>VZTB01001059.1:23261-44413 GCA_013397245.1 Thryothorus ludovicianus
GCCAAAAAAGAGTGGGAAAAAAGCGGATAAAAAACACCCCAAAAAGGTGTGTCAGGGTGTCCTAACTTAGGTGGCACTCCGCGCCGGCCGCTGTCCGGAGCATCCCGGCCCGTGGGGCGGCGCAGCGAGCGACGCTCTCTGCCGGGCCACCAGGTGCTTCCCGAAAGAACCGCATCCCGGAATGGGGGCCCCGGCCGCTGCCTCCCGACCTGCCCTCAGGGCAAGCCCCCGGCTGTGTGAGCTGCGGTGAGCGCCTGCTCCGGGCTCCGCTGGGCTCTGCCCCCGCCTCGATGGCAATCGAGAAGCCTTCGGTGTGTCCCTTAATTGCGTCTCAATGTCGCGACAGCGTCGCCCTCACAAGCCGGGAGAGGCGGACCGAGCGTGTCTCCCTGCCCACGCCACCTCCCGTCGCCCAGGCAAAGGCAACCGGGTGCTGCCCCAGGGGATGCCGCCGCCTTCCTTCCTGATGGCGTTTGCCGCAGGGTGTGTGCATCTCGGCGCCCGCCCGTGCTGCGGACGGAGCCGCGCTCGGACGTGTCACGGTCCCCGCGGCTGGGGCCGCACGGCTCCGTCCAAGGTTCCGTCCCCGCAGCTTTGCGCAGTTTGCCCGTACGCCGGTGCACTGAGGTCAGCGAGCATCCCGCGGGGATGGATTCCTGTCCCGGCCCATCCCGGGGACTCAGCCGAGCATCCCGCGGGGATGGATTCCTGTCCCGGCCCTTCCCGGGGACTCAGCCGAGCATCCCGCGGGGATGGATTCCTGTCCCGGCCCATCCCGGGGACTCAGCTGAGCATCCCGTGGGGATGTGGCCGCGGTCCAGGCGGACTCGGTGACCCCTGGTGGCGGCACGGGTGTCGTGCGCGGGAGCGTCACTTGCGGGGCCGTGCGGGGACGAGGCACTGATGTCACAGCCGGGGCTGCCACGGGCACAGCCCATCCCGCGGGTCCTCTGCAGCCAAAGGCATCGCTTGTAGCAAACAAGGCCGGGACTTATTTTCCACCCTTGAGTGACGTGTTCACTTAGCATTAAAAAGTTAGGGAGGAAATAGCATAGTCAAATTATTGATATAATATGCTCAAATTCCTAAGAAAGACGATAGTGCCACCAGTCGTTAGGAATGGACGTGTTTCTGGTAACACAGGTACAAAGAAGTGTCTTGTCTTATGCTTCTCGCTCATTCCCATCAGAATCATAAGGAGGCACAAAACAAAGCATGTTTCTCATTTCCATCAATCAAAGCATTTGGAGTTCTTGTTCTTTTAAAACAAATCATACTTCTGAGAAAGTTTTAATTTTCAGTAAAAGCTCAGTGATAGGATGTTGTTTGCTGTTGGACCAGGAAGACAAAAGACTGTCTGTTTTACACTGAGTAAACAATTTTTTTTTCTGTAATGACTGACTGATTCAAGATGTCATATGTCCCATTCCCTGCAGTGGTGAGAGTATGCTCACAAAGCAATGCTTCTCATGGCAGCACAGCCTGGTAGCCCAGACTGCCCTGCTAGGTGTGACTGGTGAGCTTGGCATGTGGTGAGCCTGGGCACACGGCAGAAACACCCTCCCTTTAGTTGTGTTCTGCACTAAGTTTTCCGATGAGGAAACTGCAGCAATATCACTTGAATGCTACTTTTGGAATCACAAAATTCTGTGAGAGGCAAGCACAGAAAACACTGGTTTTCATCAGCTCTCATCAATAATGCAATTCCTTTTGGCATACTGATTTTCCCAATAATTTACTGCCTGGTTAAAAGCTGCTGTTCTCCTATGCCCATTACTTGTCAAGCCCATTACATGCACCATGCAGGCTTCAGAGAGACCTTGCTGCAGCCTTTCAGTACTTGCAGTGAGCTCATTAAAAAATA
Organism: Thryothorus ludovicianus; assembly: GCA_013397245.1. Classification (NCBI taxonomy): domain Eukaryota; kingdom Metazoa; phylum Chordata; class Aves; order Passeriformes; family Certhiidae; genus Thryothorus; species Thryothorus ludovicianus. The sequence goes on from VZTB01001059.1 coordinate 25,126, forward strand.
GAGGGACTTGTCGCAAGGATGTGTAGTGACAGGACAAGGGGGATGGTTTCAAACTGAAAGAGAGTACATTTACATGAGGTATGGGGAAGAAACTCTTTACTTGTGAGCGTGGTGAGGCACTGGCACAGTTTGCCCAGAGGAGCTGTGAATTCCCCATCCCTGGAAGTGTTTAAAGGCAGGCTGGGAATACATTGAGCAACCTGGTCTAGTGGAAGGTGCCCATGCCAGGGGGGGTGGAACGAGATGATCTCTAAGGTCCCTTCAAATCCAAACTATTAAATGATTTTTTTTATAAATCTTAAATAAAGTTAGGCCTTTTGAGATTATCTGCAGGCTCCAACTTTAAACTTTCTGGCCCTTGGAGCAGCAGTGAGCTATACTCTGGGTATTTGGCTCACTTCCAGCATGGCTGCCAGACACTGATGAGCTGGAATTTCGTTTTTAAAATAATGAGGTGTTTTGTGCCAGAAAGAGAGCTGGACCCCAAAGCCCTTTTCCCAGCTGGTACCTTGGGCAATGTGTCTACACTCATATGAGAGACAGAAAGCTTCTTCCTGCAGCGCCTGTGCAGATTTGGGATGAAACACAGCTCTAGGAGCCAAGTGTTGGACCCCAGCGCTGCTCTGTGTCCCGAAGCCGCGTGTGTGACTCGTTCCCGGCGCTGCTGAGCAGGAGCATCCCTTGCTCCCGGAGCTCCGGGGAATTCTCCGGACCAGCGCTCCGCCTCCCCGGGCGTGGCCACTCCACTAACAGCATCAGCCGGCTGCTGTACCCTAACCAATCCAAAATCCTGTCCGACAGCTTCCGGGAATAATGATGATTTTGCTCAGTTTGTGGGTTTGGGGTTTTTCAACCTGTCTAGTTTAAAGCAAGATACGCCGATACGGCACTGCTGCGCTTTGCAAGTAGAAGCGAGGTGCCGAGAGATTGTCCAAAATAACAAACAAACAAAGGCAAAACCACACAGGAAGCCTCCCCACGCCGGTATTTTAGGTGCTGGCGCATTCAGTTTCATCTCCTGTCGGGGTTTTTGGCCCTTCCCCGGCGCTGTCCCGGCCCTTCCCGGCGGGCCCGCTGCGCGCGCACTGCCCGCGGTGCGCATGCGTACNCTGTGCTGGGTTCACCCTGCGGCCGGGCTGTGCTGTGAGGGGCAGGGGGAATGGCCGGGCTGTGTCGGGCTGTGCTGTGAGGGGCAGCGGGAATGGCCGGGCTGTGCTGGGTTCACCCTGCGGCCGGGCTGTGCTGTGAGGGGCAGGGGGAATGGCCGGGCTGTGTCGGGCTGTGCTGTGAGGGGCAGCGGGAATGGCCGGGGCGCGCTGTGCCCCCCTGCCCGCCCGCTCCCGCGGCTCCTGCCCGGCTCCCATGTGGATTATGGATAACCTTGAGGGGTGAGGGGGGGCGGCGGCAGCAGGGGACACAAGCAAGGCGAGATGGGTTCTTTTGCTTAAAACCGGGCAGTGCGCTGTAGGGCCGTTCTTTGTCCCTTTACGGAGCTGGTCCTGGCTTCTGGAAGCTTGGAGCTGGGCGCGGAAGGGACGAGTGCCCTGTCAGGATGTAAGCCGAGGAGGATGGTTCTGGGCTGTGTAATTGAGGGAGGGTTGAAGTAACAGGGTATAGTGTGTCCTTGGGAGTAGTAAATCCTCAAGTGTGGTGACAGGAAGGTTGTGGGGTTAGAATAAGGAAACTCAGCCTACTGTTCATCTCAGCCCATAAAATATTCCTCCAGGCATGGTATTAGGAGTTCTAGTGTTCTGAAAAGCCAAAATGAAGTATGCAACAAATAAAAATACCCAAAAGGAGCACCAACACCCCCCTGAAAACAAAAACCAAAAAAACAAAACCACACAGAAATAATTCTGCCTTGTTGGAAGTAAAAACAAAACAAAGTGACCTATGTTGCTTCATTTAAAATAAAAACTATTTTGAAGAGTCCTAGTCTGTTTTAAGGCAGTGATTTCCTAGTAAAGATTTTCAGTTTTCAACTAGCAACTCTAGCAATATATCCAATGTTTCTACCTTGGTTTCAGGCAAAATTGAGATGTTGCATATAAACAGAAGTAAGATATTGAACGTTAATTTCTCAAACACTTAATACTCAGTAGGTGTGTGTTTTGCATCAGAAAGATAGCTGGGCCTTAACCTACATCTGTTAATCTCCAGGGCTGAAATCTGTATTTTCGCTTAATAAAAAGTTTTTTAAAAAACTAATGGTATTTACAGTATGTTTGTCACCAGACGCAAAGGCTTGCCTTTTGCAAACGGCCTTATAGTGTACGTGCAGCACAACTTTTCCGTACAATTACAGGAATTGAAAGTAGATTCCTCTAAATACATGTGAAAAAATCGCATGATTTTGTGTTGTTTTTTTTTTTTTTCTTAAAGATCTGCCACGATGCCTGGGTCCCTTCCAGTGAATGCTGAAGCCTGTTGGCCCAAAGATGTGGGAATTGTGGCACTGGAAATATATTTTCCCTCTCAGTATGTTGACCAGACAGAGCTGGAGAAGTACGATGGCGTGGATGCTGGGAAGTACACCATTGGGCTAGGCCAGGCAAGGATGGGGTTCTGCTCTGACCGTGAGGATATCAATTCCCTCTGCTTGACTGTGGTGCAGAAGCTCATGGAGAGGAACAACCTTTCCTATGATTGCATTGGGAGATTAGAAGTTGGAACGGAGACCATAATTGACAAATCAAAATCTGTGAAGACTGTCCTGATGCAGCTTTTTGAAGAGTCTGGTAATACAGATGTAGAAGGAATTGACACCACTAATGCATGCTATGGAGGCACTGCTGCTCTTTTTAATGCTATTAATTGGATTGAATCCAGTTCCTGGGATGGTAAGTCAAAGTGGTTTTCTTAAAAGTTACATCATCCTTACATCAGTCTGCCTTCCAATGACAGTGGTCATGTTTAACCATATAAAATCCAGAGGGTAAACTTTTTCTCTTCTGAAGTCTTTTTCTTAAATGCCCTGGGCATTTGCCACTAGTTCAGTTACAGTGTGAAGAATAATGATATAGCTACTAATGTGAATGTCTTCTGTAAATTTTTGTGATTGCCAATTGAAATATGGGAGAAAAGTCAAAACTGAAGAGCCCTTTAATCTTGGTGTCATCAATAATTAAAGTCTAAACATTGCTGATGGATGTTAAGATGTGTCAGACTGGTGGCTCCTTCTCACCGTGTTTCCTGTGTGTTTTTCCCAGGACGCTACGCCCTCGTGGTGGCTGGAGACATTGCTGTGTATGCCTCTGGAAACGCCAGGCCTACGGGGGGAGCTGGTGCTGTTGCAATGCTGGTCGGCCCAAATGCACCGTTGATCTTTGAGAGAGGTTAGTCCTGTAGGAGAACATGCACCGTTCAGGTCAGATTACTGCACCTGCCCTGGAGCCTCCTCCCTGGTTTTTGTGCCTCGCTGAAGTGGCAGATTAACTCCCACTAATATTAGAAATTGTTCTTTCTCTCCTCTTTCTCTGGCTAACTCAGCCAAGTCCAGCTACAGGACGTGGCAGGGAACAATTAGACGTGCTCCTATTTGTTTATTTCCTTGAGGATTATCCAGTAAAATTGATAGAGTAATACTAGAGCTAAATAAAACAACATTTTTCTTCCAGGACAATGTGACAATCCTTTATTGCACATGTTTGTCATGCTCAGTCCCACCCTACAGGGTGAAACCTTACCTTAAAAGGCCAGAAGTGCCATGAAAAACTGCTGAACTGGAGCCAAAACTGCTTCTTTTGCCATGTGTGCTAATAGACACATCCCAACTGACTGGAAGCAGCTGAATAAACTAATTTTCACCTCTGTTGATTTCTGTCCACCAGGGCTGCGTGGGACCCACATGCAGCATGCGTATGATTTCTATAAGCCAGACATGGTCTCAGAATATCCCGTGGTGGATGGCAAGCTCTCCATACAGTGCTACCTCAGCGCCTTGGACCGCTGCTACACTGTTTATCGCAACAAAATCCACGCCCAGTGGCAAAAGGGTGCGTAGCCTCTCCTGATGCTATCTGCAAGATTAGCAGATGCTGGAGCATGTGCTACACAGACAGTTCTGGTATCTGATCTGAAAACTTGTCTGTGAATCTCTTCACATTTTTATGTTCTGAAGTGATAGAAATGTTTGCTCTCTCCCGTAAGAAATTATTTATTTCTGTTTCTGGCATGGCTAAATTCCTGACAGTCTATAAGCAGTAGTCTCTACAGGCATTTGTTGGTGTAGCATATAATGCCTTGGTTAAAAGCATACAATTACCCACCTCCATCCAGGCTTTTAAGAAACAGGTTAATATTTAAATGCTATATAGTTATACTGATTTTTTTTTTAACCCTGTATGTTTATTGCTTCAATTATATTAAGAGGCATAGGTGTGAAGAGAGGCAAATTAAGTAGTTTATTATGTCAAAATGCTGGTAGAAATACAGAGATTCTCTTTAAAACATAGCTTTTCATTCTGGAGAAGGAGCAAACATTGTTAGCTAGTGCAAAAGGTGGTAAGAAAAGAACTATAAAAGTGCAGTGTGTTAGGCAGTGTTACTTGTATGTTTGTGTCTCTTCTATGCCAACACATTATGGTGACTGGTGTCCTGCCAGCTCCCTGCTTTATTTCCATAATTAAAGTGAGTACTAAACATAGGTTGTAACACAACACTTCTGCCACTTGCAGAGGGGACAGACAGACGTTTCACCTTGAATGACTTTGGATTCATGATCTTCCATTCTCCGTACTGTAAACTGGTACAGAAATCTGTGGCTAGACTCTTGCTGAATGACTTTCTCAGTGACCAGAACCCAGAAACAGCAAATGGTGTTTTCAGTGGTCTGGAAGCTTTCAGGTGAGAATGGTTGCTGTCCTCCTCATTCACATAATTTGTTACATATTTAAGGTTTGTTTGTACTTTCTTCTATTTTAGTAGCTGTTTCTGAACTTATTTTGCTTTCTTCCCTTTTGCATAGGGATATAAAACTTGAAGATACATACTTCGACAGAGATGTGGAGAAAGCCTTTATGAAAGCTAGTGCAGAGCTCTTCAATCAGAAAACCAAAGCTTCATTACTTGTATCCAATCAGAATGGAAATATGTATACCCCTTCAGTCTATGGTTGCCTTGCCTCTCTTCTAGCCCAGTAAGCATAAAATTGGGAAAAGCTGTTTATGAGTAAGGTCATAAAAGGTTTTTTTCAGAAAGTCTTTTGTAAAAGCATCATCTACCAAACCTTTCCCTATGAGATTGCCTTAAGCAGAGAAACTAAAATTAAAACACAATTCTGCACACACATTCAGTTCAAGTGACAAGCAGATTGAAAATGTCTGTGTTAGAAGCTGATCCAAAACAGCTACTTACTGCCTTGCAAAGTAGGATCTTATTTGTAAGGCAGCATCTGTTCTCAGCCCCAACTTTCTCCCTCTTCTTTCCCCTAGAAACACTCCTGAAGTGGAAAAAATATCTGAATGTCTTCTCTGTCTTACTATAATAAGCAAAGCCAAATTAAATTAGCATTTAATTAATGGGTGTTTTTTCAAATACAGTCATTTGCAAAAGTTCAAATTAAACCACTCTTCCTGGGTTTTCTTTTTTTTTTTTCTTTTTTTCCCTTTATAATTCTTTATTCTCACGTTGACTTCGAAGAGGTGGTGGTTTGTTTTTTTTTTTTTGCTTTAGTTTTCTTAAGAATGAAATCTGCCTTCATATTCTGGGCATTTCTCAGGCATGTTTTGCCCTAGGCAGCTTTTGAACTCATCACATAACAGTAGTATTTGAATTTGTGTTTTTAAAAGCCAGTGTTTATGCACGTAGTATGCTAAATGTGCATAATGGATACTATAATTTGCTGGTTGGTTTTCCAAATCTAGATGAAGTTTCTAGTTATTTAAAATGGGCGCTTTGGCCTAATTCTGACTTTAAAAAGCTGTGGTATGATTTGCAGGTACTCCCCAGAGCAGCTTGCTGGACAGAGAATCAGCGTGTTCTCATATGGCTCTGGTTTTGCTGCTACCCTGTATTCCATCAGGGTCACACAGGATGCCACCCCTGGTGAGTGACTGGAGGGGATGTCACCTGTGCCTCTTGCTCAGCTCGCTCTTGGTGCCTCGTTACACAGCCCACTGCATAAGGAAACCTGCAGGGCAGTGCCTGGATGACAGCAGTGCCTCAGGGGAATGTCCAGCTCCAGGGAGTGCTTGAGTGTCTCCTTGAACAAATAAATCATAGTCTTCAAGCTCTACTAAATGTTTTGAGTTGGTAATTGGGATTTTTAAATCACTAATACTTCAGATTCTATAATGCAGAGTACTTTGAATGGGCTTGAAATGTTCACATACTAGTTTGCAGTTCTCAGTACTGACTCTACCTTACGTGAGGGTTCTATTTTGCAGGTTCTGCACTGGACAAAATAACTGCCAGCCTTTCTGATCTCAAAACAAGACTTGACTCAAGAAAATGTATTGCACCTGATGTCTTTGCTGAAAACATGAAGCTCAGACAGGAAACACACCATTTGGGTAAGAACCTAATAAATGTCAATCATTACTAGCCCTAGAGCAAAATGCTTATCATTTAATTGACCTGACTTTAAATAATTAGAGTGTAGAATGGAGGAAATGTCCAACCCTTTCTGCTTCTGAGTAGCTTGGGTTCATTTGACCCTCCATGTCTGAAGTAAAAATGCTGGCTTGTTTTTCTTTTTCAGTGCATCCAATCTGCAAAGGCCTGTGCGGGATAAAACTCTTACCAGGAAACAACTAACAAAGTGTTACTCCCTTTTTTACAGCCAATTATATTCCACAGTGTTCAGTCGAGGATCTCTTTGAAGGAACGTGGTACCTTGTGCGTGTGGATGAAAAACACAGGAGAACCTACGCGCGGCGCCCACTCATGAGCGACGGACCTCTGGAAGCAAGAGTTGGAGTTGTCCACCCAGGCATTGTTCATGAGGTGAACACTCAGCACTCTTTAAAAGTTTGATGTAAATGGTGGAACCATTTACATGTTTGTCTTAGCATGTGCATGTATGTTAAGAGGAAGTGGTTTTACCAGTTACATTGAATACTTTGTTAACATGTGTAACATAAAGGCCAGAAGTAAAAATTGAAACTGCAATTTTAAAAAGTACATTTCATCATAAAAAGAATGAAACTGCACAAGAATGAAAGAAGAAAAAACTGGCTCTTCTCACACAATCTGTTTGCATGAAGCATGACCAATTTGATTGACTTAAGGCCAAGCCATCCATTGTAGCATGAATGTTGTTTGAGAGTTGGACTAGCCATGAAGTATGAATGTCTGTGAACTAGAAAACTGTATTTAATGTTTTTTTTTCCCTTCTTCTTAGCACATCCCAAGCCCTGCTAAGAAAGTGCCAAGAATCCCTGCAACAACAGAATCTGAAGGCGTTACTGTTGCCATTTCCAATGGGGAGCATTAAGTACCTCTGTGAGGTGGGGAAGAAATGAGGTGTGAGGGCAGGATGAGAGAGAGAGAAAAAGGATTGCAGTAGCACTGAAGTTTCAGTGTACAGTAGTACTTAACTGGAGCATGAAAAAGCTGTTTAGGCTCCTCACAAAAAAAATTATAATATGGTATGCTGATCTTATAGCATTTAGAACACTAAAATCAGGAGTATATTGGAGATAGAGGGATTTGCCAGGTGCTGTGGGGATTCCTTAACATATCTGAACTTTTTTTAATTGCTGAGAAGTAGCTGTAGTCTATTACAAAGTCTTTGTTCACAGAAAGAGAGAAAAACAAAAAGGAATCTTCTGCCTGCTCTTCCATGTAAAATGACTTGAAACCTACACTGTTAACTTCTAATACTCAGATGTGTGCAAAATAGTCCAAGCTTTTAATGTTAGGGTTCTCAGTGCCTTGACAATAAGTAGTCAACCTTCTGAATACTGCAATTCTCTTTCACTTTGTCACCTTCCCTTTCATCTCCCAGTCTGCCTCCCATCACCCCATTGCTTTGGGACAGGCATAGAACCAAGAGCATCCATTGCTGGAATAGAATCACTCTTCCCTGTCAAAGTGACTGGATCAAGAACGGCTAGGCTGATAAGTGGTTTTCTTAGAAGAAACTCTGTGATCCACTGTGTTAGTTACTATGTAATTCCTCCTAACATCTTAATGTGTTTTATACCTGCGTTTTGAGTCACAGGAGACTGGGAGGAAAGATGAGGAAGGGAGGTAGTAAATTTTTTATTTTATAGAAAGGGGATCATTGATTTGGCACCATAATGGATTGTTTGGTAGAATATCCAAGACAGCAGAATTTTCAAATAAAATTCAGAGCTGTTGTGGAGCTGTTTTAATTGGCAAACAAAGGAAGAGAATTATGTTCTTCAGTTTGTTTGGAACTCTAGCCTATTAGTTGTCTTTATATAATACATTTCCAAAAGACTCTTTCTAGCTTTGAATTTGGCTTTGTACTCTGGAGTCCTTCTCACTGTTGGTAATACTGTAGGAGTGGAGTCTTTTATTTCTTCCCCCCCTTCCCTAACGTGCAAGCTAAAGCTATCCATTTTGCAAGCAGTAGATAGATATACAGTGGTTATGGGGAGTCCATTCTGGTAGATTTTTAAAGCCCAGATTGGAAATGAACTATGATATGAGCCTTTTAAGCTTGTAATATATATATATATACATACATATATATATATATATTTAAGTTGAGCTAATGTACAGAATGAAGTTTCATTGAATTTATTTCTTTGCTAATTCTACAAAGCTACATTATCTAATATAAAGTAGCAAAAAATGATTTCTGTTAATTACTTTTTTTTTGTGTGTGTGTAATGAAGTGTTTGTATTGCCTGTCACTCACTAGGATTTGATAACTTGCTGTATTTGTACAGTCAAGCCTTGGTAAAATAGTTGTTTATTATAAATTGATGAATACTAATCTGTTTGTTCTGCTGAAAATGATGGAGCAATGCATGATGATAGTGTTTGCAAGTATTTTGGTTTAGGTTGCCCTCATGAAACTTAACCTTGGCACCTGTAAAACAAACTGTCATGGAACAAAGTCCATTGCTGGCAGTGGACAAGCCAAGAAGTGAGCTACTGGCACAGGCTTCACAGGTCTGTGAGGCTGATCCTTTATTAAAATAAAGTTTGAGATATTTGAAACCTGGTGGAGTAGTGCTGACTTGTTGGGTTTTTTTGGATGGATTTTTTTTGTCTTTAACAAGAAAGAGGAACCTGGCTCTGGTAAAAACCCAAAGTTGTGGTGTCACAAGCTCTGCATCTGCATCTTTCTTCTTAGTGTCATTCCATTACAAAAGTGGAAAAAAGAGTTGCTTAGGCTGGTGTAAAACATAAATCTTATCAGGGCCATGTTTCAAGATAACTTAAAATGCTTTATATGGAAGCTGTTTAATAGTGGAGGAATTAATACCCACTTTATGAAATTGAATTAATTTTAATTACTTTTTTGTAAAAATTGGTATTATTACTCTAAGAAAACCTGTGAAGGAGGCTTGGTTCTTGCTTTGTACACACCTGAGCCTCACTGAGGCCGGTTTCCCATACGTGGCTTTTCAGAGTCATTTCATGGCTCATTAATGTGAACTATTCCCTCCAAAGTTAAATGATTGTCTCCTTAGTGTCATAATGGAAAAGGCATCCTGCCTTTAAATGTGAAAGCACCAGCTGTGCCTGAGTACAGCTTGGGTTGGGTGTCTTACCTTAACTAACCTCAAAGGCTCTACCTCTTAGGCGTGTCAGCTGTCCCAGGGAACAGCTGCCATACTTGTCCTTTGCACTGGGGTTGATGCTGTTGAAGATCTAAGCATAGAATAAGGAACGAAAGCTGAAAATCAGGGCATCTGCATTTTGGTGATGCTCAGAAGAACCAGAGCTGTCAGACTGTCCAGCTTTTAACTTGCAGTGGTATCTCAGCAGAGATTCACTGAAATTAGATTGCTGCTGCTTACATTCAGCTACTGGTAACAAGGGCTAAGGCAAGAATTTAAAACTACATGGGTTTTGGAGTATGCTTAAGTTTTTCTTTATTGGAGCGCAGCTGGAGCTGAACCAGTCCCAGACTGGCAGAATCGTGCAAGCAGTGGAAGGCATCAGAAGGGTAATTGATGGTGGCCCAACCAGTCAGGCACCTGCACATGCATTGTTAAAGTACTGAATCCTGATTTGTCCTCTGGAATCGTGACAAGTTGGGAACTGCAGCCAACAGCAGCTTTGATGTTTCTTGAAAGAAAATAAAATGCTTTTAAAAAACTAACTTGTTAAATTTGATGAGGAAGTTCAAAAGCAGAGTTTGCTATTGTTTAGATTATGGTCTGGTCTCTGCCTAAATTTAAAACTAAAACGAAAACTGTCCCGGCTTGCAGTGGTAAAGTTGTGTTGAGCTTAGGTGCAGCTTTTCAGAAGTTAGCTGTTACATGCCTGTGTAGAGAATCTCCCAAATGGGTTAAGTGCAGAGGCATGGTGTTTAATAAAAGATCCCCTCCACTCAGGATCGTTTCAGCTACTGGGTTCTTGCACTGGCTATACCAAGCATCTGGGGAAAGGGTCAGACAAATGCATGAGAGCTCTGTTTTTGAGTGCTTCACTGTCAATTGAGAAATGCAAAGAAAATGAGGCATTTTTGGTTTATTCAAAGATTACAAAAAAAATGTAATACTACAGCTTAAGGATACGTGAATAATCCCCTTTGTCAAATGTGCTGAGCATGAAGCCTGCAGTGCAATTTTATAAAATAGAACACAGCTTGGATGTGTGCTTAATGCCGCTGTAAGAAGTGATTCCATTTCTCGAGTCCTCTTCTTTTGCATCTGGCTGGGACATGATAGGAACAGATTCAAGAGCCCTTTTCTTCTGTACTCTGTGCAACACAATTCTGTAGACCCCTGTTATGGAGCTGCGTGCGTCTCTTCCCCGGTTGTTTTGAATGTGCTGTTCTGTGATTCCCAGATCTTCCAGAATATTTTTCACTTCAAGTTCTTCTTCTTTGAGTGTACCGATGTCTGATAAATACTTTGGATCCAGTTTAAATGTCTGTAGAGGTTTGGGGAACTGTATTCCTTGCATCCATTCACTGTTCATAATCAGTTTGACAGAGTATCGCTTGGTTGGTACTGGCTGAAGGACTCCTTTTATCAGTTTCTGGCAATTTTCTGAGAGGCAGGGAGGCAAAGTGTATGTCCCTTCAAGAATGCACTTTTTCAGTTTGCCTACTGTATCTGCTCGGAATGGCATGGTGCCTGTCATCATGAAGTATAAGAGGATTCCCAGTGCCCAGATGTCTACATAGACACCAATATAGCTTTCATCTCGGAAGAGTTCAGGAGCAGCGTAAGGAGGAGAGCCACAGAAAGTTTTTAAAGTTTCGTCTCTTTTACTTATTGTGCTGAATCCAAAATCTCCCACCTTAACACAGGTATTACTGGCGTAGAAGACATTTTCTGCTTTCAGGTCCCGGTGAATGATATTATTGTCATGCTGTGGAAGAAGAGGAAAAGTTGGTATTGGTTTGTTCCCAGGAAAGTCCTCAACGGCTACCTCTAATTGCTTTATTACCCTGAAGGAGAAAGGGCCTTATCTTGGGCAAACTCAGAAACTGGTATTGCAATTGGAAGAAGTATTAAACAAATGTAACTGAATTCTCCGAGGATACAGAAACAATGGAGTAGGGGAAGAAGAAGGATGCTGGGAGTTTTTAAGCACAGCACTCCCAACTTGTTAACTAATAGCAACTATTTTCATGAAGCAAATGTGTGAGGGCACCGTGGCTAATCCTACAAGACTAGACACCTTCAGGTGCAAAGTCTGTATTTTTTTTAGGGTTCATAGTGTTTGTTTTTGCAGGTACTACGTGTAACTTGCAGATTTGAACATTTAGTTCACCAACTGAACATTATGACAGATAAAGCAAATGTAATGCTACCATTACATTCTGTGATCTAATGTCCCATGAGGAACTGGTGGCAGGAGAAAAGGACCACAGAGCTGGGCTTCATAGTACTTCATGTTGCAGGACAGCCAGGTTTAGTGGTGTTCTAGTTTTAGAAATCTGTAATACATACACCATAACTTCTACTTTTTTCCCTTGGAAATTCCAGTAGTAGCTAAGGACTCAAACTGAATTTGCTCTGCTTAGTCATGATATACCTGTCTTGATGAAGTAAGAGTTTAGCTTCATCTTTGGAATAACTAGAAGGAATGGATGAGCACTCCCTGCCTCATTCTTTGAGTAGCATCATACAGTATCTCATCAGTAACAGCTAGGGATTCTCTGTCCTTATGGACTGGCAGCAGGGAGATGGGATTTTTTTAACCTGGATGTGATGGCTTAGCAAAAGTGAAATGTGCAGAAGTCTCTGTGTACAAATGAAGAGGTTGCCCAGCTTGATAGTCTATGTTTAATTCTGAGAAATAGATGTGGTGCAATTTTGAAATGTAAATTCAGTTCCTGTAGCTGCAGGGTGCCTGTCTTGTGGATAAAGTGTTGAAGCTAATCCACCACTTAAAGCACATACGATCATTCCGTCAAAATGCATAAGAAATACATGCTGTTTATGTAAGCCACGGGTAGTGAGCGATGCAGTCTCCAGACGTCTGACCTGGGAGCACCCTTGTTTCTAACTTCGGCAGAAGCTGTAACGTGGCAAGGAGGACAAGGAGCCACCGGAGGGCACCCTGAGCCAGTTTTAACTTCTCAGACTTGTAGAACAGCTCTCCGTGTTTTCATTTTTTTTGAAGTAGCTGTAATCACTCTGCAAGGTTTAGAGAAAATACACCGAAGTTTTCTGCCCTGACAAGGCAGAGCTTTGAACTCTACACAAATAGCATCATCCTGAGTGTATATACCGAAGACTCGGTAATAAATGTCTTGTTGGATGTTAACCTCACAGATCTGCATCAAAGCGAGGACCAGGAATTGACTGTCTTTAAGTGACAAACATTAATAAGCAAGCCGGATGTTTGCAATACCCAAGCAGCCTTTCTGGAAGGGGAAGAGTGACTGATCCTATGTTTTGAAACAGGGAGGGAAGAAATGAAACTTTGTTCACTGGTGCCCACAGCACATTAAAGCAAACAGGACACTGTTGCTAAATAAAGGGTGATTCCACCCACCAGGTGTTTCCAGTTCAGTCTCCTGAAAACTATCACCAGACAGGCAGCAACTTGAGGTGGATGTGAAAACCCTCAGATACTGTAACACACTCCTCTATAGCTGTTTTTAGAAATGTGGGCCTGAAATATTGGGTAACAGTAAATCTACTGTTGAAAGTAAAAAGAAATATCCACAAAACGTGCTGAGTAGTGAGAGGCAGCATGCCTGTGTAAGAGCAACTTACCATGTGCTTCACAGCAGACACAATCTGGGAGAAGATTAATTTACACTCTGTTTCTAGCAGCTTTCCTTCTATACTGATTTTAGTGAAGAGCTCCCCACCTCCTGCATACTCCATCACCAGGTGCAGTTTTGAGAGTGTCTCCACCACTTCATACAGCCTGATGATATTTGGGTGGTGCAGCTTTTCCATGCTGGATATCTCACGAGACAGCAAACGTTGAGTCTTCCGGTCTAGCTTTGTCTTGTCCAAAATCTTAATTGCAACTTTCTCTGAGAAGAAAAACATTTTTTCCTTCTTGTTAATGCAATTGGTACAAATGGTAACACTATTTACATACAACAATGCTTGGTTGTAGAAGTGCAATAAAATTTCACCTCATCAGTATAAACTAAGCAACAGGGACCTACTAAGCCCTGCACTCTTTCACACAACCCCTGCCTCTTCCTGTCTACATTATCCAACTCAGTGCTGGAGTGACTGAAGGCTGGTAGAGTATTCCAAGGGCTGACCAAATCATCTGCTGCCTTTGTGTGCTTTGTTGTGACAGGCTAATATGTGTCTGAAGGTATAGCATCTGTTTTAGGTGTCCACTGCTGGCAGAGATAATCTGTGCTTTTGTTGTTATCTCAGAGCTCCTCAGATGAGCCAGGTACTTGGAGACTAATGGAGGTGCAGAATTTGTGTGCTTTGTTTCCAACCAGACAGACAAACTTGTGGGAAATTTAGAGGAAATTAGAATTATTCTGAGCAGTGAAGTAGAGTAAGTCGCAGGGATCCTGTAAGACAGCAGATCTAGCTGGCATATGCTATTCTGGTAATGCAAAGCTGCTGTTAAGTCCTACATGATTCTGGAAGCCTATATGGTGAAGCCAAAGGCCATAAAACACACATATATATATATATATATATATCTACAGCTGCACAACATCATCAGGGTAGCTCAGAGCAGTATGAATAGGTCAATCACAGTTGCCCTTCTGTTCCTGTATTAGTCTGTAGGTTACAGCTTTTGTCTTTACTCTTCTGAATACAGCTGGTATTTGAAGGATTAGTCTGGTTAAAACAGGTTTATGGTGGCTTTATATAACTTGTCAGGACAGCAAAATTAAAATGGATCACAGCAATTAAAATAACTATTTATTCCTGGGAAGAAGGGGTTCTTGGTTTGTTTGGGGGACTTTTTCCCCTCAAGATTATCACAGATTTCTTAATAATCACTTTTAATAAATCTTTCAGAAAAAGACTTCACCTTGTTTTCTAATAATTGGAAATAATGAGAAAAAGGAGGTATTGCTCACTTGTTGCTGTGAGAAAAGAGTGAGAAGGCTATTACATTTTTACACATGTTCAGATACAAAAGCATTCAAGTTTTTCCTGAATGTTATCAAGTTTTAACTCAAGTTTAGTATTTCAACATACCTAAAGGAATGTTAAGGATACTTATGCATTTGTCTGTACAGATCAAGAGAACTCCATTTTTGCTATCTTTGCATTTCTTTAGTATGATACATATATCAACTGATGTCTACTGAAGTGCAGCAGATGCTTGAAGCACATGTAATTCTTGTGGTGGAAGGTGCTGAATTATCCCTTGACATGCCTGTTTTCAGGAGCCTGTGCTGAGTACTTGTCCTGGCCACACTGCTTCTCTCCAACCTGAGGGAGAGCCCCTCAGGGCAGCAGGTACCTCCTGAGTGGTCTGGAAGTGGGTGAACCAGGAGGAAATGCAGCTGCTGACAGTGATGCTGGCAGTGCTCTGACTGCTGACTTAGTGAAAGACCTTTGTCCTCTCCTTAGCCCATTGATCTCCTAAACCAAGAGGAAAGGGCAGCAGCTTGAAGTAGGTTATATTTGCACAACTAAATGCTTACAACTCTTACAATTTTAACCATGTGATTTCACCATTACATCTTGATCTGTAGAAGCTGTGGACATTTGGGTTTTAAAATAAAATCTCCCAGGTTAATTTTTTTTCCCTTTCATTTTGCTCTACTTTTCCTCCTGGTCAGTTTCCCTGCAAAGTTTTAAAAGGAAAGAGGAGGGGAAAAAAGGTTTAGAACTGAAGAACCTGATCTTACTCAAACATCACCATAAATTCGACCAAGCTTCTTTAAATCTACATCATTGCAGTTACAAATGCATGACATGCAAAGAAACTCAGTCCCCCTTGAGTGCAAAAAATCTGACACCTTTCTTTTCTTTGCTAAACTCTTCCCTTCTACTTCCAAACAATGCTTTGTTTACAAATGACTCCTCTATTACTCTTGCTTAGCAGCTGTGCTGAACCAAAGGACATTTTTAGGAGGCAGCTTATTTACTAAAATAATTACAAAAAGAGCTGAAAGAGATTTTGATTGACTATGTGCAGTGTATGAGGTCTGAAAAGTGCTAGGTGGAATCTTAGTAGGAGAAACTAGGAAAACGTTGGGAAATAACTTTAGGAAGAAATGACCTGTGCTGTGATGGCAGAAGAAAAAAACACACAAACAAAACCAAGTTAAAATTGCTTAAAAAAAAAGCAAACTGGACATTCCCGGTTTTACAATTTGTGTAACATTAGACTTCTTACTAGCTATAAAATGTTCTTAATTTCTTCTATTCAGCTGTGCTCTCACACTTCCTTTGTCAGCTGGAAGGCATGTAAAATAAAAGTTATACAGGGCTTAGGAACTTAACAGTCCTTAGCAAGAAAACTCCATTAATTTCTGGAGAAAATCTCTGTCAAAATCCAGATTAATATAGTGGGCAAAGCCCCTGAATAACAAAACACACATAGAAACATAAATCAGAAAAGACCTCTAAGATCATGAAGTCCAACTTGTCAAGTCCACCACTAAACATTGTCCCTAAATGGCACATCTACACATCTCATAAGTATCTCCAGGGATGGTGACTTCACCAGTTCACTGTGGAGCCCATTCCAAGGCCTGACCACCCCAGTGGTATAGAAATTTTTCCTAATTAATGTCTAACCTAAACCTCAACCTTACCTGGCACAATTTGAGACCACTTCCTTTTATTCTGTCCCTTGCTACTTAGGAGAAGAGGCCAACTCCCACCTGGCTACACCCTCCTGTCAGGCACTTGTAGGCAGTGATAAGGTCACCCCTGAGCCTCCTTTTCTCCAGGCTAAACCCCCCCAGCTCCCTCAGCTGCTCCTCACAGCCCTTGTGCTCCAGACCCTGCCCCAGCTCTGCTGACCTTCTCCGGATTCTCCAGCACCTCAAAGTCTCTCTTGTTCTGAAGAGTCCAAAACAAATTAAACACAGCACTTGAGGTGTGGCCTGGCTAGTACCTGCCCTGGCCCTGCTGCCCACACCATTGCTGATCCAGGCCAGGATGCCATTGGCCTTCTTGGCCACCTGGGCACACCCTGGCTCATGTCCAGCTGCTGTCACCAGCACCCCCAGGGCCTTTCCAGCCACTCTGCCCCAGCCTGTGGCACTGCCTGGGGCTGTTGTGACCCAAGGGCAGGACCCAGCACTGGGCCTTGTTGAACCTCACACCACTGGCCTCAGCTCATGATCCAGATCCCTCTGCAGAGCCTTCCTGCCCTCCAGCAGATCAACACTCCCACCCAATGTGGGGTCACCTGCAAAGTGACTGATATTAATCAGGGCTGGCTCCAATACTGAGCCCTGTGGAACTCTGCTAGTGACTGGTCCCAGATGGACACAACTCCATTCTGCACCACTCCCTGGGACCAGCCAGCCAGCTTTCCATCCAGTGAAGAGTGCATCTGTCCAAGCCATGGCATCCACGTCATAGC
Organism: Thryothorus ludovicianus; assembly: GCA_013397245.1. Lineage (NCBI taxonomy): Eukaryota > Metazoa > Chordata > Aves > Passeriformes > Certhiidae > Thryothorus > Thryothorus ludovicianus. Next base: position 42,220 of record VZTB01001059.1, read on the forward strand.
ACCAAAGCTTTTTCTGTCTTTTCTAAACAACCAAGACAGCCCTTGTTAGGGAAACAGGGTTTATCATCCAGTATCATCCTGAAGTCTTTCCTTCTCTCTCTCTCTCTTCCAACCATGTGTTCTGCTGCAACAGATCACAAGGACAAGAACATTTATGTAATTGTTACAAAGACTCGTCTTAGTAAAAATCAAAATTGTTTAATCTTTTAATACAGGATGATACAGGAGAGAGATCATACTAAAACTGAAATAACTGAAGAGCTGAATAGCCCTCTCACACATATACCACCCTCTTCCACAGAGACCAGAACAGCATTAATGATGAAGCCTTTTATTTACATCATCAAATTAAAGAAAAGACCTGCCTTCATTAAAACTGTACAGGAAATAATTTTACTGTCAATGCAACAAAGTGTATCTATTGCAAAAACCAGAATCCTCTTTGGTGGTAGTGAGTGTGTATGCATTAATGCCTATGTGTACATTCCTGTTCTTCTGTCCATGTACTGTATTTTATTAGCACAGATAAACTCACAGGCAGAGATGAGTCAGAAAATACTTATCTTTCATTCTTCCTTCCTCGTGACAGTTACAAACCTAGCATCTACGAATCAACTCCCTTTCCAGTGAACATTTTAACCAAAAAAGTTACAAACAAATAAAAGAAAAATAAATTGAGAGATTTCTGTTGAAAAAGAACCTTTTCCAGAATAAGTACAGTAGTTTTGGTATTTAGTTTTTCTGAGCTTACTGTACTCCCTGAAGTTCAAAATTTTTCTGTCAGCTCTGTTGAGATACTAAAACCACCTGTTTCCTAAGATGAGCAAAGGGTTCATCCAGATCAAATTTCTAACTGCCTTTCATTAGCATTCCTTGTGTTCCCAGTACAGGAGCAGCATTTCCTCCAAGTAAGCATAAAACAGTCACCTCGGGAAGAAAACGAAATATCACAGAAGAGGAAACAACTTGTGGGTCAAGTAGAATGAAGATGCTTTTCTGAAACAAGCATAACTAAAAACTCAACATCCAGTTAAAGCAACCTTTGGGTGTTGGCAGGCTTAAATATGAAAAATCAAGTACCATCGATTCTCCACTTAAGATTCCCAGTGCAACAACTGCACCCGAAAGATAATCGTGAGCTTTCACTCCTCTTAAACCTGTGCTGAAAGAGGTGATTAGAGAAAACAACAACAGATAATACAGTTTGGGGGCATTTCTTGTTCTCTCACCTGTAAGACAATGAAGGGAAAGGGAATCATTCAAACTGAAAAGTAAAGACTGTTAGAAAAAAAGCAAGATAGTAGTGTACAAAGATACAGAGAAAAATAGTCACCCCGATGGAAAACAACAATTTCTGTTATTGTCAGACAAAGGCAGAAGAAGAAACAGGACAGCTAATGACACCTAATTACACCTAATGACTTAGTTACACCTATGACTGAAGAATCCACTGCAGCTACCCAGCCCTTCTAGTGCTTCCTAGCAGATAGGGTGCTTTGTACCATTAAAAAATAGTAACTATTAAATACAATTAAAAGAGAAATAACTGACAATTCAACAAAAACAGCAGTTAGGCAATACCAAAGCTTGTTTCCCTGCACCTGCTCCTTCCACACCTATACACCCATCCCAGCTTTTTACAGTAAAGGACCATCAGCAAATGAGTCAGTTAAGTGTGCATAGCACTTCTCGCCAAAATTACAATGACCAAATAAATTTTTTTGCCCATACTAGTAAAATTTGTGAAGAAACCAAGGAAGCCTTGCTACCTCTGGCTGCAGGCAGGTGCATGCCTAGCCTGCTTATCCTGAGCATCCATCACTTGTATCCCTGCAGGCCAAGAGCTGGGGCAGGGAAGAGACTGGATGGACAAGGCAGGTTATAGGAGAGGAGGCCCCATACCACACTTCAAAGTGTGGAATGTTTGAGCCACGAGATAAGATGTGTTAACTCCATGAAGTGCAGCAATGAACTCCTCCTGTAACAGCTGTCATAGAGAGAAAATGTTTCTAGTTTCTTTGAAGCCTAATCCAACCCTGAGCATTTATGCATGACCCTGCTGTCCTGGGTTGATGCTAAATTGTATCCCCATTCATCTGTTTCGCTCAGAAATAAGTGTTGTACCTTTAAAAATTGGATCTGAGAGTGAAGAAGACACACTGGAATTCCTGAGGCAGTTGTTTTCAAAACATAA
>VZTB01001059.1:44472-64087 GCA_013397245.1 Thryothorus ludovicianus
CCTGTGCTTTTTAGCAGGGTGTAGAAAGCAGAAGAGACCTCTCCTTTGCTTTTTGTTAGTTTTTTACTAGCCGAGGCAGAGAAGTTCTCCAAACTGCGTTTTTTTTCCCTTTCCTTGAAACTTTTTGAACCTGCTCTGGACTAACCACCCAAAAGAGCACCAGGAGCTCAGCCCTTGGCCACCAGGCCTGGCCTGGGCCTGGCCTTTCCACCAGAGGAACCAACAGCAACTGAACAGAGCTACAACTACCAGAGAGACTTTCTGGCATCTCTGCGGAGCGGCGAGAGGTTTTTTTTTTTGTTGTTCAGAGTTGTTCCTTCATTTGTTGGGCTGGGGAGTGTTTTATCTGTTAAATAAACAACTTTTTCCATTTTCTACCAAGGAAATTTTTTTTTCCTATCCCGATTCAGCTAAGGGGAAGGGTAGTTCATTTAGAGCTTTGTTTGTTTTCCTTTCTTCCCCTCTCCCAAATTTGCCCTAAACCAGGACACCCTGCCTATAGATTAACTCAAAAACATTAAAAATACACACAGGCACACACACACCTCTATATGTGTATTCAAGGTTGATACAGCATCTTTCTTCCCATAGGAGGCCATTTATATAAATCACTCAGCATGCCTACCTTTGGTTAGGGAATGAATTCCAAGCTTCACTTGTGAGAAATTCCCACTTCCTATTTCTCCTCTGACTCGATAGAAAGCAATTCTCTTTCCCAGGGTTAATTCTTTCACCACTTTTTCGTTATGAGACATATCCTGCATTAGTTTCTCAAATGGGGTCAGCCTGTGCTGTTTGCCCTCTTCATCTCCTTCATGGCACTCTGGGTGCTCATCCTCTTCTCTGCTGTCCTCATGATCCCACCTGGAGCGGTATTTTCCAAGAATTGCTTCATTCACATATCCTGTTGTCATAGTCTATAGGGTAATCACTTCCCCATTTAACAAGATGTCCTGATAAATTGAAATTAAGTAATCCTGTATGAATATGCAATCCTGCACATTATGGACACTGTGACAAATGCAGCAAAAAGGAAGAAAAAATGGCAGCTTACAAAAAGTCCAAGGATTAGTTTGAAAATTTGTTCAAAAACAAATCTGGCACAAGTACATATTGCATGTCCCGCTCAAAATCAGAGATAAAGCTAGAAGCTGTATATATCCATTCCTCACTAATAGAGTTAGTGTGTCAGGATCTTCAGCTGCAAGGTAGAAGAGGCTTTGCAATTAAAACTGCAAACTTTGTGCGAGAAAGCGGTAAGGTGCTCACTGTCTATGCAGGACATTTGACACATGCAAAATATTTGACACAAGTATTCAGATTTTATCTTGATCCTTTGAGAACTAACTTCATAGATAAAGGTCAAACAGAAAGCTGATTAACTGCTCCGAATAAATCCAGATACTTCTAGCTAATTTTGAATAGCTGACCTTAAGAGCGTAGTTCTCCTTGATTCTGGTAAAAGTCCAAAAGCTGGCTGTAGGGATTGCCTTTGATTCATTCTTCAGCCTGTGAGCTTGTCACTGTACCTTGGAAATGTCACTGTGTGTGGAAGCCTTGCTGTAAAAAGTATGCTGCCCCTCTGCTTCTTTTCCATGGTGTGTTCAACAAAGCAACTGATTCTGGAAGATGACAGGAAAAACATAATCTGTGCACCAGGCAAAAGAAATGCTGCGCCTCAGTATCCCTGCAGTCACATGGCCCGACAATACAGGATTAAGTAACTGCAATGTCACGTTAACCCTCCTTTATTTAGATGAGCTTTCTTTAACGCCTTGAGCCTTCTCAAAATTTTGCCAGACGTGTGGTGTTCCTGAGCAGACAGATGAAGAAAGTAATTAAAACCTTTACATAACAGCCCTATGCTTCACTGAATGACAGCACAACTCATACCATTTCACCAGTTTAACTCTGGCAGCACAGATATAGAAGTACTTACCCTAAATACACAAGCAATCACTTACCTTTAAAGCAGCACACCAGTTTTCTCTTCTTTACCTTTCTGTTTAAACCTTGTAAGCCGGGAGTTGATCAGCAAGTGCTGACCATGCAGCTGCACGCCGGAGGGCGGTGAGCCGGGCACCAGAGCTGAGGCAGCGCAGGCAGTGGCAGCGCTCACCTCCCCGGCTCTCAGCCTGCAGCGCTCCCGACTGCCGGGACAGATGCACCGGATTGAGGGGGAGTGAGTCACACCGGTAACTCACTGCCTGAAGCTTAGGTAGACAGTCACCTAAGGTGCCACACTAGAAGAGGGCATGTGACATTTGCCAGGTGGACCTGCCCTCTAAACCCCCCAATGTCCTTCTGAGCAAGCGGAATAGAGGTCAGAGGCATGACCTAAGGGCAAAGGAAAGGCAGCTGGTGATGGTTTCATTAAATGGGAACTGGAGTGGCACAGAAGCACTCATCTGCTCCTTCAGAGAGGCCAAAGTGACTGACCCATGCTCTGGGACACTGTTCCCTGCCTTGAGGAACATTGAAGAAATTTTGCAAGTCACTTCACCTCTGCAGCCACGTTGCCGACAAACTTGCCCCAGGGTGAGGCAGACAACCCGGCTTTCCCTCAGTCTGTGACTCTCTCTGTCACTTCTCTGAACCAGGGATGCTTCTTACTGTGTATGCTGCAAACTTAATGGCTGACACAGCTTGTAACAGGAACAGAGGCGAATTACTTCCATAATGCCTTTTTGGCTTACTCATGTTTAAAGAAAAGGGCCATTTTCATGGTTGACAGAAACTTAAAATAATACATAATCATGTTATTCTCTAGATCTAAAAAGAATGAAACCCTTGATAAATACTCTATGTGTATATACAGCTAATGGCCAAATCCTGATATTCTTATTAGGGAAGAGACCAAGTGACAAACGAGAAAATTCTTCAGTATTCTTCCACCAAACCACCCTTTCTTAGCACCAAATGTTCCCCTTAATTTTATTATTTTATAACTTGGAAGAAAAGATCTATGTGGAAGGACACCCCTACCCCACGCAAACCAAAAAAACCCAAACCCCACACTCTACATTGTTTTTGCTCCTTTTGGGAAAAGGACAGTTTCTTTCAGGATTGCCTGAATTCTGGCCCACAGATTTTCTGCTTTAGCTTGTTTCACATCACAATTGCAAAAGGATTCTAAGTAATAAAACCCTCTTTATATGAAACTCAACAGTATTTCCCAGCTTTAACAGTGAATGACACTCTGGCAGAGCAGGGCTTTGGAAGCCACTTGCCTGCTGTACAGTGCCACAGCAAATCACGGGCAGAATTCTGGCCCCATTCTGCTCCCTGGTCTTGAGAACAGCAGCGCAGGCTGTTCATATGAAAGGTGTGGAAATCTCCTTGAGCAGTGTCAGGCATGACATGGACTATTATTTAAACAAGGGTCTTTAGTTGGGCAGTGACATCCTCACCAAAGAATAGCTGTAGCTTATGGCTCCAGAGCCAGAGTAGCAGGTATGGACAATTCTGCTCCTGCAAAAGAAGAAACACAGAACTACCAGCATCTTCTGCAAAGATTGTCTGTGCCCTTACAGTTAACTGGCTGTACAGAAAAGGCTGACTGTGTAGGAAGAAGGATTTCCTTCAAACAGACTTGCAAAGACAAGCTCCTCCTGAATACATTCCATCACGGCACAGAAGGCAGCCCAGTCCATGTGGATCACAGAGACAAAACCGTATGGGAATGTCAGAACCCTGTGGGGACAGAGGAGTTAAGAGAAAGGCAAAACTGCATTGAGGCGTCAGCATATGGCTCTTCCTGAATTTGCTCATGCAGATTTTCTCCTGAGGCTCAACATGCTTGTTTTTAGAGCACAGCCTGCCATTAATCTCCCTTTCAGGCTTGACATGTAACTGTCAACCCCGCAACCTCCTGGCACTTGGCCAGCTGGCTAGGGTTTCCCTGTCTTTTGAGATGAGCTATTTCAGTATTCCTGGTGTTAGCAGTATATATACCATCTATTTGTGGCCTACATTCCTTTCTGTAATCAAACCCATCAAAATCTATCCTGATATACAAAAAAGCACTGACTGCAAAAGAAAAGAATTCTAAGAGAGAAAGGAAAAACAAGGAAATCAGGAGTGATCCAAACACAATGAAGAATCAACTTTTTTTTTTTTCCCTCCAGTCTGGCTGACCGGTGACCAGAACTTCACAAGAATTTATCTGACCAAATAATCATTTTAAAAAACAAAATAAACAAGTAAACGAAAACCAAAACTAAACCACTATAAAAAGCAACACAAGACAGAGTGAACAAATATATCAATCCTTTAAGACCTGTGCCAGCCTAACACTGTTATTGTTTAACTTTGTTTTTCAAACTGACATTGTCCTCCTATTCTAAGAACTGTTAAGTACCCTCAGGCTTCAGCTGCAGGCTCAGTTTAAACCCTGCATCACAACCCTAAGGAAATTCAGAATGAAGGGAAAAAGAATTAAACCAGGAAAGAGATCACTGGGTATATAGACTTTGGTTCCTAAAATCCCATCTTGACAGATAGATAAAAAGTGACCTGGTTTTAAGAAGCTTTGAATGGAGCACATGAAAGCACAGAAGCAGCTAGACCAGTGCTCCAAGCACTGTGTTTTGCAAATTGGTCTCTTTCATTAAACCTGTCTTTCAGAGGGGCAAAAATCCACTCAGTTTTGAGTGCTTACACTGCTGTGGCTCCTATTAGAGTGAATGTGAAGGAAGTTACACTGGAATGTCTCCTACCACCCAAACTGTCAGAATACCAGGTGGTTTTAATGAGGATGTCACTGGATATTGCAACTCATTCACTAGAGTTCACTTTTCAGCCCCTCTGCTGTCTAGTCTGAGAAGATGAGGATTTTTAAGATCTTTCCCTAGGGTAGGGGATTAGTTCAATTTTTTTAAATTCCCTTGAAGAACAGCATGTCTCCTACTTAGTAGATTATATGCACCATGTGCCAGCTCTGGAACAAAACTGAATTTAAAGTAGCAGGGTTTTTTTTTTAACTCATCTGCTAGAGAAATATCAACCCTGTTTTTTTAATCACAGCAATGTTCAGTTGTTGCAAGAAAATACCAACAACCTGGTATACTCCTGTAATAGATATAGTCTATCAAATTCGTTCATATAACAGTATCTCACACTGGGGTTATGAAATAGATTAGTATATTTGGGCTTACACTTGGATGAAAGTAACAAAAAAATGAAAATCACAAAAAAAAAGATTTCACAGGGGGATTGGGAAACCACTAAATAAGATACAGTAGCCGAAAGCCAGCTCTAATTTACAATTAAATCACCACACATAAGCACCCGATAAACTACCGCGGCCACACCAGCAAACAGGGAATTGTATTACTCTGGAGGATTTCCCCCGGAGAAGATCTGTATCTTACCAGGTTTGGGAGATTCGGATGCAAAAGCTTCCCCCCCCACCCCGAGGAGATATCTATCTATCCAGGTGCGGCCAGCCCAGGAAGAAACACAAATCCTAGAACTCCAGACACCGGACGAAGACTGCATGGATAGTCAAATCACACTCCGGACACTGCACTGTCTATCCATTCTTCTGACACGGGACGGCGGTGAACACCACCTGAATATTCGGAAGGAAAGAAAAGGACAAAAGGAACTCTAGCTCCAGGCTAGAAAAACAGTATAAAATATGGACTCGTGGACCAGACCTTTGTGAATTGCACTGGTCTGTAGTGACAGGGACTCAGATCTGAAATTCACCCGACGTTCGAACGTTGCCCGATTCTACTGTGGCTGGCAAAAAAGATTATAATTCGAGTTGCAGAATAAACCCTATTCAATTTTTTTATCAATCTGGCTCTCGCAAATTTATTAATTTGGCCTGATTCGATCTCTGTCTATAACACTCCTGTGTATAGAAACCGATCTTTTACAAAAGATTACAGCCCAGCAGAACAGTACTTCAAGATCTGTATTGCAGATCACAGGTGACACAAAAGCTCTGCTGTGCAGACAGACACCACAGGGAAAGTAACAGCTCAACTTCTGTGCTTATGCTCAAGTAATATTGAGTGCAAGGCTGCTGTGGCCAAAGGAAGTCAACATTTGTTCAAGGTTTGTCCTGAGCACGGTTTTTTGATTTACATGAGAAGCACTCTCAGACTTATTTCTGTGAATGCCAGAAAACAGAATGTCTATATAAAATACACCCCAGAGCTTCATATGAATTGTTTAAAAAAAGAAACCAAACCCCAACTATTCAAAATACAAAATACAGCATGGTTACAGGCTGAACACAGACCTGTATGTTCCCAGCTCAGGTACGAGGAAATACTAACAGGGCACTGACCATGGAGAACCTTCAGAAACCCCTTGCTCTCTCTGCCCAGGCCCACATACCACCCATTTCCATACATCCCAGAACTACTACTGTTAGCTGGCACAGCATTCAGTCTTCCTGTCATTGTTTGATGAAAGCCAGACATGTAGAATATCATTCTTATCACCTTCCTGCTGCCTGGGAATGCTTTGCTAACAGCCACAGCCATGAGCCTGGGCTGGCAGGTGGGCAGGCCACCACTGCCAGATCTGTGCTGCTCCACTGGACAGGCTGGAGCTACAGTGTGAACTCCAGCTGAAGGGACTGTGACCTGCAGATGGTGGGAGCAGGCACGTCTCAAAGCATCTGTGGCTGTGCCAGAGCAGGTACACCTCTGGGGGGGTCTATGGCCCACATAGGCCACACTGGAGCAGATGCACTCCAGAGGACTGTGAGTAAATCTGGGCTGCAGGAATAGCCCTGAGGAGACTGTGGCTTACAGATATGGATGGCTCCACTTGGAGCAGGTACAGCCATAAGGCACTGCAGACTATGGGTAAATCCAAACTGGAGCAGGGGCACGGGGAGCACTTCTTCGCACTGTCTGTTGGGGGTTGGGTTGCTTTCTTGTAGAGTTTTTTCCCAAAAAAAGTTGCTAGGAAGGCGATTGCTGGGTGCTTGTAGGCACTTAAAGGTATTTGGAAAAGAAAAAGGAGGTAACTCTCAAGGAGAAGGTGGCACTGACTACAGCTCTCTCTTGGGGGCTCGGAAAGAACTGAGGAGTTCAGTCTTTGACTCCAGGGAGATCCCACCAGACCTCGCCTGGAGCTGAGCTCGGAGTGACTTTCGTGGGTCTCCCGGGAATTCAGACCCAGATCTCTCCTTGCTCTGCCGGGAGCTGCTGTCCCACCGCCTGCACCCACGGCTGCTTCGGTTTTCCTCTGGGTTTCTCCATGCCATTTCTCCTGCCTGTCGGGACGATTCTTACAGCTTCAACCCCTGCTGCTGATCTCTGGATTCATCTCATCCCTCGGGGCTCCTGCTCACCCCTCCCCCGGAAAGGTGCCAGCATCGGAGAAAACTGTGACTGTATCCTAACTCTGTTTGGTGTTAATACTATAGTTATCGTTATTTTGTTTATCTTGTTAGACTCATTAGTAAAGAACTGTTATTCTTATATTAAATTCTTTACCTGGAAGAATTCTTTACCCCTTTAATTCCAAAAATAATAGCAATTTAGAGAGAGGAAGTTTACTTTCTCCATTGCAAGAGAAAGACTCCTGCTTTTCCTAGCAAGCACACCTGTCTTTAAACTAAGACAGTCTCGATCATCTTAAGGTCTTTACCAATATAAATGTTCTATTGTTCTTAGCCTAAGACATGGCATTATTTTCCCACACAGGGAACGCTAACATATGCAGCAATCCTGCTGAAACAGAACAAAAACACTTTCAAGGCTTCTGTGCAAAACCTCACTTACTGGCCACAGAACCAAGAAGGGAAGCAGTAAGAGAAAACAAACAGTTCTACTGTACTCACTCCTTCCTCACAATGAAATGCCTGTTCCACATGCTGTTATCAGACAAAAAAAGCCCCCAGAAATTCTGGTGTAAAAAAGAAAAAACAGTCCAAAAATTACCCCTTTACACTGGAACACATTAACTCTACCCTGCAACTTAACTCTACAATTGTAACTTCGCAGAAAAGACAGGGAACGCTGTGCACCCTGTTTAGAAGTTTAATAAGCCTGAGCTTTCATACTGAAGCAGAATACTTACTGCTTACTCGAGTGTCCCCTAACTTCAGCAGAAAAGCTGAAACATTCACCTTTTGGATTGACCCCACAGTTATCCTGGAATGGACTCCTAAAGACAAACTCTATTACTTGGAACCTGACGGAACATGATTTCTTAAGGCTTTTACCTGACCAGCCTGGATCTGCTGGATCTGCTGGATCTGCTGACTGAGCACTATTCAGCACAGGTCACTGTAGCACAAAACTATAGATCTAAGTAACCTCCCACGTTTATTTAGTCCAGCTCCCCTCTTGCCAAAACCAGAGATGAGAAATTGAGGAAAAACACACTGGTGTGCCTTGTTTTGTGGTTCACCCCTAAAAATTTGTCCATGATCTTCAACAAGCTAACCCTCTTGTGTCCAGGACTGCGGCAGCCTGACCCACAGAGCCCCCCAAGAGGGACCCCCAGGCTGGGCCAGCACAAGCACACATTCACCCACCCGGGTTGCCAATGCTCGTGAGGCAGCAGCAGCTGAGGGAGACCTGCAGGGCCACTGACAGGCACTTCATGTGACCCGGGTGCACAGACTCACCTCCCCAGGGGTTATCTGCCGACGCTGGAATTAGCTCTCGGCGAGATGAAGGAAGGCTGCACTGAGCCCTCAGCAGACAGAGTTTACATAACCCCGCCAGCACAGGTTGCGCGCAGCCCAGCTGGTGGAGCCACATCAAATCCACCGTCTGCAACGTACCGGGTATCCGGAAAAGAAAATCAACACAACAAAAACCATACTAAGGAGGTACATTAAGACTTGTGAAATAGAAACTAAAATAGGGAGGGTGCGGGGGAGGGGGAACTCCTTTCATCCTTTCATCCTTTCACAGCACGGCTGATGAAACAGCTAGAAAGAGAATTAAAATTAATTAGTCTTTGAATTGTGCAGAAAATAGCATTAAAAATAAAGACAAAAAAAGAACTTTTAGCAGAATCTATTTATTTCCTAGGTCTTTGAAATACATGAGAGGGATTAATTTGAAGTCTGACTGTATTTTGAAATTAAGTTTACCCTTTCAGAACTTTAGCCTAGACAGTCTATTTTATTTCCTTCTTTGAGGTATAATGCAAATGAGGTCAATTTGCCTCAGAATGGTTCTTCCAAGAGAAAATCAGTTTCCATTAAGCATGTATTTTGAGACAACAGAGATGCAACAAAGTCTTTATTATCCTTTTATATAACAAAAAAAATTACATATAATTCGGTTATTTCACTAAATATTAGTTTGACTCATTTTTTTGGTGAAAATAAAATAAATTCTCTAGATAAAGCAAACATTAGTCCAAGAAGTGAGAAACGGGCAATAGTTAGATTCCTGCTGAAATCACTGAAGAAATTAGTCTTCACTTACATCAAGAAAATGATTGCATATTTAATCAGATGCACATTGCTAAGAAGATGGCCTACAATAAAATCACCCTGTTGTTCTCAAGGAAGAGAAGCCTAAAATGTGTTCCCATACAAGGAAAACAGAAAATGTTCTGGCTCATATTATCTATCACAGTTTTCTTTTACTACTACCCACTCACTTACTAGTTGGGCCTTAGCAAATAGAAACAACTCTGGTCACCTCTTACAAGGTAACTAGAATTGTTTCAAATTTAGTTGCATCACTCTAGATGCACTGATCAAAAGTACTGAGTACTAAAAGGTTAAACATTTTAAGGTCATTTTTCAATGTAACTGGGCAGAAGATAAGCAGTTGGTATTATTCTCCAGGGACCTACTTGAAAATATGTAAATCATACATTGCACTTCGAAATACACTTTATACAGACCGGAGTTTCCAGTTTTGCAGAGTGATCTCTGAGACACTTGAGATTTACCTGAACTGGTATTATGAAAATGCTGCATTACAGAAATTATATTATTCACTAATAGAAGACACAGATGTAGAAATATAATACTCACATAAAAGTGGCAAGAGAGCAGCATCATAAAGACTGCTTCATTTTAAAAATGCTGAAGAATTATCAAAGACATCTTGCCCACTAAAGATTCTTCTTCCACTTGATTGAGAACAAAAGTGAAAATAAGATAACTATTTCTGAAACTGGGATCTAGAGAAATAGTACAAAGGCAGCAAGAAACATTCAAGATAGCCTACTGCAAAATGAAACGTCTAATCAGTTTCATCAGTGTGGTGCATATCCTAAGTGATGGATATTAACCCAAATAAGATGAAGCACAACTCCAGATTTTACTCTTTTTTTGCAACCTGGGCTTCAATATTGCAACTTAGTGNTGGTTTTGGAGCACTGAAAAATTCATAATGCTGTCTCAAACTGAATTTCCAAATGCAGCAGTGTGTACTGAGGAAGCTGCCAGCACATTTAGGCAACTGATCTCTCCTGCTGCAAGGATAAGCAGAGTAGACAGTATTTGAGGGCAGGCACAGACCAATACCCTGGGAAACTGCAGAAGAGGAACACTGCAAAGCTCCAAGCAATACAGACCTTGCTACTGAAATACAGAATTATGTGAAAAAGCTGCTACATCTCAAATCCCTAANTTCTTCTCTAGTATAGTCATTGTTCAATTTTTGTGGGTTGTGATTATGGAGAAAAAGCTTCACGTGTTCTTCTAGCGTGGAAAACTACAAGATAACAAATGATTGTATTGAGTAATCCTACTCATTACTACTACTACTACTACTACTGCTCTTACTACTATTATTACTGTGAAAATGAAGGGTTATGTGAACTATGTTTCCTTAGAAAGAACAGAGCAAACCTGAGTAAAAAAGATTGTAACAGCTGATACTCTGTTAAAATGGTAACGAAAAACGCAATCTATATTCAAACTTAGGGAAGAGATTATGACAAAACTGCAAAAATGGAAGTTAAGTCCATGGTATTACAAAAAACTCTATTATTACATATAACTCTATGGTATTACACAGATACTAATTACATTCCATGATTTCAGGGAACATAGGTTCACTAAGGAAGCAGAAAGCAAATATATGCAGAAGTACAGCATAAACAAATTTTAGAACATCTTTAAACTATAATCCTTCCTGCAAGCATCTACTCCCGTGATGCAGTTCTGTGGACAACCACCACACACATACAATCCAAAATGCCAAGTTTATTTAAAAGTCACTAGGTAAGAGACTGCAGTTCCTCACCTTCCCTCAATCTTTTCCTTAAAGAAATCTGCAGAAGAATTTCATATTAGAAACCAGAAACATATCTGAGACTAAAGGTATGCAAATGACTTTATAGGCTATTTCTGTTAAACTACAGTTCTGAAATAGCAATCTATTTTTAAATAGACAACAATGTAATGCTGCTAGCATTTCATTCACTGACTAATCTATCCTGGATTTGCTTAATGCTTCATCCCTTTCCAGCAGCCTTCTATCAGCTCAAGGAAAATCAGCTGCCTGAGAGCAGCAGAACCCAATGAAAAGGAAAAAGTTCTAGTTTCATTCTACTTTGTAAAGTGGAGGAGAAAAGATAGTAAAAACACAATCAGTGGAATTAGTGCACAACTACTCTTTGAGAGAAAAGAGAAAAAAAAAAGTAGCTTTAAAACTATAATGATGCTTCTGTTTACTACTAAAGGGGCACACAGTGTCACTAGTAGTTCACGTGATTGTGCATTTAAAAACATAATGTTGTAAGACCTGATAAGGTTTCTAGGACAGCTTTTGCAAATAGAAGAAAATGGGAACAAGAGACAGAGAGGAACAGTCTGTTCAGTTTTTCCAAACCCAGCAGGCTAACACCAGGAGGCCAGCAAGATAAACGAAGAAATGCTTATGTTGCTCTGAAATCTGAACAAAGCGCAGCTGGCAATCCAGAAGGTCACATTCTCTCAGAACAAACTCTGACTTGTCAGGTGCTGGACAGGATAACAGCCTGGGCAGGATGTCACCTGCTGTCAGGATGTCAAAGCCTCTGGCAGCAAAAGGCCAAGTTCTCATTTGCTGAGTGCATCACCCCAAGTTCAAAGGCATGATGGCAACACTTTTTCTCGAGAAAGAGCACCCTTCCATCTTCCTGGTTATTAAAAAAATGCATCACGAGGAACTGCAGCATCAAGACGAAAATATTTTTACTCTTCACAGTATTTTACAAATTATATTATATCACTTTAGCACCACATTTTAGTGCAATAGCTAGAAACAGGTCAGGAAATGAAGACATGCAGAGAGTTGCATGTTGTAACGGCTATACTTTCAGGTAAAATAAAATTGATTTGTTTGATCTCCTATATCCTCAATCTAGTAAATAAGTTCTGCTAAGAGTCTGAAACCTCCCAGGAAGCAGACTCATCATCAGCTCTGAAGAAGTGTATTTGAAGAAATTCTCCAGCAAGCATCTCAGAGTAGACACAATACTGTCCTGGTATAACATTACCTGGTGATGTACCAGAGCTAGAACTGCTTTGCTGGCACCAAGATTTTAAGCCTGCATCTTAAAGATTAACTGATTTTCCTGGATCCTCCAAAAGTCTCTGACTGAACCTTCACTGGCAATATTTACTCTGTGTCTCTCCACTGCAGCAGCATTTCTCAGTGCCACAGCACTAGCTGAGAGAAGCTAATGAAGAAAAAAAGAAAGAAAATGTATATCTCTTGCATTCTCTTCATATAATTAGTACTTAACCCAGTTAATCACACCATTTAATCTGATGACACCATGCAGAGCTCAACAGGACTGCAAGAGATTATTCTCATAACCTCTAAAGCACAGGGCTGGCATAATTTGGTTAACTGGGCCAAAGAACTCCATACATTTCTCTCACGTCTCTCAAGGTCTCTCATTTTTAAACCTAGGGGCACACATAACCACTCTAAAGGCAAAGATACAATTATTTACCATTCTACTATTTAACTCTGTAGAGTTTTTAGCCAACATGAAAAACCAGAAAACCATTAATTTGAAAGTCCACTCCCAATTTAGAGCCAGCATAAAGCCCATATCCTGCTCCTCTTCTGCTCTCGATACAAAATTCCACAATTTTTCACAGACATGATACAGAACTGAATATATAAACCACTTGTGTGCATTGCTGAATCCAAAGCCAGGCAAAAAGACAATCACTCCTTGCCATGCTTTCTTCATGTTCATGGAAAGTAAATTAGATGCACATATAGACTTCTTGTTCACTCTAGAGAGTGTCAAAGTTCCTGCTTTTTACTCCCAATAATGACACTCCAAATATTCCTTTAAAATGTTTAAAATATTTTCCCTTTGTAACAAAAAAATGCACAGAAAATGACTGCTTGTATGCACAATTCAATGTACAGAAGGAGTTAAGCCAACAGCTTTAGTGAATTGTTACTGTATACCCAAGACAATCGCACACAGATGATCACAAAGTTGAAATTTAACCTTAACAGCTACTAGCTTGATGGATGTAATGGAAACAAAGGAGTCTCGTTTCTGATGAAGAAGGGATCTGTTCACGTTTTCTATTTGAATACTAACAATTTCTAAGTGTATTTTTAAGACCCCTTTACATGATGAATTTCTCACACTGAATTTCAATACACTTACTACTTCTGGAAATTCTTATTACAGCACTAAATATAAGACAGGGTTCTGAGCTTTAAAAAGTTTTGCAATACTACTGAACCAGATGAAAATAAAATGATAGGGGGACTTCTCATATGGCTTGATGAAGCTGATTTCCCTTCCTTCTGCCTATACAGGAATTCCAATTCTATATAGGAATTCCAATTCTAACAGTTTTCATGCAATTACTATTTCCAAGTAATTTAGACTTCCTTTTAAATTCTGATTTCTAACTTAGTAATTCAAGGAAGACACAAAAAATACTGTTAATAGAGGCATACTTTCATTCTTCCTCAGTTTTTTCACTAGATGACCTAGTGTTTGCACTCCAAGAATCAGACAAAACACAGATATCTTTTGAGCAAGTCTGTATCACTTCTGCACTGAAAAGCATTTGTCAATCCCTATTGGCAGAATGTCTTACACAGATGAAAATTAAAGTAGCAGATGTAAACCTTGACTGTACAAATTGTACAAACAGAGCATGAGTGCAAATAATATTTAAAACTCCAGAGGCCTTGGCAGACATCTCCTGTCCACAGCCCTGAAATCCCTTTCACATGCCATGCCATATTTGTTGGGAAAATTATTTGAGATCAAAACAAAAAATGAATTTCTAGTGCTAAAGCTGCCAAACTTTACAAAGCCCTTCTGAAGGATAAAATTTCTGGGGAGCTAATGGTCATTTCAGTGTCTATCAGCTAAAGCAGGTACATCTGGACAAAAACAAGTTCTGTATGCTTTTAAACAAAACAAACAAAATCAACAGAACACAAGAGAAAAGAGCTTCTGAAATATAGTCTCATGACTGGAGCACTTACAGACCACAGACCTTAGTGTTGTATTTGAATCCCTGTCATGAACCCAGAAGAAGGAATTCAGATTCAGACCTTCAATGTAGTGTCACTGCTCACCTATCCCATAAGCAAGGAAAACAATTAAAGCAAATTTCTAGAAAGCAGGAGGAAGGACAATTCAATGACTGTGATCCACGTAGCAACTTACACACAAAGCTATGCATGCAACTATCACATCCTCATGTAAAGGAAAGTTAAGAAATAATTTCTCATCAGGCTTATGGGCACAGCTCTATGGAAGACACTTGAATAAAGTAATGGGATACTTAGCAGGAATTAGGCCTCAGTTTCAATGTATTTGTTCTGTCAAGTACAGAAGTTTCAGCAACTCCAATATATATTCCCATAAATATTCAATATACTTTGTATAAGATCTACATTTTCATGTTATGTGTAGGGATACACAGGTATTTCTTAACTTCAATCTTTTATTTTTCTGCCAAAACATGTTCTCAGATGGTCATTGGATCCTGGGTCACCAAAGACCAGCAAAGACGATGACAGAATCCACATATGGGAAAAAAACCAAAGCCAGCTCTTACTGATGCTCCTGCTTTTTGATTCTTAAGGAAAACCTGCATTTTATTTTTTTCTACTTAGCAAGGTTATCAGCTGTTTCAACTGGTATCAAGCAGCCAAAATGGGGTTGGGACAGAAAAAGCATGAGAGATAAAAAAAAAAAAAAAAAAAAAAAAAAAAAAAAAAACCACAAAAAAAAAAAAAAAAAAAAAAAAAAAAAGCCAAAACCCCAAGAAATAACAAGAAGAAAGACATTGAGATAAAATATTTCTGAAAATCATTACTCCTGCAAAAACTTGTCAATCTTAATGACAAATGAACTGCTGCTGTCAAGAGAAATCTCCAAACAGAGCTGATTACACGTCAAATTAAGACAAAAATTAGCCATTCATATTCTGCAGAAGAGCTGATACTTTGCACTAGTTTTACTTCTGAACTATTCCTTTGATATGGTTTTTCAAAATTTGATCCTTGCAGAATCAGCATTTTTCAAGCTGTCATGGATGTCCCCAGAGTAAGGGCAGCTCTCCAGGTGCAGTCCCAGCCTCGGGGTGGCACCTGCAGAAATGCAGTCCCAGTTAAAAACACAAGCTCGTCATGATGGGAGTGCAGCTGCCCTCTGCCGTCGCTGCAGCAGCACAGGTAAAGGAAGGCCAGGGTGAATGTGCTCCCTTTCCAAGCACAGGGATACAACACGCAGCCACAGAGGTCTGCAGCCTCTGTGTTCAGTGTGGTGCTGCAGCTGTGCAATGCTGAACCTCCCTGGAAAACTCAAATCCCTCTGCTCATTGTGGTATGCTTTTTGGCATCTTAAACAACCCTGCACACCGCTGAGAGTCAGTAAAGCAAGACTTCCCTTTTAAATGCCAATGGAAATGTGCCACTGGGAGTTAAACACTGACTACTCAGTGACCAGCTCTCCTTCGGTACAATTATGCCATGCTTGGGCAGAGAAGTGGAACTTTATCTGGGAGCACAGCCCCAGGCTCAGTACTACACTACAATTTTTGGACTTAGGCATAAACTGAAATAGACTCTTCAGCCTGAGTTGTGGAAAACCAAGCTCCTAAATGAGGATTCTGTGGAACCCGTAACCAATGAGAAAACCCCAGACTTACACCACTCCATTGTGTGTAAAAATGAAACTGAAAATGAGAAGCACCCTTACATTCTGTAATTATGAGCCCAGTTTCATGTTGCTCACCTCAGCCCTCAATTAGCTCAATTCATGGTGGCCTGGCAGGGCAGAGAAGACAACTGGCAGCACAACCAACCTCTGTGGGACAAAGATAAATTTATTTTTTAACTGTGCTGTCCAAAAAACTGCCCTATCTACAAGCTTGCTGTAGAGGACAGGCCTGCCATTTTACAAAAACACAGCCTCTCAAAGAGGCCACCTTGCACATATGAACTGGGCCTGCTCACATTTGAGAACTTTCTCTAACACTGAAGTTCATAAGTACATTTCAGTAAGCTACAGGAAATGCAGTGGAACTAATAGTATAGTAATTACAAAACAATTAAATACAGTAATTGCAAAACAATATAAGAGGGATCAGGTCACATCAGTAGTAGCTGTCCTGAACTGTCCTGAAGACAGACGAGTTTTTAAGCACACTCTACTTGCGTTGCAGGTAATATGTTTTCTAAGTTCCTTCCAGATTAAACACATTCTTATTTTGCAGTTAGAGCTTTAAGAGTCATGATAGCATCAGCATGCACTGTTGCAGTGTAATAACCAGATTATATCTTAATGAGGGACTAAAGAGTCCTTGTACTTCTGATACAATCTCTAAAATATAAATGACATAATAATTCAGACTGAGAACAATTATTTATTATAAACACCTGAAAAACATGAGGCTTGGGACACTGAGTCATACACTGCCATTACAACACAAAATTGCTCCATGGTATAACAGTTTTTCTGAGAAGATCTGAGGTGTAATGGCTGGACTCTGGGCACTATTTCCAGTGAAGGGAATGGAGAGCATTTAATCCAGCTATTGTCAATCAGCTCAGAATTGACAACCTAACTTGGAAACTGGATTACACTGCACAGATTAATGCACTGCTGCACAGCTGCATGGATTTATGATTGCCATGACAACTAGCAGAAAATGTATCCTAGTAATCCTCCCTGCACAGAGAAGATCTCTCTCCAAGCAGCATTACTAAGATTTGTCACTACTACAGTCATACTTTCAATGATTTCAATGTAGATATCTAGACTGGTATAATCTCTAACTCCCTCTGCATCTTAAAATACCAATTCACAACCAGAAGAGATGCTCACATGAAGCAATAATGCCAAATGACAATCCTTGGACACTACCTGAAATGTGTAGTTTCTTAGAAAACATTAGAGGTTTCCAAATGAATTTCCAGGGTACTGCATGAGTTTGTGTTTATTTTACTAACAAGTAGTATTACCCAATACTTCCCACACTAGGCATAGTCCTCTCCTATTTCAAGCAAGCAATACACTGATTTCTATTTTGGAGTTACCTTTCTTGATAACTTGTTTTCCTCACAGTGAGAAGAGTCTTTGTTTTCATGCTTCAGGAGATAAAGTCAGAAAACTGAGCAGTATTTTCAGTTCCATTACTGCCTGCTTGCAGAATTACTTAGTCTGTGTAACCATAAAAAACACGGAAAAAAACTTTAAAAAGTGAGAAAGTAAAAGCCACTTAGGTAGTTCACAGGAAGAGTTAGATGCTGAGCTAAATAATATTTGCCAAGTGTCCTAAGAAAGAGGTGTCTATGCATGAAGGACTATTTTTTTCCAAACACACAGAAGAGCCATACTGGAGATTTTCTCAGTGTTAGCCAAGAATTTCAAAGGCTGAAGCTTATAACCCAACAAACAGTAAATATCAGGAAAAGAAAACCCATCTTCTAGGGCTTTGGAAAAACAGTGGAGGCTAAAACTGGCCATGAAGAAATTGTGTGATGTTCTAGCTGTAAGGAGCTAATCCCATCACTTGTAAGTATGGCTCAAAATCACATGCTGTCTTCGTTGTGTTCTTCCACTCCAGCGTAACCTGGCCTCTGAAAAAGAGCAACAACCCCAAATCCTCCCACAAAGAGCAACCTCTGAACATATACCTTACAAGCATCTCTGTCACACGTACCTCACCCAGGTAAAGCACTACAGCTGGCACAGTGCTGCACTCCCTCGGGTCAGTACCTCGTGGAGAGGGAACTTGCAGCAGCCCCACTCCAGAGCATCTTCTCAGTGGTGAAATCCAGAAAATCCTGCCATGAAGTTCAAACTACAGGAACCAAAGAAAAATCCTTTCTGGCAAAGAGCCAACAGATCAGTTTATTGTGATCTGTTTATCTGTTTAATGTCGCTGCAGAATGAGAAACCCAATTATCTTCCAGTGCAATTGAGTTGCCTTCAACAGAATCAGTACATTTGAATGTGTTAAAATAAGTTATTTGTATTCGCAACAGTGCAGATTCTGAATTAGTTCACAAAATCAGTTTTTCCATCTGGCAAAGCTAAGGACTCCACAAATGGACATTTTTTAAACACCCAGAGCTGCAATTTTTAAAACAACAGTCTGAAAAGAACCATCAGCAAGAATAGGAGAACTGGCACAATCAGGTATTTTATTTCCTAATCTCCAAACAGACTGACTATCTAGGACTAACTAAAATCCTAAAGTCCTCATTTCTATTTGTTGGATAAAGAACTATTCAGAAAACAACCATCATTGAAAGGCATGAGATGATAAAATTAAAATGTTCAGGAAAAATAAATAAACTCAACTAAATTATTTGCTCATTTCCATTCATGGGATTGTTCAGGCCCTTGAACTGCCGTAGATCTGACAAAATATTTTAAAAGAAATTACTTAGTGCAAGAAAAAAACATGTAATTTAGGACTCCTTTTGATAGAATTCTATTTCTTAAATTCAGGCAGGGATTTTTCATATACACATGAGCAAATACTCTTTCTTCTCTGGTAACAAGCACCAGTTTTTAGTTTTCCTGAAATGGGAACACTTAGGCTGGAACACCTATGCACACATGTCAACCAATCTACTTGGTGCAGATGAACTGAGATGCCAGATTACATCCTCAAAGAAGCAGGTCCCGAAATGACAGGTTTGTTTTGAGGGAGACTGTCCCTCCTGCTATAAGGTAGTAGAACACCTACTGCACTGTCCAAAGAATTAACAACCCAGCCCAGAAAACACTGCAGCACGTCTCTACGCCTCCCACGGAATTTGTTGTGTATTTTATAGGTCAAACACGGGATGAGATTTCTTTGAATTAAAATGTTCTTTGCCTCAGGCTCCAGTTAGCTCCAAGTGTGAGAGGGTCTCAGATAAAACAGTACAGCTCCAACAACCTGTATTTAAGTAACAGCTGGAACCCGAGGGGCTCACACCGAGGTACTCCTCAGGTCGCTCTGAGGGGTTGGAAGCTGGGCACTAGGAAGATGCGGAATGCTGCACCAGTAACCTCTTNCAAGGCGTCCAGGGGGGTTTGGAGCGCCTCCATGATTCCACTTCGCCAGTGTACTTCGTCTCTAGGCAAACCAATACTCAGGGTAAAAGAGCAGCGACGCGCTCTTACCGAAACTACCACAACCCCTCCGGCGGCATTTCGGCGGAGGCTGGCGGGGGGACTC
>VZTB01001064.1:279-26216 GCA_013397245.1 Thryothorus ludovicianus
GTCATTGCCAGATGCCTAGAACAGAACAGAAAGCCTGGGCAAACTGATAGTTTTGCTGGCTACTCTTTGAATGGTCAGGGATTTAGATCTCAGAATTTTTCCAGAAAACAGTCAGCAGTATCATATAAGATGATTGTCAAAAATACTGGCTCCTAATAAGGATAAAAAACCCTCAACCACAGTATAGACAATAACATATTAGTGATAAAAAAAAATAAGTGACCAGTTAACATTGAAAATAATGCCAAACACACCAAATTAATATACAGCAGAAACCGTCTCTATTACCGATATAAACAGTTAGGTGAAGGAACAGAGGCATTTAACAGCTATTAAAAAATAATTGAACTTTTCCAGGGTTATAATACACCAAACAAAACTGGAAATTTTAAGAACCAGAAAGTGAACTCTATGTAAGTGACTGCTATCTCAAGTCCTCTATCAGAGACAGGTTTTACAAAGCTGTAATTTGTGGAAGGGAGACTGAATGAGGCATGACAGTGACACTCTACAAAGCATTACAGATAAACTGTGATTTTTTCCAAACTGACATATACTAAAAAAATTTTAACTGAGCCTATCCAGTCATTTTTTCCTACCAGAGTAAGACAGTGATAAGGTAACATCAATTTCTGCCTCTATGCTTCAGCTATTTAAATTACTTACTGATAAAATGTGGAAAAGGCACTTTTAATTAATAAATTAATTTCAAAAAACTCCACAGGTGCTTATACAGAGATTTTCCATATTCTATACTGCATGATGAAACTAGAAATTTTTCCAGACTTCCAATGTTACTGTTGCATGAAAAACATATATATAGGAAGGACAAAAGTGTTCCATGTTTTGAAAAAAATAAAATAAAACAAAGCGATCTCATGACAGCCTTTCTACATGTCTGAATTAGAAGATGGTGAATGATACCCTCACAGCATAAAAGATGAAAGATTAGAATTAAGAACTGGTAACAGAAAAGAACTTTTAAAAGAAATCCAATGGAAAATGATTCTAGAAGAAATGTAATGGGAAGTCTTGTATTAAATGTTAGAAGACCAAACAATAAGTATCTTCAAGGCCATTCACAGCAGCTCAAATTACTGATCTGTGACATTGACTATTAATATCTATTTTTAAATATTGTTAGTAAAAAATAAGCATCATCTTATACACAAGACGCTGCAATGTGTCAAAATCAAAACTTTAAGTTAGTTACACAAACCTTTACTAGCTTTATCCAAATGCTGAAAATCCTCAACAAAATTCAGGACATCCTGATAGCTCTCTTCACACACTTCTACGAGAAAATGGAGCAAAGTTGTCTTCTGGTCTGCTGACTTTGTGTCCTTCAGCTGGGTGGGGAAAAAAAAAGAAAAGTAAAAACACTGATAAAAATTTTACTTTGGTCCATTTTAATAGTTGATGTATATTAGTAATTATTCATCCAAGAAAGGAAAGAACAAACTGTTAGAGTAGTACTTTTTTTTTTTGAAGACAACAGTGGGCTGTTTCATTTCCCACCTTGCTAAAAATCCCTAGAAAAGTCATACTAAGTAATTTTCATTCTATACAATATTTGTGTTCAGTATTCAAAAACAGTAAAGCTATTTCTTTTAGAAATGTAATTATTTTAACAAAACAGGAATATTTACAAAACTGTGAATAAGCACATGAAAGTGTAAAAAAGAAAAATCGATGTTAAATCAGCAAAATCTAACTATACACAATGCACATACCCACTGCATTATATGATTTCCTTCTTTATGCATGAAATTAACTCTAGCCTAAAAATATTTATGTAGTGGAAGCTACATAACCTCAATGTGCACAAGTCCTTGTTATCAATTCTCAACATAGTGAATAAGAGTTCATAGGTCTCATTGTTTAAAAATGCTGACTTCAAGAATTCTTAAGCGTAAGCCTTTCTGGAGTCTTTATACATATAAAATTATTTGCAAGCTTGACTGCTTTAAAACTTACAGCTACTTGTGTAAAAACACTAACAATTGACAAATAACAAATATTTTTGTTGTAGTCTTTCAACTGAGATGTTCTTTTAAATCAAAGATATTTTTATAAATAGAAAATGACATCATATATGAAAGAGTTTGTTCACTACTTAAGTACATTTTCTACATAAAAAATTTAGCAGGAAAAGTATACAAGCATGTAGACACAAAGTAAACATGAGTATAAAAAGGGCTGCCACAATTGCAGAAAGACTTGTCCATTTTAATATCAAGGCACAAAGTCCTTAATGCAGTATTGATATTTCATAATTAACTCTAAAAAGTCTGTTCATTTTCAGAGACCAAAATGCTACTACGGTGAGATATATTCTCCCAGAGCATGCAGGTTTTCCTTCAAAAAAGTGGATTGATAACAATGTGAAACACAGTTTTCCAAACAAATAGGAAATGGAACACATATATATCAAAACCCAAAAATATATTCTAAGATCCTTACTGTATGCAATGTTATAAAACATGTTACTTCTATTGTAATTGGAAACTCAGTGAAAGATGTCTCAATAACACTACAAAATTTTCTACATTGAGACACTGTGATACATGTAATACACTGTGACACATAACAAAAATTAGCTATAAATATGAACCTGTGTTATAAACATGCATATAATTTTAATACATCAGTATTTAAGGAATTATTATTAGCATATCAATATCGTATCTCTCTTCTGAGATTACTCATGGCTGATGTCTGATGTAGAAGAACTAATAGAGTCATACATTCCATACTTTCATTATCTATATGCATCAATTCTCTCTCCTATATCGGTTCTCTTCAAAATCTTGATATTCTAAATCTTAATAAATTATTTCTCCAAGATAAATTCTGACTTTTGATCTTGCTCTGCAAAGTGTTTATATCAGTTACCTTCACATTGTTTTCATAAATATATTTTTTGTCCTGTGCATTAAAAATACAGAGAATATAACAGGACAGATTCTTGTAAAATCATACTTAAGTAAATACACCTAATTGGAGAAAGAACCTTTAATATCTTCTTTCTAAATATGTCTCTCAAAAAGTTGTATTTTTAACTCAATCACTTCATCTACAATGTATTATCTCTAGGTGGATGACTCATGCTTAATGCTTACTTTAGACTAGGGAAAGAATTTAAGTTATTCTTTATGAATATTTATGTCATAGGTATCACATTCAACACAGTGAAAACTCTTCTGAAATATGGCAGAATAAGGGCGATTAGTTTCATGAATGTTTAAGTTTACATATTTTGTTCTCTCTTGTGCAAAAAGATAAAGAAACAGAAAGACAAAGAGCATTTACAAAGTTTCAAATAATTCCTTCCTTGTAAGAACTATATGTGCACTCCGAAGATTGTTCAGTAACCTCTCAGAGAGCACAGGAAATAAATAACAACATTCAATATGGGAAAAGTAATTAGCATTAGAATGGATTATAAATTAACACCCAGAAAAGTATAGACATCTTCTTGTATATACCTTATACAAAAGTTGAAAGAGTGAAAATTTAAGAAAAATTAGAAAAGCAAGAAACTCACGAAACTGAGCAACATAAGAGGATCACATAAGGAGTAAATTAATGTCCAAAAGAAAATATAACTGTATTAAAACATACTGAAATGTGATAGATGTCTTAGAAGTGCTCAGACATTAAAATTACTATGATCACATTCATCAGGTCCTTACATAACCCTCAAAATAAAATCACTTAAAAGTGATCAAATGCAAACGAGTTTTAGGATGACTATTCATGGATTAGCTGTACTGTTCAAACTATCAACCAATGCCAATAACAAGGAAAAATAATAGTAAGCAAATAATTAACTGCAGGAAAAACATCAAACCCAGAGTATTTACGTAGCATAATAAAAACAAAAAAAAGGTGAATGTAATACTGGACAGGGACATTTCAAAACTCACTTTACATAGCGAGCTGAGATTATATCCAAAGGTCTGAGCATTCCGAGAACCTGCATTCATGTAGTTTCCCATTAACAATACTAGTTCCAGCAGCTTGCTAAAGCTTTTACTCTTCTTTATCTCTTCACAGGCAGCACTGACAGCCATGATGTCAGGTTTGATGTTGTTCACCTGCTCCTCAAACTGAAGTTTAAAAAGAATAGCACTGAGCCGTGGCCGTAGTCTCTTCACGTTGCTCATCTGATTGAAAGGAAAAATAGAAGATTTCCTTTAAAATTCATGGTACACTTTGGCACTGTACAAATGCATACACTCTGAAATGATTTATTGGTGTGACAGGCTTGAAGAAGCAATATATCTGCTATAACTGATAGCAAATGAATGAATGAATGGGAGACACTTGGGTAAGCAACTGAAATCCCATCTTGTGGTTAATAGGAACTGCCCCCATCCTTTCCAAATAACCAGTATGTGTAAGCAATAAAAGATAAAGTGTCATCATATATCACATCTGTCAACTCATATACCAAATCCTATAAAACTAATCCAAGTTTATGACCCAGTAGTTGCAAAGGAATGAAAGTAGTTCACAAATTTTGTATAACTCTGGATGTACCAAAACAAGACAAATCTCATTTTCTGGTGCAAATATTTGAAAACTGATGTCAATAAGAGCCCATTATAAACTTTCAGGAAAATAACAGTTTTGAAAAAAACTCAGCTATGAAACACTGAATATAGTATACACTAATATACACCAATATTCATACCCCCTACACTCCTGCATACTAACCTAATACAGTTTATTAGGTGTGGCTGAATGCTCCCAGGAAAACAGTTTCTGTAGATCATATACAGAAGACTTGGCTTTTCCTATGGTTTACTGATCATCTATTTTCAACAGAAATTTTTATTTTCTTATATACTGGGTCATTGAATTCTCACTCCAGACATACTTTGCACATTGTCTACCACATTCACACTGGAAACACTAAAAAATTATTCAATGAGCTGCTTATTTTTCCCCATTCCCTGTTTTCTCAGCAATTGCAAGAATTCCATAAGATCTCCTTCCTCATACTTGTCTTCTCCCTTCTCAAGGCAAGGTTCAAGACAATAGTTTCTTTACAGTTTCCAGAATCCTAAACAAAGTTTTTACTTTTTTTTTTCTTAATAAGGAACGCATTGTTTCCAGCTACCAGTACTTCTCATGCAAGAAAGAAGCAATAATATTGGCAGTTCTCCTACAAAGCTTCATATAATAGCCTCAAAAGTTTGCCTTTAAATTGGACATATCTCTCTCCAAACCACAGCGATACCTAAGGCTTTACAGAGAAACTCAACACAGACCCAGTCAACCAATGTGAAAATTCCTCTGACAGTGCAACATTCATAAGTCACATGGCACTGATTATCCCAGGAGACTCAGTTTAAAGGATAATGGTGACATTCCATCCATTTTCAAGGTAAAGTGAAACTGAAGGATGTCTCATCCAAAGGGTTTGTTACAGAAGCAGAAGAGGATGGAATTTACAATCTATTTCATTGGTTTTACTTAGACAGTAGAAGAAAATAAAATCAGGTAGAGTTAACTTTTTATGTCACTAGATCATTTCAAAAATACCTGCGCAGCCACATGATGATGTCTCATTGAAGTGAACATAGCATTTGCATTTTAGTTCAGGTTAAAACTCTTGATTTAAAATAGGAAATCATTTCCACTAAACGTACTTCATCATAGAGCAGAGCACATAACCAGGATGTGGTTCAGATTCAACTAGGGTGGAAACCAACTGTTGCACTTTAGCCCATTGACTGCCTCCAGCCTGGTTGCCAGGTAAAACACTGAAAATGTACACTTTGAAGATGATTAGCTCAGTACCAACTGTAGGCAAATATTCTGTTCTTACACTACATGAAATAGCATCCAACAAGTGTGGTAAAATTCTTACTTAAGAATGGATAAATAAGGATAATGGGACTTGAATTTGAACAGGGCATTTCTTAGCAAAATAGGAACAGAAATACCTAAATTCCACACGAAATTAACACAGTACTCTACCAACTTTATATCTAATTTAAGAATACATAAAAGAATGTTAAGGTAGTAGACAGAGGCAAGTGTCATAAATTCATTCTCCCAGCTTTATCAGGAAGAATCACTTTTCCTCAATTATCTGACTAAATTTGCATATGTACTACTACTTCTCAGCATCTTGAAACAATATTTTTAATTTCAAGTTTTGTCCTAAAGTTAGCCAGAAAAAATTGAACCTAGACTAGAAAAAAAAAACCCACAACATTCCATTGAAATTATCCAGATTTTTAGTATTTAATACCCTACTCATGGTGCAATAGAGATGATCATTAATATTAAACCATAGAAACCAAAAAAGTGCAGCGTAAATTGCATTGATTTTAAGTGTTATTGAACTTAAGATACTACAGAATCACCAGAAGATGTATCATTTATTGACTCAGCTTTTCAGACAGGCAGACCCTTGAAACTGAAATAATCATGCACTTTGGACCACGAAGATGTGTTGCACAAATATAAGCATGCACATCTGCATAAAAGGAGCAAAGTTATCATCAGAATCACTTGAACTACAAGAAATTCGGATTCCAGTATGTGAAAATGCAATTCTTAAGGCAGAATGCAGAAATATGTAATCTTAAAAATTAGAAACAGGAACACATGACAGAAACACAACAGAAATGCCACTGAGATTGCTGTTATTGTTATTACTAGTATTGTCATTGTTGTTGAAAATGCTCTGAAATCCATGCACAATGCATGTTCTTGGCATTATTTCTTTACCTGTTTGCTAAGTCACTAATTCAGAACAGAAGAGATAGTTTCCTTAGTAATATATGGCTTTTTTTGTGACATGTAGTTCCATTCAAACTGTAAAATCCATACACCCTACCACAAGAGATGCTAAGAATTTAAGTGTTGCAACCCTGAGCATCTTATGTTAACACCCTATATTTTTTTATAATCAGCATATAAGGATATAAGTTTACATCAGTCTTGATAGAGGAATTCTGAAAACAAACAATCCAAATATCTAAAATGGGAACTTGAAGTAGAACCTATACATGTCAGAGAGCTCAACATACAGGTAATAAATTGTTCTGTTTTTTAAGTAATAGTCCACAAGAAGAAATCTCTCTACAAGCAAGTCTAAATGGGAACTGACTTATGAGTTGAGCTACCTCATAGCACCTCTCACAGATTTCACATCCACCAGCAAAGACAGGTTTTTCTCTCAAATACAGCATAAATCACAAGGCAACTACAAGAATGTGCAATCTGATATATGTGTACTTTCACTATCTTTTTCTGTTGATGCCAAGTAAAGGAAAGCAGCTCAGAAGTTCCACTGACAATACATTTTGATCGCTGAAGGGGTTTCATTCCTGTCACAAGCTCATAGAGAAAAACACTGCAAGCACTTCAGTTTCATACCTTCTTTAAAAGGAGCAACAGTGCTGAGGCTGTCAGACCACCTGAAAATGTTCTTATCCAAAAAATAAAACAACAGTTACAGCCAAGCTGACTAAAGAGAGCAAACTGGAACATCAATCCCTGTGGATAATGCATGGCTTTCACCACTGCAGCATCAGTGAGCTCCTAAGAGTGCAGAGGCAAAAAGTGGGAATTCCTGACACTTATCTTTAGACCCAGGCACTTGAAAAGCAGGAAAAAAAATCAAAGAGGGAAGGACTGATCCCTTAAAAGATATTTTATCATGTTTAAAGAAGATAAAAGAACATCCTGCTCAATTTGAAAAGGACAGCAAACATGCTTTAGTGAAAGACAGCAGCATTCTGGAAAGATCAAAGATTATTTCACAGTCAATTCACAATAAAAATCAGTATTTTTGTTGAAATGCTTTTATGGATAAGTGGAAATAATACACGTTTACACGTTTCTTCACCTTTGACACATTCTTTTTCCTCAAGGAAATAACAAAGTCAAGAACTGCCAACACAAAATTAAAATTACTTCAGNAGCAAACGATTTAACTAATGCCTTTTCAGCCTTATTAGCAGCGATGGAGAGCAGGTCCTGTTACTCTGCTTCTCAAACCTGAATTATAAACAGCTTGAATTTGATACGTTTCTTGCAAATCCTAAAGGATATTCAGGTCAGAATAGAAGGCAGTGTATTGTAAGTGACACAGGGACAACATCTATCAATTCCCTCCTAGCTGCACACAGGCAGCCTTCTCTTCTCTCGTGGATGACAGTGCACTGACTCACAGTGCAGAAAATCCCTGGTACTGTTTTGGATTGCATTATGTTCAACAAGGATGGCCCAGCAAGGTCAGTGAGCAGATCTCAGAATTGCCAATGGGGGCTACAACACAGCTGTCAAAATAAGCTGAGCTTACAGTCTTCATGCTGAAATTCACAGAAAGGTAAGTTCTGTGAAAAGAAAGTAGTCCTTTTTTTTGTCTTATCTAAAAAACACAATTAGATGTACTGCAATCTTGATCAGTATGGAATGCAGACAGTTTTTGTTTCTCCACGTTGAAACCAAATAATGATATTTTCCTAAAAAGGAATCTTCCAAGAAGAGGACAATCTGAATTTCCCAAATTCTTCTATTTTTAGCAGGCCTAACAGATGTCTGAAAGGCTTTTTTCATTAAAAGACACACATATGGAGCAGATGCTAACAGACTGAACAGTTTTCCTCATGGGAAACAAAGTCAAGAGTTTAAGATAGGTAAAAAACCTCTGTAAAACCTCTAATCCATACAGGTAAAAAATAAATAAATTAACACCAGAAGTCAAGTGCATATGTCACTGAGGAATTTAAAATCAAATAGTATAGCATCAAACGGAATGCAAAAAAGTTTCTAAAAGTAAATCAGATGTAACTGTATGCCAGATCGAAAAATCTGATAAGCCTGACTTTAAAATAAATGCCTTGTTTTCTGTCTGGCTACTTCTAGGAATCCACCTCCTAATGAAAAGTCTGCTATAAGGAATATCCCAAAACAGAGGTCATGAAGACACTTGATCAATGTCTGGATGGGAATGCCTCAAGTTTAGTACTTCCCATCAGGTTGAACCATCATAAGAACTCTCACATAAAAATGGAATTTGATGTTAAATAGCTGGTAGCTGATTTGGATGTCTTTGATGTGACAGACATGACCCATTTCAAAAAAGTTCAGTCCTCCAACAAGTCATATCTGGTATCATCTTCTTTATTGACCCAACAAGGTGTGTCCCAGTTAATTTCCTAATAATGAAGATATGGGTCTATGATCATGACAGTACTGGTAAGAAAACAACATTCCACTGCATTAGAGCTTATGCTGCCCTGTCAACAGCAAATTCAGTAATGACTGTGGAATTTTTATCCATATGGTTATTTGGTGTATTTGGTACCACAGTTAATCTGTGGGAAAAACAGTCTGACATGTCACATAAGTGAATGCTGCAGAAGACAGTTTGCATGTCTTGAGGAAAGCTCCTCAGTTCTACAAAATTATCACAGGGAAAGCAAATCTTACAGCACTTGGAGCTCCATTGAGCTCTAAAGCCTGAAGCATAACAGGTGAAATATCTGCATATTAATTTCAGGCTCTAGGGATTTAAGAGGTATTGATCAGCCTTAAGGCTCTTTCAGCACAGCTGCCCTACGCTAGCCAGTCATTTGAATACTTAACTCAATTAGGGTGGCTAAATTCCAAGAAATCCTTGAAGCTGCTGAGTCAAAACAGCAGGATCACGGTCCTTACTCAACACAGAAGTGTTTTCCTTAAGATATGTAAAGCATGACATGAACATTAGAAGGTTGCTTACATTACCAGTGAAAAAAAACATCAGATCCAGGACAGACCCTTGACAGAATGTGCAGACTGAATGGCTGGAAGCAAAAGATGGGGACCTTTCAGAGAAATAACATTCCTGCTCTGAAGCTGCAGCGATGTCTGCCAAGAAGAAAACTGAGGTAGCTTATGTGTGTGCTAGAACAAACAACAAGCACCCACTTAGCCATCTGAACTAATATCAGACAACAGTAAGACAAAAATTTTTAAACTGTTCTTTTGATTAACTACTCAAAATGGTTTTACTGGAACTAAACAGAGATAAGAGTAAGGTCAGCTGGCACTGAAGCACTTACAGGAGCACTCATCTCTAATATGGCATTACAATCTTTCACTGATGCAAAGGAAGGAATATAAGCCAGTCCAATGGCAATTGCAAATAGTCAGATCGGTGCAGATCATTCATGATGGCCATTTTCGGAAGGAATTTCTGGAGCTTTGCTCTCCACCCTTACATAGGTTCAGGGTTTGAAATACGTCAACATTACAGGAGTTAAGGATGATCTCCTTCCCAACAATATAGGTAACTTGACTGCAATTTGGCATAAAGATTTGTTAACTCTCACAGATGGCATATAATAGAAATTTAACTTTTGGCAAGCCTCCTGGAAAAGCTGGAAATACTGATAGAGAACACAGACAAGGCAGAGAAGCATCTACACATGCCATCTAGAAGACACAGAAGATAAGGTTTGCAGATAGGAATTAACAATATCAAAATATCTCACAGCCCAGATGCACCACAGCACTTCAGAATTTTAAACAGACTGAAATGTCACTAGGTATGGCTGTATCCAAGCATCAAGTATTATGAAAGGCAGAGTACACCTCTGCACAAACAGTGATAGTATGATATTTTCCAGACAACAGTGAAAAACCATTAATACATTTTGAGTTACCTCAATGAGAACATACAGGTGAAACTATCAGCTGAATATGGAATTGATCAATTTAAGTGTCTGCTGAATTATTTAAGACAAACTAGCCTTCATCAGGCCTCACTCTAATCTTCAATTTACTCTAGTGAAATCTTTTCCTTTGGTACGAACTCATTAAAAACACATCCATCAGTGAACAAGCTGTGAAGCCACATGAGGATTGCTTGCCAAATTCTATTTGGGTTAGCTGTCAGTGAATTTCACAAGGTCTGAACATTAATTATTTCTGAAACAATATTTTGTAATTCCCTCAATTTTATCTTTGAGCAAATATAAGTGATCAAGGAAAAATCTGTTTCCTTTTTTTTTTTTTTACTAGCAGACAATGTCGGAACATCTTTCCAATGTCTCAGATTAAAAGAAAAGAAAGACAGCAGGAGCTATCACATGTGGCTCTTGAGACAGTATTGTAAGAATGCTAGTACACTTGCCTACACCTGAGGTCAAATGTCTACTAACAGCGTTCTGTCAAGCATTAGAAACTTTTATATTGGAAGTGCTTATAAAAAACATCAAAACTTTGCTTAAATGGAAGTGCAGTTATGGATTTCAAACCACATAATAAATTTATAATGGCCCAGGACCATTTTATATCACTAAGGATTACAGGCACTGATAAGGCTACATGTGTTGGAAGGAATCTTAAAGATCAGCTAGTTCCAACTCCCCTGCCATGGGTAGGGACACTTTCCACTAGACCAGGTTGCTCTGAGCTTTTTTCAACCTAGCTTTGAAAATACCCAGGGTTGGGGCATCTACATTCTCCAGGCAACCTGTTCCAGTTGCCTCATGCTGGAATTCACTACTGGATTCATCTCTATGCTGAATCTATGCTCTATCCAGCATTATCAGTTCAGAACTACTTTTTGGAATGATTCCTAATGCAACAAACAGTTAAAATAAGTTGGCATGAGGAAGCCTGGTGCCTTAGCACTGCTGTGTGGGCAAGAGAGGGAGGAGAGGCAGATGTGTGGTGCTGCAAAGTTGGGGAACTGCAGTTATGGGACACTGAGGGGTGGAGGTGGGGTACATGCAGCAAAGACCTGGAACCATCTGATACAGGATAAAACATTGCCATGCACCTCTGGGCCTACTTAAAAATGTGCTGAAATGTCAGACAAAGAGGCACAGGGATGCCTGATAAAGAGCATCAAAACTGTGATTTCTTAAATAGAATTGCCTTCATGGATATCAAACCATATAATAAGTTTAATATGGTCTAGGATTACTTTACACTACAAAGCTTACAGGCACTGTAAATAAACAAGTGTACATCAAAACATAGAATGGAATTCTATGAGAATTCAGAACATTCAAATTCTGAACAGCTGGAATATGCTTGTACCTAGCTTCCTTATGAATAATATATTGACCAGTGGTATGGTAATAGTTCAGTAAAAATACATTAAACAGATTACTGCACTCAAACTATCAGTGATTATAATAAAAACTATCAGTGATGATCAATAAATCCAACTAGTAGTTATTATATCAACTTCACTGAAATCAAATGAGATTAACCATACTAAATTATCTACTCCTTAAAGACTTCTTTGAAATGATGACAGACACCACATCAAAAATTGGGAAAAAATATTGTCTAAAACAATACATTTTTCTTAGTAAGAAAGAACTACCTGCAAAACAAGAGACATTGCTAGAAGTCCTAAAGCAACATAATATTTATACTGTCCACTGGAGAAAGAACCAGGTAAAAAATGCAAAAACCACCAAAACACAACCTTCTCTCTGTTAGCAAGATGAACATCTACACGAAACCCCATTCATATCTGGTGGGTTTCATATTTCACAAAGGCAATCTTCATCATTATCAAGTTTTACAGAAGATTCAGCAAGGTGCTAGTAAAGACAAGGTTGTGGGTTCGATCCCTATATGGGCTTTTCCCTTAAGAGCTGGACTTGATGATCCTTGTGAATCCCCTCCAATTGAGAATATTCTGTGATTCTGTGGTGATCAATGAAACCACCAAGAGAATAATATGAAGGTTAAGGAAACTTTTAAAAAGTTTTGGAGGTAGTTATTGCAGTAAGTAAAACCAAGTACAAGACAGAAACTATGGTAGAACAAAATGCAATTGAGTATTTATTTTTCATCAAGCATAAGAATACTCCATCATGAATTTGAGCACAGAAACACAACATTCAATATAACATCAAGTTAAGGAAAATTAGTAAACTAAATTTTTAATAACATGAACAGGATTAATGTAATTTTCATTAAATAGTTCAGATTCATTAACAAGCCCCTCCCTGTCACCCTCCCCCCCCCAAAAAAAAAAACCAAAAAACAAAAAACCCACAACTCTAAAACAAAACCAAAAGCTGCACAGTAATAGGTGATAATATCTGTGCTCTGAGACATCCGCCTGGAGTAAGTGAAAGAACGAACCTAGCGGAAAATAAAGTAGTTTATCTAAAGAAAACCGAGAGTCTGGAAGAGAAGATAAGGGCCATAAAGGATTTATTTTACACTTACTGCTGAATGAACAGAAATATAAAAATGATAAATAACTTAAAAATGAGAAGGCAGAAACCACAAAAGCAACTCATAGGGCCAATACAAAGAAAACAAATCCTCACAACCATATGAGAAAAACCCAAACAAAACCCCAAAACCACAAGCCACACTCATGAAGAGAAGCAGTTGTTTAGAGTCATGTCCTCATTGTCTTTAAGCCAACAACAAAAGTTAATTAACTTTGACTGAAACATACAATACTGTAACAGTCACAGCAAGCCAATATTTCACTAAGTGTCTTGCTGTTTCTTTCAGAGTATCAAATCTTGACATTCAATTCAAAGCCTGAAAGATAATGGGTTTCCATGATAAAAATTATCACACAAGTAGTAATTAGCTATTTATTCACTATTTAGCTTCTTCCTTAGGAGTCAAATAGTTTAATTGTTTCTTTAATCACAATGTTAGAGCAAATTAACACAGAATCTCCTAATTCTCTGAAAAAATATAACTATAAAACATTACTCATCGAAAGTCTTCAAGTCTTGCATTTTGTATTCAAGTTTGATTCCCCACATTTAAAACAGAAAAAAAAAGAGGAATAAACCAACATTTTTAAGAAAAAATAAGAAAAATCAAGAAAATCAGCAATAATGTAGAGATTCACATTAGCATCAACAGTGGTTTCCTAAGAAATGAGTAGAATTTCTCAGCCTTCTTCCTGGCCAACAATAAAATAAAAGATACAAGAGAGCCAGATGGAGCTAGAACAACTTTGATGAAAAGTAAATGGATAGGATTTCATACTCAAAGAGTAAAAAAAGTGACTTATTCAAATTTTCCCCACTGGAACAGAAATGAAAAATGTCAAAGGTAATAAACGTTGTAGGTTGTTCTCTGAAATCCATTCTACTACATGCACAGGTGTGACACGACAGAAATTGTGCTTAATGATGACGTTTGGTCTTGTTTGTGGACTTAGTTTTTTAACATTTTCCATGGAAAACCAGGAAAAGCACAGAATTGCACTTTTCTGTAAGAAACTGTTTGTTCCTTCAGAAAAGAAGCTCCACAATTTTTTGAGATATAAGAATTCTTATCATTTTGTCCATTTATTTTATTTTTCTCAGCTATCACATTGCCTCAACTTTTTGAGACAAATTTATCAGAAAAGTTGGGCAAGACGCAGCAAAACTCGACCTACACTGTTACTGGTCTAGCTCTTCTCATCAGCTGACAATTCCATCTAACTGAAGAAGTATTATTCCCTCATGGGAAATTCCCTCAGATAAGATAATCTTAGCAATAACCACCTTAGGCTGAAACTCCAGGAATGGACAAGAAAAATCAAAGACTTGCATAAATATATGTACCAGGAAACTACATAGCATTACTCTGAGTTTGTCTGGATGAAGTAATTACCAAATATGAATTATGAGCTATAAAGAAATTAGATGTAAACTATATTTCCACAAAAAGCATCGACTGCCAACCCCTGAACTAACATTTTCTTTTTTTTCACTTCTAGTCTTCCTTTGTGAATTCAACCTAGAAGATGTTGCAAACATATATTTCCAGGGGGAAGGGAAAAACTCATTAGATGTACTTTTGATAGAACATAGTGTAAAACACAGGCAGCAGGAGGCAGAATAGGTTAACATGATTGCTATGACATTATTTTCTTCTCATTTACATGGGGATAGAAAGAAAAACATAAGTGTAGAAAACTTCAGCGAAAAAGGTAAGATTTATTAATGCAAACAAAAGTAAGGCCTAACTATTTCAGCTATGGAAATTCAAAAATAGCTTTGTGAAACTTTGCCTAAGAAAATACTAACATTGTTATGGTTTTGGTTTGCTTTCTTTTGGTCTAAATAACTTTTTTAAACAAAGAGAATCCAAAATCATTCCATAAGTAATATTTCAATATCAGATCTTCCAAATCCATAGATATGTCCAACGAAAGTCCAATTGAAAGGCAGCATTGTACTCTTCTTCTGGTTTGCAACCTCTTCACTTTTAGGAAGAAGCAACTGTCCTTTTTTTTCTATAATATTATATTAAAACTGTATTTCAAGAAAGAACAGAAAAAAACCAATGGTGATAATAAAACAGAACTCACCACAACTCCAAACTGCTCTGGCTCAGACAAATCGTTATACTCGTTCTTGAACTTGGACAATGCACTCAATTGTTCTTGTTCAGGGAGGTGTTTTATTAAATTCTATTAAGAAAAATAAAATAGGCTTAAAAATCTCAGATTTGATGCTGCTTCTACTATTGTAAACAAATGGGTTTACATATGCATTATAGACTCCAAAGACAACACTCTTCCCTGAAGACAGCAGAACATACATAGAAAAACACAAATTAAAGTA
The DNA here is from genome assembly GCA_013397245.1 of Thryothorus ludovicianus. Taxonomy (NCBI): domain Eukaryota; kingdom Metazoa; phylum Chordata; class Aves; order Passeriformes; family Certhiidae; genus Thryothorus; species Thryothorus ludovicianus. Next base: position 15,855 of record VZTB01001064.1, read on the forward strand.
ACTGAGAGTGTAAAAGATAAGTGATGAAATACTGCCAGCACGTTACACTGATTCTGCACACTTCCGTAGTTTTTGTAACTGTTTTTAAAGAAAGATTATACTTGATAGGCACTATGCAAACAGAACACTTTGAAGCAAACAGAACAAGTACTTCAAGTATAAAATAACCATCCAAAGGATGACAAGAATTCTAGATGAGAAGCATTACAAAAAAGAATAATTAATTTTCTAGCATTTCAAAACAAAAGTTTAAACCTATTACACTTACTTACACTACCACTTAGCCTGACAACCTGCTAGAAGTAGTAAATCAGAGGTGAGATTCAGCTTCAGCTGAATTCAGAAGTCCATTTGGGGAGGCTGGACACATGTAAGTGAATGTCTTGTGAATACAGGTAAGGGAATCAAACATTTCAGCTTCATCTGTTCATCTGAAGAATCCTCTGACTCCCTGGAGTTTCCTGAACACTTAAACACACATTATCTACATAAAGACGCCCACATTTGGGCACCTGAACCCCACCCTAATTAGCTTCTGCTAGGCTGGCTAAAAATGGCTTTTGGATGTTCTGGAAATAGAAAGTTTCTCAAACACTTAATTATGGTATATAATTTGTGCCAGTAGCTCAGTTCTGCCCCTTCCCAAAATGACTGTGGCAGCTACTAAGCAATAGTCAGAATCCTTACAGCCTCCTGTCTTTCTCAGATTATGACTCTTGTGTTCCTGGTTACACAATTGTTAAGCTTCTGTCACAGTGAGAAAAACATGAGAGAGATTTTCCATTTTTAAAACACTTGCTGATCTACTGGTAAGATCACTCTCCTACACTGAACTGAAGATTGAGTCCTAGACTGAAGCCAGTCTAGAAAACACAGCCACCCCACTATCTATTGCCATATTTCAATAAAGAAACAAAAAGAACAACTCCAGCCCTTCCCCACTACTCGGTGAAAAAGGCAGACATTTTGGTTGCCAACATTTGTTTTATTTCCTTTCAAGTAAATAGCTTTGGATATATACAATGAACAAAAAAGCATTCATTTCAGTTAGGGAACAAAATCTCCATCTGAAAGTCTTAAAAAATCCCTAATTTTACCCACTAAAGATCCTAATTCCTTGTTTTACAGGAAATTCAGCCAGTTAAAATATAAAAATTATCTCTCTGGGGCCAGACAGATAAAAAGTCACACCTATGCTTAATATAATTCTTTAGTTTAAAAAATCGAATTTCACTCTTTTAAGTAGTAACTGAAAAATATCCCTGAATCAGGAGACTAATTCAACAGAATGTCCATGCTCAAATAAAGATTTTGGTAAGAAAAGACAAAGCTATTAAAAATGCAGGAACAACGATGCTTAAAACAATACCATACACTTAAATTTTAGGAGCTTGATATGGTCAAACTGGTTTTTGGTGGAACAGCAGTCATATATATCCTTATCACTATTACACTTGGAAAATATTTTTGTAAAAAAGACTATATTTATTAATTATGGAAGAAGATCTGGCACTAAATCAGTAACACTGAACAAACATGAAAAGGTAAGAACAACAAAAAAAAAATTAAATTATAAATTCATAACACGCCTATTTCTTTTTTTGATATCCAACATTCCCATAAACAGCTCTAAATATAATAAAATTCCTTAACCTTTATTGAAATTAAAATGTTATTCTTCGATAAAGAAATAGTTTTCATATGAAGAAAAACTGCCCACAAGACTTTCAAAAAACAAAAACAGTAAAGTGTTAGACGAATATTTTCAATATTGAGCACCAGAATATATTTTTAAAAAAAGCAACCAAAACTGAAGGAGCAGCTGATATCAAAGTAGCTTTTATGGTGTTCAGATAAAGCTTTTGAACAGCTACAGATGAAACACATTTTGAATATCAAACAAGGAATAAGCAGGAGAAAGGATTTTGACTGTGTCACGGGAACTATTTCAATAATTTGAGGTTTTGGATTACAACATGACTTTTGGAGTTTTTACATTTTTAATCACTAGATTTAATTTCTAACTGAAGCAGGGTGGAGGGAGGGGGATGGAGACAGATGGAGAGAAAATACATTTTGTTTCTTAAGAATAACAAGAATTGGATTAAGAACAAATTTCCGGCTTCAGAAACAGTGATATTAGGACCCACTGAATACAACAGTTACAGCTAAACAAACAAAAAAAACTGCTAAAAATGAGAAATTTCTCAAAAGGAGAAGTATCATACTGTCTAAGGCAACTTATAGGAATGAACAAAATTAGCCATATGGTTGTAAACCTATGTATGCTTTCTCAGAATGACGAAATCCACAGAACATGTTTTCATAGCATGGTCACAATGCATGCTTGAAAAGGATTTTGAAGGCAGAAATAGGGACAAACAGCTGGATACTCAAAGTTATTTAGTAACCTAAGTACATATGAAGGTGGATAGCAACTTTTGAAGCAATGAGGCATGTTGTCCTACCACCTTCAAAGAAAAATGGGTGTCTTAAGTCCTTTTTCAAGTTCAAACTCAGTCCCTTTTTCAAAGTGACTATATACCCAGAAATAAGAAACTTGGATGAAACCCTTTGATAAATATTTTTGCATCCAAACTTGCAAACTAAATTTGAAGCCTAAGTTCTATTGAATTTTCCACCTGATTTTGGTCTTCAAGTGATTAATCACTTGGCAAAAAAATGCAGTGTTATATTCTTGATTGATTTATATGACTGTGTTCATACAGGATATTCTGCACATGATCACTTGTATTCCATTCCACTGACTTTTACATAATCACAGCAGCTGATAATATTACTGTACTCTTGTAGGATACAATTTCTCACTTTTGGCTCTTCATCTTCTCTTACCCCTTTCTTAAAAAAAATTGTTCACTCTCTTCCAAAAGCAAACACAACCACTGCCAAAACCACTTTGGATTCAATTTTGACGCCAACTACATAGAGAGGTTACTGAATACACTGACTTTCAATATACTTTAATACCAATTAATAGACTCACAAGAATATTAGCACAGTGTGAAAAAGTTATATCCATGCCTACTGCAAAGCCCCAGTGGTATCAGGGTGTGTTAGATATTCTAAATATACTGGAAATTAGGTATTCTTTTTCCCAAGGCATATACAATTATAATGAAGATAATAGTCCTCAGAAGCAATTAAAAATAGTGATACAAAAGCAAAAACATTATCCATGAAAATAAATTTTCTCTTCTTAGATTACTGCATCTTCACATAGAAGTGAGCCATTAATTAACAATTCATTAACGGTTTGATGATGTTTTTCCCCAGAGTCTAAATGCAAAAATAAGTTCTGTCTTCTTTAAATAACACATACAGAAAATATTAAAATGACAGTTTTTCATATTTTTTATATATAGCATTTATTTATACAGGTTGCTTAACTTAATTGTTGAGGACTTAATTTTTCTAACAAGTTTAATGTTAACTGTTTAAAAACAGTGCTAAGATCAAGCAAGCATGGACTACTTGAGACAGAGTTTAAGCTTAACATAACAGTAGAGCATATTCCATCTCTCAGTTTTTCACACTACCATAGATAATTTCTACTATTATACTGAATAAAATAAGATACACATCACACTGCTCTTGAGCATGAAGAAAATCTTGAATAAGAGACCTAAGTGCAAATTAGACTAAAAAAAACAATGTAGAAGTGTAAACTACGTTCATTCTAATAACCCTAAAGTAACAGTTTCAGCGCCAATATTAACCGCATCATTGAACAAAAGAATGAAAATTATACAATGATATTGTCACTGGAGATGATGGCTCATGCTTGCTCCTTCAAATATTTAAAAGAAACATTTCATTCTTCAGTGAAGAAGGGAAAGTGTAGTCCAAATAACTGAAGAACTGAAGAGCGATTAAACATCCTTGAAACCCAAGTCACAGGAAGTGAGGGCAAAACTGGATGCAGGAAGAAAAAAGGGCATGCTGAGCATTGCACAGCCTCTTCAGTAAGATGTTATTTTGACATTCCCATATGGTGGAATTTCATTGAGCTTTAATGTAATAATTAATTTTATTAACCTGATACCTGTATTTGTTTTAACTAATCAACGTTTCTGTAAAAAGAGTATGTTTCTTAAAAAATTGATCTATATTCAATTTCCTTTTATGTTTCAGTAGGGACTGGTACCCATGTCTGTAACACTTTTTTAAGCATGCTGAAGAGATTAGCTTTCTGAAACCTATACCATATTACTCATAGATGGACAGTAATTATCAGTTATTGATAAGTTTTAGCATTTATGAGTCATAATAGAAATAATTTTAAGTTCATCACAGTATGTCAGAGTCCTATTCAAACTACGGATAACTTTTCTAAAGACAGATCTTTTCAAATTTATTGATGCCCATCAAGATGACTCAAGAATATGGCACATGACAGGCAAGGACAGACTGAGAGAAGTCAGTTCAACTCCAGGAAAGCAAGCCTCATGGGTCCTTAATGTGATACCCAAGTAGATGGTACAAAGAAGGCGCAATTAAGCTCTTCTTGGAGCTGTGCAATAGAAGACCAAGGTCATAAGTTATCACAATAAAGATTTCAGTCAGATAAACAAAGAAATATTTTCTACTCTAAGTGTTCTATACTGGAAAAGGTGTCCAGAAAGCCTATGGACTCTCCAGCCTTGAAGATACTTAAAATTTGATGGAAAAGGCCCTGATGAAACTGCTCTAGCTGACCCGGCTTTGAGCAGAGCCTTGGCTCAAATGACTTCAAGACACCCCTTCCAAATTATTTTTCTCATGGTTCTAAAATGATTCATTTGTGTCTATTTCATTAAATTCTTCCGTTTTTTAACCCTCAAATATCACTATATATAGAACTTTGGCTCCACATAGAGTTATACTGACTTTGTGCTTTAAAAAAATTATATTGAAAGGGAAGACACTACCTAAATAAACTCCATGGAAGAAAAGTAGTGAATGTTGTAAATGCCCTAGGGCAAGATATTGGATTGTTATAGCTCTAACAAACAAAAAAAACCCAAAAAAACCCAAACCAAACAAACAAAACAGAGATTTGTGCAGATAACATAGAGCTAAAAATAAAACAAAGGAAAAATTGGTAAGTAGAGAAGAAAAAAAACATCATATGTACCCAAGAAAAAGTTTCTACTTAGGTGTGGACAATGTAGAAAATTGAGAATATAAACTCAGCCATATCATAGTTGAATCCCATCCAACAACCAAGCTCCAAGCAGCCACTCGCTCACTCTCCCCACAGTGGGATCAGGAAGAGATTGGAAGGGTAAAAGCCAGAAAACTCACAGGATGAGATAAAACCGTGCACACAAGCAAATCAAATAATTCATTCACTGGTTCCCATGGGCTGGGAGGTGTTTTCTGCCATCTTCAGGAGAGCAGGGCCCCATCACGTGTAATGGTGGCTTGAAAAGACAAAGACCACCACTCCATCTCCCTTCCTTCTACTTCCCCCCACTCTACAAACTGAGAATGACGCCATATGGTCTGGAACGTTCCTTTGGCCAGTTTGGGTCACCTGTCCTGGATGTGTCCCCTCCCAACCTCCCATTACACATCCAGCCCTCTTGCCAGCATGGCAGTACCAACAGCAGAAAAGGCCTTGGCTCTGTGCAAGCCCTGCTCAGCAATAACAAAAACATCTCTGTATTATCAACCCCATGCAAACATAACCCCACACCATCCACTGTGAAGGAAATTAACTCAATCCCAGCCAAAAACAAGACAAGCTGCTTTCATAAAAATATTAGCATTACAAATTTAAAAAAATAAAACATAAAAAAAACTATCATTCACAGGAAAAGAACATTCTTGCTGTTAATTATTCGCCAAAAGTTTATTTCAAGAGATTTATTTAGCTACAGGTTTCTATTTACTGAGAAGCTTCTCTTGAAATACTGGGATTTTAAGTGCCTTTTTGTTACCTGAATCATGGACTCTGAGAGCTGTGTTTCATCTACTTCCAGTATCATTATTTTGATCTCTTCATAAGGCACTCGGAAAGATCCAAGGAAAATTGCTGAAACAAAGATTTCACAAATAATGAAGAAAGCAAGACAACAACTATCTTGCTTCTACTAAAAAACAGCAGCGAAGCAGGTCATAGCATCTCCAGATTAACGAACACTATGCCAAGTAATAGAGGTAAGAGACAACAATTTTTAATGTATTTTTAATTACTGTTCTCTTTCAATTCCAGACTTCTTCACATCCATTTGTTATACACAACTTCCAGCACCACAGAAGACTCTCATAAGCAGACAGAGACAAGTCTGCTCTGCAGAAGAATCACTGTTATTAGAGTATTTTGTGCTGAGGTGACAATTAAATTTTTTCAACAGTCTTGTAAGAGCCTTCTCTTAAAGAAGCACCATGACAAGCCAAAACCATAGGAACAGAAACCCCAATATTCTTATAAGTACTCTTTATTTAGTCATCATAATACAATTATTTCTTATTTAATCTTTGCTGGCATTTAGGAACCTATTCTTCCTAGAACTCCTCTCCATCAACACTTTATTTTCTTTGCAAATTATTCCATAATACTGAGTATCACCTAGTTTCTATAAAGTTCAGGGGATGGACAGACATGCTGCAGACATTTTTATCCTTTTGTTGACAAGGGGTGGGGACATGCAAGGGATGGGGGGCATTCAGTATTCCTTGATGAATAAATTGAAAATACAGATGGATTAGATACATAGCTGTATGCTTCCACTTCAATAAATACAGTCTTGAACAAGGAATAATCTTTAACTGCTTCTAGGGTCTATTTAAGTGTTTCTGTTGTATCAACTCACATGTTTAGGCTTAAAAACAATAGGCACGTATTTAAACACATTTTAAAAAAGAAGTGGTTACCAGGCAATCACATAAGAGAGAAACACATTTTTATGGAACATTTATACATTACTCTGAGGGGAAAAAAAAAAATCCAAAACAACAGAATCTACTTACACAGATTCTGTGCAATCTTAGGATCCAAAACTTTTAATTCTTTGATTCGTTTCTTAATGGATTTCTTTTCTTCAAAATCATCCTCCTCTCTTTTTACTGCCAAAGTAAACAAAAATACAATCATGGTTAATTCTTAACATTTAGAGGAAACATTCATGAATTTAGAAAGTATATTTACTATCAAGCATAGTCAATTCACAGAGAAAAGATCATAAAACACACAGACAAAAAATTGAGAGGTTTTGCATGTATTGCTTGCATTTCAAAACTGTCACTCTTCAGTCAAATTTGCAGTTTGTTAGCCTTCTAGATTTATTTTTTTAATATATAGGACTTGAATAAACATGCTAATGTTAATTGTACAAATTCAGTCATATTTAAAATATCATGCAATATGCTCCAGTTACCCTGACCAAGCTAGGATTATGAACTGTATTTTGACAATAACAAAACCTTAAAAAATATGGCAATATGTCTCAACACTGAAGCATGTCTATTTTTGTGATTGCTTTTGTCTAACTATATGCACCAAAATTATTAAAGATCACTGGCTTATTAAAAAATTAACATTACAATACAGATGAGTTGCTATATACCTATATAGAATATAGGTATCTCTACAGGTCTATTTTCCTTCCCCCCTCAAAAGATGTACTTTTAAATATATGATGTAATCACATTATTACAAAATATCATAAAGACAAAGTGATTGTATAAGCATATATTAGCATTGCTGGAGATTTTGGCTTATTCTTTCTTTTAATAATTCATACAAATAGAAAATAATTCATACAAATAGGATCTCCCAAATACATTGTGTAAGCTGAATCTTTTTCTCATTAGTCACACATTGTCATAAGAATTTCACTTAAAATAACAACAAGGGCATGATAAAGTATTTGTAGGAATTATTATGTAAACAAACAAAAAAGCAAAAACCACACAAATCTTTCCTTAAATATGATCTGGTATTGTATTATTTTACAATAACACATAATAAAAAATACTATTTTTTTTAACTTTTCCTTTTTCCTCCTCCCAGCACAAATCTTCACTGTCAAATGTTATTTACCAAATGTATTGCTACTGTTTATCTAATTCTGTATACTAATTCACAATGAAATTAGTTTCCAAGCTTCTGCAGTAAGATTGTTCCAAATTAAGTTATACATGCTTCAAATATTTAAGAGTAGAAAATATGGTATAATAATATAACATGATACTGACTTCTGAAGGAGATAGGTAGAGATGAGAAGTCCTGTCAAGGAGACATAGGATTAAAATTTCTAGCTCAGTGATGATCCTTGACAAAACTAGACATAAGCATGAATTATCAAGGGGATTTCCCTAAGATGAAATTAATTCCGAAAATGGTAAGAGAGATATTTAAGAGCTACACCATTCTTAAAAAATGTTTTTCAAAGCATGATAAATTTTGTCAAGGATTGGGACACAGACTAAATGACCTGTTGAGGTCTTTGAGCTTTATTGTCTAGGATACAACCAAAGAGATAAGGAATTCAACACCTCACAGAGGGATTGAAGGAACCTGATTCAAGTTCCTTCCAAGCAGTGGAGATACAAATTTGAATCATCTCCTAAATCACTTTTGCTACTCTACACCTGCTAGGCAGTACAATGCTCCTGAGAACACGCCACAGTGCAGAAAAGAACCTGTATTTTGCAAAAATGAAATCACTAAGCTAAGACATAAAGCAGTCCTTAGAAGAAGGACTGGTAACCAGGGTTACAAAGCCACAATCGTCCTCTTTTGTCTGTTCCCAGTCTACCCACAAAAATCCGCTTGGTCTTGAATTCCTTTTAGCACAGATTTAACAGAATGGTTAGCACTCTCCTGTACCAGGAAAAAACTACACATCCTGCTTACTACACTTGTGAAAGCAAAAGTCGGTTTTCACCATGAATGTGAGACCTCTACAGTCCTGGTTCCAAAGGAATAGAATGACATTAAAGCCACTGGATAAAAAGAAGGTTACCACTTAATGTTCACATCTGATTATGCTTGAAGGAGAGCCCTTACTGAAACCAGAAGGGTACGTCAAGGGGCTGCAGATCCCAGAATTACATGACTGTTTTCTCTTGCAGTTACACACTTTAACAGTCCTCTCATATTTCTTAACTTCTTCAACTACACACTGAAAACAGTGACTCTTAAAAACTTGACTTTTGAGTTGCCTCAAAGTCTTATCAATACAAGAATTGCAGATTCTCCTAGAAGATCTGTACATCCCAGTAGCCCAGATTCTTATCAATTTTCATGCCTTAATGAAAATATAGTAAAATGTTTTATAGCTACCTTGGAACATTGCAAAGAAACTTGGAACTTTACAAGAAACAAAATAATTTCCTTTGTAGTCACAAAAAAAGAAGTTGAATTATTTAACTCTACTAATTTGTTTAAACGTGCCCTGACAGCCTCAAACTGGACGTTAATAGGGGCAGAAATAAAAAAAAAAATAAAAAAAATTTGGCCTCTTTCAGTACTAGAAAGCAAAATTTATTTATTATGAGTCTTATAACAGAGATAATACAGATACACAAACATGCAAAAATAATTAAGAGTTAAACATGCACTACTTAATTCTCTACTTCCAAATCAAGAAACAATGCTGCAAATGAACTGGGTAACAGTGTCAGGCATTTTCACCCAGGATGGGGTTATTCACAATGTTACTGCACTACTTAAGGCATTGCAACACTAAGGAAAAACATCTACTAAAAAAATCTACTCTAGCAAACTCATGCAGGAATTCTATGCAGAGTTCTACAATTATGCAACAAACTAAATTACTGCAAACTTACATGATACTTCTTCAGCAGAATTCAGGTCACGTCCTTATGTAGTTGGCAGCAATAAGAAGCAGAGGACATGCATCACTTTTCTTGTTGGTTTGAAATGTTGCACTTACCACTGAAAACTCTGATACCTCCTACTGCGTCTAGAAATGTTTACCTCCTTTGCTAATGTCCTGATTTCAGACAAGGACATGGGTCAAGTGTAGCCATGTGGGCATGGCCAAGACACTGTGCTATTCAACTCCATCTCACCTCATGGCCAGGGAGGAGGGAAATGGGTCTCTCTCTTGCTTCCTGGAAAAGAGGCGGAAGGAGGACGCATTCCTTTTTCCAGGGAACCAAGAAACAAGCGGAGTGGTGGGGTAACACTGGTCCTGACAGGATGATTTCTCTGCCATTTTTTTCATTATCTTGGCCTTGAGGGAAAAACATGGGGGCAGAAACCTCCATGTCCACAGTTTTGTTCATTGTCCCAGTCAGTGAGCAACTACCTGCAAATCACTCTCTTTTTGTAAACTTTTGTTATTACTATTGTTGCCGTTACTTTTCTTATCTCATTGATGTTTCCAG
>VZTB01001066.1:0-15434 GCA_013397245.1 Thryothorus ludovicianus
AGATAATTTTTTAAAAATATCTTAAATGAAAACATGAATTAATAAGATACTGTCTAGAATGTAAGTTAGGTCATTGTAAAAACTCAAGCCCGAATTTCACTTGTTACTGTTTATGAGAGTTAAGGTGCATAAAATTCACATAAGAAGAAAAACTGGGGGAAAAAATTGTGAGTTTCCAATACTCTTAATTCAGATGAGAGCTTATCCCCTTAACATTTTAGACTTCATTTGAAAATACTATAGTTGGGTTTGCATCTGGTTGTAAATTTGGGTTTGGGTGATATGAAAAAAAAGAAAAAATACTAAATGGCATCACCTTGGAGCAAAGTACTAATTTTCAATGACAAGTAATTACCAGCCAGCCAGTCTTCTATTCTACTCTGGAAAGAGTTACTGAAATTCTAGAATATAAGTTAGTTCTCAAACTGAAGCGAATTTTGATTGCATGAAGAAATTTTCAGTACTCATTCTCTGTGGACTGTCAGTAGAAAAATCTTTCTTTTGTAGGATGTTCTTGAAGAGAGAATCTCCCTGGAAGTCCAACTGGAACAACTTCGACCCTTCTCTCACCTCTAAGCCTACTGCCGTTAACTGTGAATTTACTAATTTTGAAAGGGGTATTGGTTTCAAGGCCTATTTAAATATCCATGCATCTAGCTCAATGCACTCTATTCTACATTAAATGTCGTGGTTCTGTTTTGTCAGTTTGTCCACTTTTGTATTTTAAGTATTTTAATTTCAGTACCAACAGAAAAAAAAACAAACCAACTACTTTTTCCTTGAATGTGACACTGCCTCTCACATCTTTTTCTGTGGGCATCCGTGATCTTTGTTGGACTTGAGTTTGTCGCCAAAATTTTCAACTGGAATATTTTTGTGGGTTTTTTTTCCTGTTGAAACATCTTTGCAGAAGAGGGTTGCTAGTCAATTGATTTTAACCTTTAAGCACATAAACTCTTCATTCACTATGACATTTATTTTATTTTACCAGAAAAGAGACAAACTACTAATCCGTTATCAGCCAATGTTACTTCCCAAGCTGCCTTTCACAATTGGAAAGTTGTCCATGATTCAAGAAAGCCTGCCTCTTTGCAATTCCCCAGCTTATTTAGGTTGGGAGAGTTCTTGCAGGCTGTTTGCCATATCAACTGGATTGGATTTTGTGATTTTTGTTGCATACATTATAGAGTATGTAACCACAGATTGCCAGGTGTTCACATTTTATCCATTCATGATCCTGATTCAGCCGCATGTGTAGAAACATTTATGGCACAATTGGTAGTCTATCAAACAGGTCTTCTTTAGTTCTCCCTTTTGTGAAAAGAGTTGGGTGTGGGTCCCAAACATTAATTGCACATTATCTAAGCACCACCTGTAATTGCATGTCTCACACGTTACCTTTTAATAGCAGATCACATCCACCAGTCTTCACTATAACAAATTGTATTGTCAAGTAATGTGTCAATACCTCTATAAACTTCTAATTCCCAGCAAAAAAAAAAATATAAAACAAAAATGAACAGTTTTGCTTCTTAGGAATTCTGGGGTACCTTCTGTCATCTTGTTTCCAGGCCTTACTTCTCTGGCATATAGACAGGCTTCACTATTAACAGAGTTCCTTGAGTGTATCTTGCTCTTCAGGTTGATGTACTGTATTAGGATTTGTTGTATATTGTACGATACACACATTTTGATCTCATATGTAAATTTGCATTAATTGCTGACTAACAGCAGATATTCTATTTAATGGCTTCTTCTGGCTGTGGGATCATAGATGTTTAACTGCATGGATGTATCTCTGCAGAATCAGAACTAGCAATTGTGTGATTTTTACACCAATAAAACAGCACAATATTTTAATTTTGTTGATTCATCTTTACCTGGGAATTGAAACTCATCAAAATGAGGGGGAGGGTTTTATTACAGGTTTGTGGGTAATTTTTTGTAATTTTGTGGCATGTACAAGAAGTGATTGATCATAATATTTTGGCCATTTTTTTCCCTCATTTTTAGCTGTTGATCAGAAATTATTCTCTTGGTAATCTGTGGCTATACTCCTTTTGTATCTTCCTAGAAGGAAATTTAATACAAATGTAATTTCTGAAAAGTAAATGTTAGTATTGATTTGGATCAAATATGTTTATAGTTCTTCAGGCTTAAAATCTGGTTTGATTTCCTTGAAAATTCCTTTAAAAATTAAAGATAAATCATCCTCTGTTAGCAGTCCTTAACATCACTGTCTCACTTTTGTGCTGCTTCCCTTCCAAAATGATAGGTCAAGTCAGATTTGCCACTGGTTATGCTGTTACAGTGAAAACCAAGTATTTCTCTTTTTTGGTTATCATAAACAGACTGGATAATTGTGGTGAATTTTTACTACTATAACTATTCTGACATTTTTTCAAATGTCATGGAAGTGTTGCAGACAGTTTATGTATATAATCCAAAGTAAAATTATCTAGTATGAAAGGATGTCATAGTTGCATGAAAGAGGATAGTTTTTATTTGCATGTAAAGGGATTCAGAAATGATAGCTAAGTGGGCACAAAGGTGACATATAAATTACATAAAAAATTACTTCAGAGAACTATATATGAAAAGGAAATGTGAAGAAAAACCCAGCAAAATAAATGACCCCCCCCAAAGTAAAGTAAAAAACTTCAAAGTTGATAGACCGATCAATTCTATTATAACTGACAAGTAGCAGGAACAGAGTAGGAAAAAATTTTTCCCTTTTTTAGAAAATGGGAAAGGTGAGTCACTGCAGTTAAAGAATGTTGATCTTTTTAACCAATTGTATCTTGTCCATTGTTTATTTTAAAGTTTAAAATACATTTTTAAAATAGCACTATTTTCATAATAATATTTAAGTGTTAAGCCTATGTTTATGGCAACAAGATTCTTAAATCAGAATTTGACATTTTAAGCTTAAATGTAAAAAGCCTTTTACATTCAAATGTTACATGTACATATGAATTTCTCTAACATCCATATCTTCCTAGTTGAATGACAAGTTAGTGTCTCAAGTGAAAAACCTCAGCAATCTAAACCTTTTTGTGTCTTGCCAACAAGTCTATTTTTAAGAATTTTTGTGGATTACTTTTAAAGCATCATTCTGTAAATTCTAAACCAGTTTTTCACGATCAGAAAACTGAACAACTTCTAACTGAACAACTACTTAATGTCTTAAGAACATCACTGCCAATGATGTTCAGAAGTTACCTCACATAGTAATGTAACCCAACTTTAATCCCTTATAAAATTATCTCCCTGTCTTCTCCATTTCTTTGATCTTGATCCAGCTACTTGATGCATTTTTTTTTTATGAACATAGATTGTAAGCTCTTTGGGGCAAGGAATTATGTACAGTACAAAAGAAGTGCTCTCTCTATTGCAAATATAAATGTAGACTACTAAATAATCCGGAGTGTGATTCATGCACCCAGCTGGGATGGATGGACAGCAGCAGGCCTTTCTGAACCACCTGAAAAATGTTTTTCTCTGGACTTTGTCATTGGAAGAGTGTCTCTTCTCGTTTGATTTGCATTTCTTTCATGTCTCCTAATAATGTGCCTCTTTCTTCATTCCACCTGCTTTGGAGTTGCTTTTCTCTCCATTCATTGCCTATCTTTGGACTGCAGAGAAGATTTCCAAAATGCAAAGGTAAAAAGCTAAAAACCGCTTTGTTCTGAGCAGTATTCTAAGTCTCTCCAATGTCAGCGAGTATTTTCAATTTTTTTTTTTTGTACTTCACATGCACCTCATTTTCTTTGCAATTGTGATAAACTAGATGATCTCGTGTTACTGAAAATGTCTTATGTGGGATAAACAAAGTTGAGGTTATAAAAACGTAAAACTAAAGAAAATAAATTTGCAGCATTGTTTCTTGTGTGACATGTCTCTGTCCCTTATGGATGAGGTGTGCTGTGTTTCTCTACATTTAGGGCAGAGTTGAGAATTACTCTTGGTTTCAGCTGTGCAGTTTGTCTCTAAATATCACTTCATGGGTGGCCCTAGCATTAATCACTTTCTTAAAACAGTAAAAAATAGTAAATCCTTTCTCCTGACTCCCAGTTCATTCTAGATTTAGGTTCTAGTGGAATGTGGTTTCATGAAATTGTAATGTGTTGCAAAAGCACTTTACTTCCAAGTGAGTAACAACAGTGCAGTTCTTACTCTGTGAGGAAGATGAAAACGTAACTTGTGTATTTTGAATGTATTTCCATGCTTATTCAGCATGCTTGTCTTGCAATCTATATTGATGTACCAATCACTTATCATACAGCTGTCTATAGGTAAACACATGAAAACTAAGGACTTTATTATCTAATAACAAAAAAATAAATGCTATAATCTCTCAATAGTCTTAACAACTAACTAGGGATTGTATAGGGAAGATGTTAATAATGTTTGTATACCAATAGCTAAATGAGACAATATAGGGTTGTCCTGATAGTTAGTACACAAGCAAAATATAAGCTTCACAAGAGTCTTTAATTAATTGCTTTTGTTTGGGGACATAGAGGGGGGGAGTTGAATATTGTGTAATTTCTTTTCAGTAATATTTCTTTAAATTGGCAAAATGGGCTTTAATGGTACAATTTCTGCTTTAAAAGTAGATAGTACATTATTTGTACCTAAAGCGTATATTGATTGTACACTAGTTGTACCCGGTTGTACACTCTTACTGTGTTTCAAAGTGATTTCACAGTACTTTTTTACAGCCTACTGATATATAGGGATTCAATGTCTTGCATTTAAATTATTGTCCAAAACAGCCTTTGTTTAGTTATAATACTAAAAAAATTGGAATTGTGACTCTATGAAATATGAAGTCTGTGATCTTACAGCTTAAATCCAAAGCTTTAAGAAGATTCTTAATACATTGCACCAGCATAGTGGACTACAGAAAGCTATGAATTCTGTTTCATCTCTGGTAGAATATGTTCTTGACACTTTCACTCTTACAGATATTGATGTGTTTAATTTGGAAGCAGCTGGAATGACTCTGTTGTTTTGACTGGTCTTGTTTATGAGAGGCCTATGAAATTAACAAAACATCATAACTAGTAAAAGCAATTTAAGCTGACTTTCAGTGGTATGTTAATGGAAACCCAAATTTTGGCAATACTGCTGTTGAACCATATGTGGCTGTATTGTTTCCCAGTGTGTGGAGGAGCTCACGGAAATGGGAGGTGCATCACACTCTGCAGTGCACGTACACTCCTTGGTGTGTCCCTTAGAGCTGCAGTGGTGCCTTTTGCTTTCTGTCACTTAACTCAGAGGTCTGACTGCTTTTCTTATTTGGCTCAAGTAAGGCTGCATTTAAACTGACAGAAGAGAAGATGGTCCATGGGGTGGAACACATTCATTGTAAGAATCTGCACTCTGGATCAGGACTGTCTTCTACAAGGAACCTGTGGGTTTTGGTATCCAACCAAAAGTCAAGTAAAGAACATTAGCATTTGAAAGACTGGTTGCATACTGAGAAAATGAGTTTATTTCATATTGAAAATCAATTATTTTCCTGACAGCTCGGGAGCATGAAGTGGAATAAGCATTACAACAGCTGCTGTGAACACTCACCTAAGGGCTTCTGAAGGCCTAACATCCCTGACTGGCCGTGTCAGACTTAGCAAGAAATTTAGGTACAGTAAGGAGCTTCAGCAATATATGATTTCTCTGCAGAAGTCAAAGGAAATATTTTGGGAATCCCTATGTTAACTTAGGTGTGTGATTCATTAAAATGCTGTGAAATTCAGCACTCAGTATACAGATTTTGTGCCTTATGTCACATAGCTTGAGCTGCTAGAAAGCTTGAGTTAGTCAAGGTATGTAAATACAGAGTGTATTTCAAGAAAAAGATGAAGGGAATTTTGTAGGAGGTTGTAATTCATTGTATTCTATCAGAAAACGCAGGAAGTGCCACGCCTCGAGCACGTCACTTTTTTTTCTGTTGGAAGAAGAGTGGCTCAGTTTGTAACAAACCTTTCTTCTAGAGCTTCAATACATTGTCTTTCAATGCCCTCATGGAGGAACTTGGTCACCTGCCTTCTCATCAGAAGGAACCAAGAGACCATAAAAGAATCAAGGGATCCTTTTGCTGTGGAAGGGTACCTAAAAGGATATCCCCTGGTTTACTCTTTGCCTTTCAGGATACAGTAGCATTAAAGCAAGGACGTTCCGTGGAAAAGCAGTAATTATTCACAGGTCATTTTTTTCAAAATTAGGAGGCTGGTAATTTTGATGGATTCTATGGTTTTTACCACATTTCTTCCATAGTGAACTTCCTAAACAAAAGCATGCTAAAATTGATAATGTCTCAGAACTTTACATGTCAAAAGTACCAATTTTGTTAGCGCTTTTTATCCTTTTTTCCTATAGCTTGTTAGAACATTGATTTCCTTTTAGGTTTTAAAACTTCTTTTTTGCAAATACCTCTTCTTGTAGATTTTTTTTTCTCTTGTGGAAAAGAAATTTACGTATTGCTTTATGGGGGGGATTGCATTTCAACTGTCACAGCACAAAACTGTCCTGATCTGAGTACTCTCTAAAATTGAAAGTAGATGTAATTTGAACTAAGGTAGGATTTGGGGTTTAAATTTTCAGGAAGATAGTCATAGATTTTTGTTTTAACATACACCTATTTTCTTTCACATATGCATTGCAATTTTTAGAATTCTGCATAAATATTTCTTGTATTAGCACTTGGCTTAACTGTTAGACTGTATCTGTTCTACTGTTTTGGCTTGATGCTGCTATATTGCATTGATCAGGGTGATCACATAATTTGCAAACTACTCATTCCTTCACTCTGGTCCCAGCCTCTCAGTTTGTGAGGAATTGTTCTTGGTTATTTCATGTTCTGGTTTTTGCTGGTTTAATATGATTAAAGAGCTGTAAGGTAGAGATCTCATATTAATCTTAGTATTTTTAAATAGTGGGAAAATTATGATCTATTACAGTGGCTAATTTTTAAGTTTCAAAATTCATATCTAACATCAGCTACTAAAAGCATATGGATGTGGGGGTTTTTTGTTTGTTTTTTTTTACTTAGGAGAGATTTACAGCTCTTGTAGATGTGTGCCACAAGTTTCTTTGTAAAGCTTTATTTCAGCAGAGTGCTGATTCAGAAATTGGTAGCGTCTGGTCTCATTGCAGAATCAAACATTCCCAAACAAGTACTCCTTCATTTCTTTGACGTTTCCTCCTTGGTGTTTTCCTGTTGGTTTCTACTACCAGATGAGTCCCTGGGGCTGCAGGTGTGCTCCAGTGTGGCCAGCACAGTTGAGAGCTGCAGAGGACTTTTGCCACCACCCTGTCACTCTGACCTTTGCATCTCATCCCACATCTTGCCAGGGCCAAGCCTGGTACTGTCCCACTCCCCCATCACACCTATTGTAAAGCTCTGCTGGTGAGCCCTGCTACTTCCTGAGCAAAGATGCTCCTCCCTCACAGAAGCATGAATCCCATGGGATGCCAGCAGGCCTGGTGCTGCATAGGCCATTGTATTGCCAAAAAACCCAAAGTTTTGGCAGTGACACCAGCCATGAAGCCATGTATTAATAGGCTCAGCCCATCTGTTTCTTCCAGTGTTGTCTTCAACTGTAAGTATAGAGGAGAACATAACTTGTGCTCCAGATACCCCACAGTGATGCAGCAAGGAGCACCTTGTTCCAAACACCAAACCCTTTTATCAGTGTGAGTTTTTAAACCACAATGCTGGCCTAAACTCACACTGGTAAATGTATTAAACATTTAATATTAATACACTTTAATCTCCATAAACAACTCTTCAGGAAACAACAGAAAAGGAGCTCATTTTCTGCAGCCACTTGCATGCTTCTTTAATTATAAAAGACTTTCCACAAATATGTTACAGTAGATTTTTTTTTTCCTGCAGGAGCCCAGAAATGTGATTAACTCATTACCACATAAAAGAGTTCAGTATCTCAAGTCTTGCTACAAAATTGTCTTGTATGAATCCAGAACTTAATAAGCACCCACCATTAATGAACTGTGTCAAAGACACACAGTTGTATCCAGGAAGAGATAAGGGAGAATTTCTTAATTATTTGCAATTAATGCATTCTTTGTGACTTGTAATCGCCCATGGGCTTAAAGCAATTCAAGAAAAGGGCTTGTTCTTGTATAATTCTAAACAACTGCTTGAGAAAGGTTTATGTCTGTATCTCAAATTATTTTTCTGTCCTTGCAAAAATTGCTACAGAAGTGAGATCAAGATACCCAACACGTTTGTAAGTGATTTGAAGTGTATTTGAAATAGTAAGCCTAAGCAGTTTGATGTTAGAGCCCAAAAATGGAAAAGAGCTCCTTTATTAAAGAATATTTAAACTCTGAGATTACAAGTGTGGTTTGGGATGAGTGTGCATTACAATGCTGCAATACACTGCACTGCTGGCAGTCAGCTGCTAGTGAGCACAGAGCTCTGCTCCTGCATTCAGGTGAGCTGCAAGAATACAATTTTGTTTGTATTACTGCAGCTCTACCAGTGCAGTTTACTTTTGCCACACCTGGTATGAGGCATGAGGCTAAAAGAGGCTACATTTTGCTTGTTGTTCACAAGTCTGCCCAGAAACAGGGGCGTAGTGCTGATGTGAGAAGGTGCTGTGAAGAAATGATAATTGCCCAATTATTGGTCAGAGGTGTGTGTGTGGAGAACAAACATCAACCTTGACTTCACTTTGTGAGAAGCTTGTCGTATTAGATTTCATCACAGGTACATACCCAGCTGCAGGCAGGGACTCCTAGGAACATTTACCAGCTTGCAAACTCGAGAATCTTGGCAATGAAGGAGATAAATTGCATAAAGAACAAGAACAACCTAAGGGGACAACGAGTGAGATCCCCACTGGTTTGTAAATCATGGAGATGTGAGTGATAAGGTGAGGCAGGGAAGTTGAGGCTGAATCTGTAGCCAGATCACTCAGTGGTGGTTAAATGATCCTTCTGTCCCCAGTGTGCTGCAGGCTTGGTGCTGCACAATCCAAAACTACATTTTGTGCCTGAAAGAGCCTCCTCTCCAAAGATGCCAAACAAAAGGAACCTTCTATTCCCTGGCCACACACCCGCTCTGGGCTGATGAAAGCTTTGTGCTCAGGTAGAAAGAAAGATTCCATTCCTTGTTCAGTAAGTGTAAAATCAGTGTGGAATCTCCATGTATTATCCAAAAACTGAATATAAAATAAATCTAGAACCAAAGGCATGGTTTGATGGACCAAGACAGAAATTCTGGATCTAAAACCAGCATGATTTTACACTAGTACAGATTTTTTTTTCTCTGGCTGTGCACAGAAAGATGATACCAATTAATAGCAGCCTATTTACAACATCAGAGAAACTACAAAATTGAATTTCCTGGATTTATTGAACAGTAACTATTTACCCAATTTTAGAATTTCACAATACTTAATTTATATAGACTGCTAGCATGCATGCTAGTTTTAATTTGGTGACATTTTATAATTATTCATAGTAATGGAAAAATGTAAACTCGGCAAACATTTGGACAATGCTAAAACTCATCTTCCTAACAAAGCCAAACCAATAGCAGCTTCTGCAAATGAAATATATATTTAAAACATTTCACTTTATTAACAATAAATTAATCTGTCACCAATCACCAAAACACTAAAGTGAGCAGATTGTCTATGTAATAATCAGAAAGGCAACATTATCACTACCTTTATAAAAACTGGAGAAATGTCAATGAAATTATATACATGTACCATTTGCAACCATATGAACACTAAACAAAAGAAATATATTTTCCAAGATTCTCCAATTTTTCTGTTAAGTAAGGCAGTAATAAAAAGCACAGCATCACAATTAACTACAACTCTAGGTACTGAGCCCTGACATAATGCATTGCTCAGAGGAATGTGCAAAATAAACACCTGGATTTGCACTTAGATTCTTTGTTGTGTAAAATTAAAAAACAAACAACACAAAGTCACAATTCTTGATTCCATTGTCTGGAAAAACAAAAGCAAAGCTGGGAGGATCCAGATTGACAAAGATGTTCTCTCTCAGCCTGTAGTACCATTTGGAATATCTTGAGCATCTGCTAAATGTAGTTTTTGGCTGAAGCAAACCATTAAGGAATAACACTTTCACATGCAGGTGAGGCATAAACAAGATAGCAGTGTTACATGAAACTCTGCTTACTGTGGGCTATGCACCAGTCCAGACAAACTCTGTTCTGATGCTAGTAATATTTCCCAATGAGACTTGGGCATTATATACCTCCAGCATTAGTCTGTGGATCAAGGGTGATGGCAGATTATTTTCATCACTATTACATATTATTATCACATTCCACTTGTCCTCTTTATGAAGTCTGCTTTAAACAGCTTTCCACAGATATGCAGGGAATGTAGATACCAGTGCAGGATCTTAAGCCCCAAAAACCAGAGCCTCGCCTCCTCAATCCATACAAAGTGTGAAACAACAGAAATAATCATATGGCAGACACTCCCCCACTGTCATCCTGGCTTAACAAAAGCACAGTGTAAAAGACAAGCTGAGACATTCACCTTTATCTTCTCTGTGGGCTAAGAACACACGTGTTCAGTTACCTAAGCTCTGCTGAAGTATCTGACCCTAGAAATAAAAAAATTAGGTTGGTTTACTCTCCACAGTCAATCAGTGATAAACAACCACACGTTTCTAGAAAAAAAACTAAAAGGTATTAGAATTCACTTATCAGTGGGACAGATGCCTCTGAATTTTGTTGAAGGAATATCACTATGGGTGTTTGTTCCATAATGTCACAATAACATGCATGTAAGAAAGACCCTGCTCCTTATGGGCTTTGCCACTCTGAGGGTATAATGGTACACAAGTGGTACATGGTAGCTAAATAAATCATCAGATGAAAAAAGACGACCTGTAATTAGATGTGTTAAGATACAGTCACTTATCTATTGGAAGAACCTAAGAATTGATGCTGTATTTTAGCACTAATTTAAAAGCACAACATCACAATTAACTACAACTCTAGGTACTGAGCCCTGACATAATGCATTGCTCAGAGGAATGTGCAAAATAAACACCTGGATTTGCACTTAGATTCTTTGTTGTGTAAAATTAAAAAACAAACAACACAAAGGCATTATTGAAGCAATTTGACTCTTGTAAAGACATCAGTTACTAGGGAAACACTGCAATTTGACTGCAGTTAGTAATTATAATGCAAAATAAACATTTTAGAAAAAGGATACATAGATGAATTTAGTTCTTCTAGCTGCAATATAAATGTAGAAATTATGAGAAATGGCATTTACATTAGTCAAAGAAATGCAACAATTATGCTGGTATGCTGAAATAAATACATTAAAACAATGAAGGAAACCACTAATAATTTGGGCTGAAATGTATGATTCTATACAATATGCTAAGTTCCAAATTAAGCTTAAATCTGCTGATCTCAAGGAATTTAAAGAAATTTTAACAGTTCTGGATTTTATGGAAATATACTAGACAGAGTGTGGAATATACATCTCTATATTCCTTGTTATGTGTAATCTTCCCCAGATGTAGGAGGACAGACCACAGGGAAAGTGGTTGTGGTTCCCTAAGACCCGGGCTGTCCCTAAGCAGGCTGACACTCTCAGGCAGCTTGTAGCCAGCCTGCTCCCCTCCCCAAAGCAACCAGCAGCTCTAACAAATGAAAACAACTCGTGTGTTTTCTCAAAACCAAGAGGAGGGCAGGACACATCTTGGTACACCAAAGAGCTATGTTCTCCTCAAGTGTAAATCACTGTATGTACACACAGGAGCAGTGTTTTCCTGAACTGAGCTTTGCTGTGGGCTAAGTGCCATAAGTTCTGCCTTCCCAGTACTTACATCTGATAGCAGTCTATCCAGGTTGGAATCACTAGCTAGTTTTCTTTTATCTTCAGGGAGTTCTTCCATCTCCCCATAGAGCTCTAGATTGAGGCGAGCAAGTTTTTCCTGCATACTCCGCACATGCTCCATCTGCTCTATGGAACATTCATTTCCTAAAAGGACAAGCAAAAAGAAACCCAAGGGAGAAAATGAAGGTGTGAAGATGCAGCTTTTTACATCAGAGAATTTAAACATCAAATTTACAAGTACATTTGCTTTCTCAATGATTTCTCACTGTTTCACTGTTGAAGTTTCTGTCATCCCATTGGATGTTGTATTGTGATGAATTTACAATGGTTATCCAATGTCCTAAGAGTTTTTTAGAAGGCGTGTTGTTTTTCTATACTCTTAAATTTTTATCTGATTCAGAAAGGCCCTGGTTTCAAACTTAAAATACGATCAAAATAAACCTTCTTTCCAATTCTGATCTGAGGGTTGCTTTCTTGGAACAGATGGTTTATGTAATACAAACTTCTCAGGTTCTTTTGTGAAATCAGTGTGGAATTGATGCTGACCTAACACTAAACTTGCAAAAGTACACATGCATTTTTCTACTTAGTAGAGGGGAGAAAAGAAAGCAAAAATGTGTAATGTTTCTTCTAAAACCTCCATCAACTCTGAGGCTGTAAAAATACTAAGTTAAGACAGAAGAGTAACCTGACTAAAATGCAGCTTGCATTGAATTTCGTTAAAGTTGCTACCAATAGTCTTAAATTTTCATATGCAGTAAAACTGGGTGCTAAATACAGTTACTTCCTCCCACACTATCATAAATAAGTGGCTTGAAACTTGGTATCTTAAGGAAAAGTGCTTCCGTGCTGGAAGGAATAAAGAAATGGCATATGAATAATTTCACAACACAGACAATGGAACTGTAATTTTAAAATGCAGTAAGATGTATTAAAACTGTTGATTTCATGTGGCAGAGTCCCACTGACAGCTGGCAGTCTGTCTGTCCATGCAGCACGCTTGTTTGCAAATGTTACCACTGCACAGCTATAAAAAACAACTATTGTACACGCACAATTCATGCACTTACCAAATGCTTGAAGTTTGCCAGAGTGGAAGTCATTCAAGAGACTCAGAAGTCCCCTTTCCATTTCCTGGACATCTGATACATCTGTTAGAAAAGAATGCTGGATTGGGGCTGCCTGTGCCCCTTTTGCTTCACCTCCTGGAGGTTTGGCTTTCTCTTTGATTACGCTAAAAAAATAAATAATTGAACAAAACAAATATTACTTCCTGCTTTCAATTTCACTGTAACTTTGAAATGTAAGGAAGTGTTCATCTGAGCTTTGAAAATTAAATGGTAAATACATAGTGTATATTTCAGTCACTGCTTTTAAGATAAACACCGGACCACGAGCTTGTCTTAAAAATAACATCACTATCTCAACATTTTGACAACCTGCTTTCCTGCTCATAGTAGGAACCATCAATGGACCACACATCTGTGATGGCCACTGTAATAATCTAAAGTGGGCCAACATTACCCTGCAGTGACCCATTGGCAAAGAAAAGACCTCTAAGATCATCCAGTCCAACCATTAACCCAGCACAGCCATGTTCACCACTAACCCATGTCCCCAACTGCCACACTCATGGTTTATTAACATTTCCAGGGATGGTGATTCCATCACTTCCCCAGGCAGACATCATCTACATAAAATCACCCAAAAAGCATCTGCAAGCCAGAGAGGAACCTCCTCAAAAATCATACTCTCCTCTTGTCACAAACATCTGTACACTGCAACCCATGTGGAAAACAGCTGGTTATAAGCTATGGAAGGTGATCTTGCCTCCACATAAATTTTCCTTGAGCTTTTTCTATCTAAATCCCTGAAGAATGTTAAGAATTGCATAGACTGTTCAGTCAACTGCAGAAGCCTCCAATTTATAGCACATTAGTATTTACTAATATTTCCCACTAAGTATTAACACAGTTTTCCTGAGAAATAATGTATAGACTTAACATTCCTGAAATTCATTATTCATCAGGCCTATACTGCATCCTTCAAACAGACTCTCTGTGCTGATGCTGACAGTTCTGTATTTAATCTTCAGCTAAAACTCAGAGGTCAGTAAATTCTGCTGCCTCTCTCCAGCTAACATTTCACTTTAAAATTTCTCTTTATTAATTTATCTACTGTGTCTGCCACAGCCAAGAAACACACTTTCCAACATGCAGATTAATGTTCTCAAACTGAAACCAACAAATCATCAATAAAACACAAACTATTCTCACGTGGTACTTTTTGAAAAGCTGAATGTCTCCCTTTACGCACGACGCTGCCCCAGCTGAGAGGCCCCCAATCACAAAACACCTGGAAATTCCAGTTCTAGCTCATCCTGTTCAATTTATGTCCTTCATTTCCTGTTGTACTTGTCAGTTCCAACCTTGCAGTCATGTAATATTTTATTTGTTGCTCACAGCTGTACATCTGGGGCTCTACTATCTCCCATATGATGCCCAAATCTGACTGCCCAACTCGTGTCTTTCACCAGTCACGTCAGCTTCAGCTAAACTGTTGTCAGTATCAGTCTACAGCACTGTGTAACATTTCATTAAGCCTACAAGAGTGTAAAACCCTTTCCTTTGCTGTCAAATAACCATTATATTGCACTAAACACAGATCATGTTGCTAAAAAAAGACACATCAAAACTTTTCACAAGTCTAAAAGTCTTTTGTCGCAGCCAGTCTAAACAACTTTTGGCTGCCTTAGAATTGCCAAGTTTCTGGCTCTCACTCCCTCTAAGTCTGCAGATGCCCCGAGCTCACCGTTTTAACTTTGGTTTTTGTACAGCAGGCTGTGGGGCAGGGTTGGAAAAGGCTGTACTTTTACTGACTGGCACTGAGCTTTTCTTGGGGTTAGCAACCTGAGCAGAGTGACTGGAAGATGATTTGGGGCTCCTCCTCTTGATCTTCCTTTCTTCCATTTCTTCCAATTTACTGCATCTAGACTAACGTCTTGTCCTTCATAGGGAAGAAAAGAAAGTGAGAAACACCCATTAAAACTGGCATTCATAATAAAAGCAAGTGGAAAAACAGCTCGTGGAAATGAAACAAATAGTTCTTTCAGAGATGAGCAGTCACTCATTTCTAAGAATAAGAGAATCCAGTTCTTAGGAGAAGCTGTCTGGCCTGCTTCATCAGCGGAAAGGGCAGGAATTAAAACCTCCATCAGCCAAGAGGTACCTTCAAACGATCTCAAGCACGGCTTGAGTTACGGCTAGGAGACACCACGGCTGCTCGGGCCCCCGGCTGGCAAAACAGCCACAAGTGCTGCGGCACGGGGATGCTGCGAGCCATGCGTGCCAAAGAACCTCCTGTGCTGTGGGAAAGCTCGGCCGAGCTGTTGTCGCTGTCCCGCGCTTGTTCCTACTCTACAGCTGCTGGTGTTGCACACTTGCTACTGCCGTGACACGCTTGTCATTACTCCGACAGCCACCGACGGGCCCGGCTCTGCACACACAGCTGGGCGCGGTTACCGGGCGCTCCCTCGCCACCTCCACACCCGTTACA
>VZTB01001066.1:15659-33815 GCA_013397245.1 Thryothorus ludovicianus
CTCCCGGAGCGGCTCATCTAAGTCCGCACGTTCTAAAACATGCGGGGATAGTACTGCAGTGCAGGCTTGCTCCTCTCCCCGGCTGACGCCGTGCCGTAGCGCTCTGCCCTCTCCCCTGTGCACGCATCTCTTGCCTGTGGTTCCACTCCAGCCATACCCTGCTCCATACTGAATAGGCCTCAGCTGCTTTTGCTTTTTAGGACTTCGCTGAGGACCGGGCACCTCAAATTAATGTTGTACACCGTATGGAAAATCACAGAGTCATTAGGGTTGGACTTCTGGAGATCATCCAGTCCCACCCCCGTGCCGAGGCAGGGTCACCTGGGGCAGGTGACACAGGAGCGCATCCAGGTGGGGTTTGGGTGTTTCCAGAGAGGGAGAACCCACCGCCCCCCTGGGCAGCCTGGGTGCTCTGTGCCCTCAGTGTAAGGAGGCTCTGCCTCGTGTTGAGGTGAAACTTCTCGTTTGGCTTTGTTGTGCCCTAATCATTTATAGCCTTTGTCACCTGTGTTTGTTTATTAGCAAAAGTTTACAGCCAGCTGAACTGTACTTATACAGGCAGCAACTGAGCCCGCCGGGAAATTGCCCCTCAGACGTTGCAAGGCATCGCTGTCTCCAGATAGAGTCAGCAATAGGAATTCTGTCCAAGAGGACATGCTGGAAGAACTCGGTATATTCACATTGAGCTATATGCGCTAGGAATGCTGCCGGTGGAACAGCAAGTTCCAGACGACAAGAGGACGTAGTGTTATTAAGCTGAGCCAGGGCAAGTTTAGGTTGGATATTAGGAGGAATTTCTTCAGAGAAAGGGTGAGTAGACATTGGAATGGGCTGCCCTGGAGGGCAGTGGAGTCACGGTCCCTGGGGGTTGTCACACGCCAGACCGGACAGGGCACTGAGTGCCATGGTCTGTTTGACGAGGCGGTGTCCGGTCCCAGGTTGAACTCGATGATCTGAGAGGTGTTTCGCAGCCGAATTGTTCCTGCAGCCCGGGAGGGTGAAGGCAGGGAGGAGAGCGGAGCGGTCGGCAGGGGCGCCGTGCCCGGGGCCCTGTGGGTGCCGGCCCGGCAGTGCCGCTCCCCGCCCGCAGGGGGCAGCGCCTCCCCGCGCTCCCGCCGCGCTCCCGGACGCGGAGCGCCCGTCCTCATCCCCGCCACAGCCGTGCCCGGATCGGCTGTCGCCGCAGCGGAACGAGGAGCCCTGCTGCCACGCGGAGCTGGATGCAGCTCTGGGTCATTTCCGACCTGGATTTCAGTCCTGAGTCGTTGGCTTGCAGGAACTTAATTTTCAAGGCAGGCGGTGTAATTAGCAGGGTGTGCCTACCTAGCCTGTGTAATTAACGAGTTCAGCCCCACCAAGTCTATTTCCTGGCGCTGTCGCTATTGCGTTCCTGGTCATCACTTCTCACCTCAGTGCTCATCCTCTGTCATGGCTTTGTGGGCTTGAATGGTCGGCGCACCTTCCCTACCTGTGGCTGGTAGCCTGAGCTGTTTTCCCCCATGTGACAGTAGTTTGTGGCCTAGAGAAATGAACTTGTCAGCTATCTCTACAACTTGTTCTCTGCAACTTGAATTTCTTAAACCTGCAATGAGATCTTATTTTTTACTTGGGAAACATGTTGTTCATTATGATATGTTTTGTGATGAAGACTCGCAGACACTATTCACACACCAGCTATGAGTGGTGATATAATCTGCATCACCCGCAGTGAAAGCATTGACCAGATGCTTTCCTGGTGTTTGAAAGTGTGTGTCTCAGTATGAAGCTGCCTCATGACTTAAAAGGTGTGCAGCACCTAGAATGTATCCCCACCTCATCTAAACTGTCCATGATACCAAGAGAATGATTCTCCAGTCATACCCTGATACTGAACCTTCTTAAGGACCTTGGATTAGACCTGAGGGGATGTTAAACAGCAGTGTCTCATTGAGACTTGGATGGGATGTTACAGTTGTGAGACTCGGTGGCCACTTTGAGACCCAAAAGTGGTGATTGTCCATCAAAGGGAGTCACTTCATTTGAAGTGATTCGCGGCTCAATGACAGAGACCAAATGTCCACTGATCATCCTGCAGTGAAAGTAATTCCTTGCAGCAGGACAGTTTGGGTCGGAGGAGCTGAATCAGTTCTGATACATCATGACCAGTGTTGTTGCAAGAGGTGTGTGATACACTGACAGCTTGCTTGTGGGAATAAACAACCTAAGGGTGCTTCCGTGTAAGCAATTGAGAAGAAAGAAATTAATCTCTGTAATGCTGGAGAAGCATTACACAAAAAGGCAGTGGCGCAAGAATTTAGGGACAGGTAGAGTGGCTGAAACAGTTGATTCTGTTATACAAAGGGCTTCTGATATCTGGTTTGGCACGCCTTACAGAGAGACAAGAGCTAGCAAAAGTCACACAGGCTGTGAGCCAGACACAAATTCTCAGTCAGAAGGCTGCCCAAGTAGAATCCTCATTCGCACACATACGTATATGTGTATGCATAAATATAGAGGGGGCTACCAAAAGTGGACAGATTGAGACTTACAGGCAGATTTCTGCAGCCATTTGGGAAATTTGTATGAGATAAATACTGCCTCTCCATGGTAACTCTGGAAATGTTTGTGTTCATTCAGCTCATTTCTCACATGCCATATGAGCAAGTAAATGTACCCAGCTTGCAGTTGGTGTATAGAGGTGTGGTTTGTTTTTCCCCGTGTGATTAAAGGTGTTCTGTTTGACAATTTGGGTGGAAGGTGACTGGGTATCCTTTGTTTCTACCAAAGCAGTTGAAATAGAATGACTGATGGTCTGTTTTTAAATAAAGGGGAAATGTTTCCATCACTAAGCAATTTTGAATTAAAATTACTTTCATATTCAGGAAGCAGTTGGCTTCCACAGTTAACACTGCTTCAGTTTAGTGTCTCAGTAAGAGGGATCAAATACTACAGAAAAGACAATCAATTTTAGCCTGCAAGTAATATTTTGCTCCAAGTGAATTTCTTATCCCCACAAATGACACCACATTAGAATTATTATTAAGGTGCCTCTGTTATTTTAATGTCTGATTTAGCAGAGGCTACAAGGGCAGATAACTGGAAAGTATCAGACTTTATGTTTTCATAGAAAAAGTAATTCTATAGTGAATAATTAATCTCTTTTAAAAGATACTAGTAAGTTAAGAGCAAAGAATCAAAGGTAGTATGGTTTTGATTTCATACTAGAAATCCTATTGCACATAACACTGTTGCCTAGAATCAAATAAAGTTTCAGGGAGAAAAAAGGCATGTTTTGGACTATCTCTGTCTGAGCTTTTGCATAATTTTGTATTGTGATAATGATTCATGGTCCAGAAATGGCTTTTTTCTTCTTTTAAGAGGCTTTTTTTCTGACAATTCCAGCATGCATTACAGTAATAGCATTTATATATACTTGTTGAATGAAATGCTCCAAGGGTAACAGTGTTTTAATGGCAACAATGTTATTGTTTAAGCAGCAAATTAAGAAGTTAATTGAATCTGATTTTATTTACATGTATATCTCCTTACAAACTAGAGGCCCAGCTTTGAAGATGCTTTGAAGAAGAACTTCAAAGAAGTTAAGTCTGTACTTTGTATTGAGATATGCATGCAAATAAAATCATATTCTTCTTTCTGAAAACCCTATTCAGTTAACATGAGATGGCAAGTCGGTTCCAAAGGCTTCCAAGACAGTGATGAAAGCACTGGGTTCTCTAGATTCTATAATTAATTTCAGATATATTTCACAGGTTGGCACCTTGTACTCATGGAATCCTGACACTGATGTAGCATCAACTTCCAAAAAAGAGCATGGTCTTCATATCTGTTCATAGGAAGAAAAGTACTTATTGCTGGTTGGTGAGGAGCAGCATAACAAGGTGTGTATGTATCTATCAGCCAGACAAACATGCAGAACAAAGCAGCAAAATTGAAATGATACATATAAGTAATTACCTCTAGATTAATATGGATGTAGAATTAAGTGGATAAGACAAGCGTATTCTTCACAGATTGGTGAGGGACATATCCTCAAGAAATGTGACTGAAAATGTGTCAACATGTATATTTACATTGTATATCTCTCTCTCCCCACACTGTCATTATGCTAAGTGAAGCAATATGATCATATGTAAGTATTTAGACTTATGTATCATTACTGATCAGTTTCCACATCTCTAGCATGAAATTAGTGCTGATACACAAGAACAAGCAGTTTAAAACCTCCACCAGTATTGTATGCTTATGAAGTGTTCTGATGGCAAAAAACTAATACTTTATTAGCTACCAAGACATTTAATACATGACCTGCTTAAGAACTGAAAAAATCTTTTACCTGAACGTGGATGAAGAATAAACCTCCTCCTTGGGCCAGCAGTATGGTGATTCAGGCACCCAGGACATAGTGATGAGAGAGGAAGAAGGGGGAACAGAAGGGACTTGCTGCATCCCTTGGAAAACAGCAATTTTCCAAGAACTAGGCCTCTACGGCTCTAATGTCCTTGGACAGCCCCCCCTGTCCCCCACTCCACTGCCCATAAGTCCAGGGGCCCCACTTCAGCTCAGCCCAGGGACTTCAATTCCTGCCTAAGCTAAGCATTTCCAACTCTCTCTTCAGCTCCTGGATGGACACCTGGAAAATTATTTTTAAAGAATTACATTAAATTTTAGATCCACTAGTTAGTCTGGATTTCACATTCACAGTATCGTGGAAGTAATAGTGGTTGGAAAGCACTTCTCGAGGTCATAGCATCATGGGCTACCTCCGTTTGTAAGGGACATCATGAGGTCCAAGTCAAAGTAGGTCAACTGTGTGCATAGACCAGGTTCCCAGGTTTTATCCAGCATCTCTTGAAAAACTTCCAGGATGAAATCTACACCAATGTTCTCTAGCACAGCCTCCTCCTCCTCAGAGCAGGGCTACTGCCACATCAGGTCAGCTGTGTCTTTGTCTGGCCTCAACAACAGGGACTCTACAACCCCTGCAGACAATTTGTTCCAGTAGTGCATTACTGTCCTGGTGAAGAAGTTTTTCCTTATACAATTTTTAGTTGTTTAAAAACATGCTAATATTTTGTATGTGGTCAGTAGATATAGATGCTTTTGTACAGTTACATTTACCTTCCTCTAAATATTTAAATATTTAGACACTGCATTAACATCTCAAATGAAAAAGCACTTTAGAACTGTACTTTAGTTGTTTTAGTAATTCAAATAATCTAGCTGGAAGAGGAAAAAGTGTGTCATTGCCTCTTACAGCACAACCAGTATTTCGGGTTCAGTCCCAAACCTAATACAATTTTTCAGACTCTGTCAGGGATGTCAAGGTAAGATTATCCATAAATGACATGATGGTTCCTAGTGCATAATGTGTTCTCCTTTAGAATTATTTCAAAATGGTTTCCATGGTTTCAGATGCTGGCATGTTGTAGAAAGAGTAGAGTTTTCTGAAGGATAAGTATGACAGCTAATTTTCATTGTCTTGCTTGGACAATGCTTGTTTACATGTCAAAATACATTATAATCAAATAATTCCATCTACATTATAAGCAAATAATTCAATTTCTCTAATTTTATTGTTAAAAAACCTTTCTCACAAGACTCAACCCATTGATAGACATGAGAAAAGGCTGGGAAAATATGGCACCACTCTTGCATGCATGTTCAGTAGTTGACAACTACGAACTTCATATGAGCTTTTAAAATAAATTAAAATAAACCTTCAGCAAATTCTTCCCCCTTGGGCAGCTTGCTGAATTATTTTTGCAGGTACTCACTGTAAATGTAATGTTTACAATCAGTCTAAGATTAGCATCATGGTGTTTACAGAATGCTATGAAAATCAGCAAAACTGAACCCTTGTAAACCAAAATGGGGAGTAAATTCTAGAAACAAGACCAGATCAGAAAACATGTGACAGAAGGTTCTTCTCCTCTATTAGTGCAAAGTATGGTTTCTAATGTATATTATAGAAATAATATATGGAAAAACTGTTGTATTTTATTTAAGCTAAAATTAAACAGGTGGTAGCACCTTTTCTCAGCAGGCACCTGCTCTTTTCCACTTTTAAATATTGCATAATGTTTATGATTAATTTACTACAACAAGATGTAACATGCAGCTCATGTCACAAAGAACCAACACCTTTGTTTTCTGTAGCCTGTTTTTTAAGATGTTCAGTAATTTATCAC
Source organism: Thryothorus ludovicianus (assembly GCA_013397245.1). Classification (NCBI taxonomy): domain Eukaryota; kingdom Metazoa; phylum Chordata; class Aves; order Passeriformes; family Certhiidae; genus Thryothorus; species Thryothorus ludovicianus. The sequence continues at coordinate 21,848 of VZTB01001066.1, forward strand.
AAGAGGACCATAATGGAGTAAGACCTTGCAAGAAAAAAACCCCCAATAGTCTTAAGGTCACAATTGAAATAAAATACTTGCTCAGTTGTTTCAATAGTTTGGCTAAGTGATTACAAAAATGGGTTTATTTTCTTTGCTGGTGTTTACACTTCATGTCAGTAAGGAGAAACTACTATTCATGTTGTCTCTATGAGATGCCACTGAACAGTATTACTACTACAGAGTAACCCAGGCATGCTGGGGAAGGTTGAGTAGACAAAGCTTAACTTTTCAAAGCAATTTCAGCCTCACCTCCACTGTGCACAAACATAGACTTGAGGACATAATCACCTGTACACAACTCTGAATGTCATGGGCAAGAATCCCAATGGTGTGAGACTGTACAAACTCAGGGAGCAAATAAACACAATTCCTATCATGCAAACAATAAACCAGACAGTAAAACACAAAAGAGGGAAGAAGAAACAATTAGATAACCTGTATCTACATGATCCACCCTGTCAAAGGTTCTGCTGGCAACAAGGGCAATGATGAATTTATAGCTTTACAGGAAGGAATTTGTAGGTAATTTTTTTTGATGGATCATTTGGCTTAAAAGAAAACTGGTCAAACTTATGATTTTCTTTTTAAGCCACACAATACAAAACTATCTCAAATATGCATTGTTGGGTTTTTTTTTTGTTTGTTTTGGTTTTGGGTTTTGGGGTTTGTTTTTTTTCCTAATGGTAAACTCCATATCTGAAATGATAAGCCCCATTTGGAAACTTCAACTCAGGAAAATCCAGTAATTTTTCCAAGTGAGATCTGTGAAGGTTATGCCTGCAAGAGCTGTGAAGGCAAGCAGCTAGGTTTCCTTCATTGAACGTGCTAAGACTATGAAATACAGCTCTCATAGTTACAGTTATAAAAATAAACTCATATTCTAGAAATATAACTCGGATTATTATCTTAATATCAAAGTAGAATTGTGAGTTATTTGCAGTCTGCAATTTTTCCTGGTCAGATTTGTAGTTGGCCTCAAGTCATTTCTCTGTGTTGTTTGGAAAATTGAATTCCCTTCCCCCTCTATAGCTTAGTGGCTCAGTACAAATACAACTGCTTCAATGTTTTAAGAGCATCAAGTGACTGTTTTTTTCCAGGCTAGAAGATATATTGCTGAGAAGTTCCACTGGCTAAATGTCTGTTCTCTGAAAACAGACATTGGAAAGCACGTTTGTAATTTCAGACTCCGTTTTGTTAGACATACACAAATGCAGAACTAAAAACAAACACAAACCCATTCTCTAAAGAGAATAAGTGTACACAGAAAAAATCTTTACAGAAAACTGCTTCCAAGCAATGCAGATACTGAACAGTATTCTAAAGTTTTCTTTTTAATAAGATTTTACTCCAATAACTCTGATTAGCAAAGAAAAAATTAGGCACCTGAAGCATTTTCCATTGCATTGGAAATACTAAAGAGTAATAGCAGCTAGAGTTCTCAGCTCCAAACAGGACAACTGTAACAGTGGGCACCGTATTGATGTAGAATAAAGAGGGCCTTTGGAGAAAATTGTTTAGGGCTTAAATATGAGCTTTTAAAATAAATCAGTGATGGAATACAGTGGGCATGTGAGCAGTGCTGTTTCACTGAAGGCAATTGTATATAGACTAATAGTTAATTATAGTATGGTACAGTAGATATTTGTTAGAATAATTCTATTTTAAGGTTTCCTTAAATTAATAGTAATAGAATAATGGGTTTAAATGATACCTCCTTTTAAAGGTATATTAATAACCCCCCCAACTATTTGGAAAGCATGGTAAAGAGTTTTAGACTCCAGTGGAAAATGGCTGACTACATGACTTCAATGTTTTGGCTGTGGATCACAATGATTGTGTTAGGATTCAAAGCTGCAGTTGCAGCTGTCATTAAATGCAAAGCATAGAAAAACTAACACAGCAAAGAGACAAACTGGAATCATTGTAACACTGTTTATTTGGTTTTGTTTGGGTTTTATTTCTTTATTTCTCTGCATGTACAACCAAGGATTAAATATTCAAACTTCTGAAAAGAGACCACAAGGGTGAGTCCTGGAAGGAAGATAAATGCAATCAACATTTTTTTTTCCTTTTATAGAAGCTATTCCTGAAATACACTGAAATTCTTTACACTTCCTTTCACCTCATTTCTAAGAAAAACTAAACAGAGCTTTTTTAGCTGAATTTCACTGTACTTAAAAGTTGATTCCCATGCTATTAAGCAAAGCATTGATATGGTTTTTTCTTGAACTAAAGATTTATTTCACTAGAAATTATTAAAACTGGGCATGTTCATAGTCCTCTAAGGAATGTGTACTCTGCCAAATCTGAAAACGCTTGGAAGAGAAAGAAGGTCTATCTTGCATACTGTGCCACATTTTTTTTTACTAATTTATAAACAAGACACTGATGCTTAGCTTGTACAGTTTCTTGGGTCCATGCAGTGAAATAAACACAGCTGCGTTTATTACAGTGATTGCATAATCACATATTTGGTACTCCCAAACTTCTGGGAATATTCAAATTACAGTATGGGCTAAAATCCCAATTTCCTTTACCCTTTCTGTTACTTTCAATTTATTTTATATTTAATGTAAGGCTTTTGTTTGTATAAGTTAGATATTTTAGTAGCAATGATTCTGCAAGATCAGTAACTTAGATGATTTGCATCAGTTGTAAAGACTGGTTACTGTCACTGCACCGTTCATAGAAAATGCAAAGGTGCCACTTGTCACAGGTATTGCTTTGAGCAATCCTCAGCTGCTGCACGTAGCATAGACTTTCCTACTCAGTGTAATTTCTAGATAGCCATAATACCACCTGTCTTTCAAATTATTATTTTGGAATATGTTTCATTCTGTTCTATGAGCAATATGCCAGTCTTTGAGACTGACTTTATGTATAAACAAAAACACCGAGGTTTACAGCACAAACAAATTGTATCTCATCACAAGCAGTAACCAGGTAGATGAAATTATGCAAAGGAAAGTAAACAAGGCAGCCAGAGACCTTTAATGATCTACCACAGTGACAAAGTCTTCACAAATGAATATTTAGTAAGAAAAACAAAAAGAATTTTTTCTGGCATCCTGTAAATATCCAGAACATGGATAGTATGCTAAATATATTTAGGAAATATTTTGTCTTATTTTTTAATCTGAAAATGGAGAAAGGAGTTTAGACAGTGGTGGAGTCACAGATTTCTGCACACACACCCACTGTAATTTCACCAGTGGCTGTTTTATCCACAGTGGAGGTCCCAGGGACAAGCCATGCTCGCTCACAAGGAAAAGAATAGGGAAATCTGTGATGGTTGATAGAGGGAGGATTTATCATGCCTGTGTTTTTTCAGTGACCAAACTCTGCATTTTATTTATGAGGCAGAAGCTGCTGCAACTATCAAATCTCATTCATGACTGACTGGCATATCATCCATTTGTGTTCGTAGCTGAAATGAAACAGGGTGGCATTCTTTTAAAAAAATGTGGTATGTATAGTTTAAATAAATGCTTTGCTGTAGCTGTAGTTCCTGTTGGTGGCAAGCTAATACCTAAGGAGAAATTCAGTTCTGCTTTGGTGACCAGCACAGTGTGCATGTTTGGGATGCAATTAAGAGGCTTTTGTCTGTTGGATGTATTGTTTACCCGGAGTCCTGAGGCATTCATTTGAGAAGATAATCAGCTTTGTTAAAAGAATACAATTTCGTCTTGTTTGATGCAATGTTTTTTTTTCAAATTGTTTTAAATTTCTTTGTTACAATATTTAGTTAGTGAATCAAAATGTAAACTGTGTAATTGCTTCAAAGGAGACCAAATATAATACAATTAGAGAAGACATAAATGTGGTCAGTGTCCTAGATAAGTAAAAATTATATACAGAACTTACACAAGCTTTCAATATGATCTGTTTTCCTTAAAGCTAAGGACAGCAGCAAAAGACTTTGGTCAGCATTTATGAAATCTCCATATGTTTGTTCTGATTTTCAGCTGATAATTCCTGCAGCCCTTGTTTTTCCAGATGAAGGTTTTCTTGCACAAATAATGACATCCATATTTGTGTTGTACAGTCACTTGCTGGTTTTGCATACCTGTAGCTATGTAACTCAGTAATAATGAATAGTTATACATGACTTAGATTAGATATAAGGATTTTTTCATGGTGAGAGTGCAGGGGCACTGGAACAGGTAGCCCAGAGAAACTGTGGATGCCCCATCCCTTGAAGTGGTGAAGATCAGGGTGGTTGGGGCTTTGAGAAACCTGGTCTAGTGGAAAGTGTTTCCACTTTACCAATGAAAAAAATATACCAGAAGTTTTTCTGCTATGGAGGAAGTGGAAATGCAGAATGCACTTTGTTAGGGCAAAGCGCAATGCCTCAACCAAATGAAGAAAGTCAGTATGGTCACTCCAGGAGTACTATTATTCACCCATTGAATAATTTCTCAGCACCTTGGCTCCTCTTTGGGAAGATATCAGTTGGAGTTGTTTCCATTATTCAAGAATAGGAGTCTTAAAAGCAGGTTTTTTCTTAATTCCACACAACCATCGTGACTGGCAGTCTTTTTTTTGCACTCTACTCAATTGAACATCAGGACCAGAAACCTCGGATGATCACTTGAGATCTGAAGGTTGTTTTGAAGATTGAGTTCTGAGGCTCTTATGCTGTAGTTGTATTTTCCTAGGCGCTGTGATGTCTTGCATGTGTTTCTATTCACAGTCTCAATTGCCTCTACTGTTCAGCTCCCTGAGAATGATCCAACATACTGCTGTGCCTCGAAATGCAGAGTACATTTTCCTGCAATTTTTTCACAGCATGTCAGCTGCCTCTTTTTATGCAGCAGAGCTGCAGCTGTTCTACACTGATTACTTCAGATGCTTGCAGAGCAAGCTTCAGATCATGCATCTGTGAGCAGGAATGGAAGGAAGGAAGCAGGGGTGGGAGACCTCCTCTATTTTAGAGGCAAAGAGCTGTTACACATCGTTGGTGTGCAGTTGAATCATATCCTTAGGCCATCACCACTACCGCTTCCTCCATGGTGTCATTCCCACTGCAGTTAGCTTTGATTGTTCCATTGCACCATTAGTAGCATGGCTTTTATCCAAAGACAGCTCTGTATAGATAGAAAAGTGAGAAAGGGCTTGAGAGGTTATAGGCAGGCTGAACACAGTGTGCTGACTCTCACTCTTGTGCAGATAGGCAGAGCGCTGTAGCTCAGAAAAGCTCGGGCCAGCTTAGCAGAACAACCCAAGGTCTTAACCACAAGCTGGGCAGACTTGAAGAGTAAGTTCCAGCTCAATGTTAGGACTGAGAAAAAAGACCACTGGGACTGGTGCAACAAACCACTAATTTTTTAAGAATGCTCAAGAAAATATTGAACTCATCTACCTTGGAAGTGTAAATACATCTACTCAGTTCTTTGAATAACAGGGATGAAGGTGTTAAAATTACAATACTGCCTTTGTTTAATGTTAACAATAACATGGTGAAGAAAATCAGAAAAAAGTGCTGCAAAATGAAACAGAAAATGCAGCTCAGTTCCAGGCTTCATGTAGGTGTGTGATCCAGGGATCTGCCAGACAAGGAGTGCTTAGGGTTCACAAAAGTTGGAAATTATTAATGTTCAGGAAAACAGGACCTTGTAAGTAACCTGCATCAGAGAGAAACCTGTCATCATCAGAGAAGTTCTGCTATTAGTTTTAAAGGAATATCCTCAAGATTGCTTTTCTGGACAAAGAAGGTCTTTTGGGCTGTGCTGGGTATGAACTCAAGCACACAAAAATGCCAGTTTCTGATATTGGTAAGCTGGAAAAAAAGCAGGGATTGAAAGTTCTGCTGCATAGTCCGGCAAAGGTGATCTGTGGCTTAATGTAGTAGCGTAGAAGTTTAGAGAAACCCAGCAAAGCAGCTATAACTTCTTTTTAACTGGAATTAGTTTTATAATTTGGTATTTACTTAATGCACGAGAAGTATGTAGTAATGAGTGACAGAAAAAATTCTGGTGCCATTTGACTTTCTCGGGAGTCATATCTACTCCCATTTGTTGCCTATCTTATGCAGGTTTCCATTAAAAGGATTTTCTACTTAGACAAATTAACTACACGATGATTAAAAGAGCCCAGTGACCCAGTAAGATTGAAAGCATCCACATATTTTTGGTTAACCAAGAAAGAATAAAATTTTCTTGCAGAATTGTCTGTTTTAAGATTACACCAAACTTCTACAACTCAACAGCTAAAGTTAGTCAAAAATACGTAAGCTGGCTATGTGTCCAGGACATTGAGCTTGCTTTCTCCACTACAAAGAAGAACTCCTTAGAGTTGCTCTGAGTGACCAAGAAATGTCCTCCTCCATGCCTACAAGTTACACTGTTGTTATTTCTGCCTAACCATTTCTGTTGGGTTTTCCTAGCCTACACAAGCAAATAGCTTCAATCTGTGGGCTAAGCTTGGTGATCCCAGCTGACGACATCTACACGACCCCTTGGCACAAAAGCACAATTTCAAGAAGAGCTGCCTGATGTTATGTGGTTGGCCATGTGGCTTTTGTACTGCTGCTCACCACTTGCTCCTGAGAGCCCAAAAGCATTGCAGAATCAAGCTGAGGGAAGAGCAGTGTTCATTCTGCAGTGGGTGATGAGTAAGTCCCACAAGACTTTTCTTCTGTTTCTTGAAGTAGAACATGAAAGTTATTAGGTCTTTAATTTGGTAATTTAACTTGAGGCTTAAAATGCCAAGGGATGAAAGCTACAATTCAGACATAATGAACTTTCCAGTGACCTTGGATGGACTTTGATTAAAAATGCAATAAATATTGGCTTGAAATATTCAGTGGAGTCTCTGTTGTCCTTTTGTCTACCTTTCTCCTTTGTCTCTCATTTTTCTATGCTCTGTTCCTCTTCTGAGAGGATCTCCCACTCCTGACTGAGGGTATTTGGAGGTGAGACCCAGAACACCAGGTCACAGCTCTGCCAGGCCTAGCTGTGCAAATGGAAGTGACTGCTCCCCACTGAGCTCACAGACCTCCTTCTCCAGTGGATGCAGCTACATGGAAAGCAGCCTCTTGTTCCTACCAGTTACACATCACAAAAAACTGCACTGTGAGTGCACAGGGTGATGATGAGCTCACCCAAGGGCAGGGATGGCTCTCCCTCTCCAGCTGATTCTCTTTCTTTTATCACATATATTCATCAACTGCAGCAGAACAGAGTCCAGACAGCAGGGACAGCACAGGAGTGGTCACCTTCCAGTCAGTAGTGCCTGCCTTGACTCCCTTGGTGTCCCCCTGGGCCTGCAGGAGAATTTAAAAGGGTCAGGAGCATCCTCACAGCTCTGCCAGAAAAGGAAACATTTTTCAGTTATAACCTCTGGAAACAGGCAATGTGCATGGCTACCTGAGGGGTAGCCTTAGAAGGTCTGTACTTCTGCTAAATGTAGAAATTTTAAATGCTTCTTTCAGCATGACAAATACTTCAAATCTCCACTCTCTAAGTATTTAAGCTTCATTTTCTTTCCTATGTCCCTTCCTTTAACAAAGAAAGAACAAGATTTGAAACCACCCTTTAATGGTTTCAGTTAACCAATCTGCACATTTCAGTCATTCATTATTTCCATTTTTTTACACTTGTTTCCTTTTCTGAGTATTCTATGTGGTAGCAACCCATCCCAGAAAAACAGACCATATAAATTAATGAGAAAAAAGTATTGTTCTGGAATAAACACAGAGACTCTAAATATTTCAAGAACATCAGTGCATTTAAAATTCAGATTTATTTCTTAACTTGGTTTAACTGGCAGTCCTAAAAACACCTTATTTTTTATGATACATTATTCCCATCAGAAATATTCAAGCTGTCACAGTAGTTTATTTTGCAGTTTGCAAACATATAAGCCAGTGAAATAGGTAAAGCAGACTTCACTGGCAGTGAAATCCCATTCACTCACAGTAGCTAAGGCTCTTTAGTGCATTTAGGTGTTGTCTAAAGCTTTGATTTCTGGCTATTATTCTCCCTGTGCTCAGATCAGTTCTAAGTACCTTTTTCTGTGTACAGATAAGAACATGCAAAAACATTTGCAATATCAGGATATGATCCACCTTTTCAGAAAAAAAAATTAGACTAGTAAATGTACCTTTTTGAAAGCACCTATTACTGAACTTAAAAACTAGTAATTTCCAATTAAAAAACACACAGCCCTATGATATCTACCCTGGCAGATGTGTTGCTGGGTGTTCTTTTCAGCTGATACCTGAACTGACCTCTTTGATCACTTTCTTCCTACTGTGATTTATATTAAAGTCCACCTCGTTCGTGGTACTCCTGTAGTTTAAACAAAACATACAAAGAATCACTCCTCTCCCTTCAAACATGCCAGTGAACAGCACACATTTTTTATCAAACTACCCCAAACAAACATATCTAAGAATAAATGAAGACATTATGTCCCAAAATAAAAACCAGGAACGTTCAATATGACAAAATGATTGCTTCCCATCCCCTGACAATCAATCCTGACAGCCTCCCCATTGCAAAACTATTTATTTGGATGCTTTATGCGCCTAAGCCCCTGGTTAAACACCATTTTGCCTATTGGCACCATGTTCTTCTCATCAGTTTCTATAAATATTGCACATGTGCACTCAGTGGTACTGTCTGTAACACAAAACCAGTGGGAGCATTCCAAGTTGCAAAGTTATCCATTGGTAACCTGTTTGGACAGAGGTGTTAAGAAAGGAGGCTTTGTTCTTTATTTTTTTAACGCTAGATGGCATTGCTTCTTCCCGCCGCCCCCCAGGGAAAACTTGAAGATGAAACTTGCCTTGATTAATGTAAGAGAAGAATTAGTGACTTGCAAGTTTTGCTGTGATTGTCATCCTTTACAGGCCTTTCCTGTAAATTTTAGCTCTTGAGTGTGTCACCAAGCCTGTGGCTTGTATTCCTCTGTCTGCAGCCCCCATACTTCTCCATGCACCACGGAATTTCTGAAACACTACTGATGACATAGTTTTCTTCAGGTTTCCTTTAAATAACGAACGCTAAAGCTACAGATAACACATACTATCATGCAGAATCTTTTGTTACATAAACTGTGTATCCTCAAGATGCTAATGAACGTGGGTACGCCCCTGGACCTTTCCCTCTCCAGCTGATTCTCTTTCATTCATCACATATATTCATCAGCTGCAGCAGGAGCCAGAACAAGCTATAAGGCAGGAAGGAACTATATAACCACTTTTCCCCAGGGGCTTTTCCCACAAGAAGAGAGGGATTGGGTTCCTCTCCTTATCATATAGCAGGAGCCAGAGCCAGTAGGGCATTGTCCAATTAAAATTAAATAGCAGCTGTTGACAGTTGCTTGTGGGCTAAATTGGTTCTGTGGGGAATAGCTCATTAGAGCCGTCATCTCCATGAAGAGCTGATTGTGGGCAAAGCGCAGGGGCTTCTAAGGCTGGAACCTGCCTTCAGTGCACACCAGCATTACGTGCAACGTTTGGTGCTGCCACACTCGATGTCACGGGCCAGACTTTTCTTCTCCTACCTTAGTGCCACTCTCACTAAAAAATACGCTCAGAGAACGCGCCGTTCCCAGACAGGCTGCTCTTCTTCCCCTACCTCGGAGAAGCGTCTCTGGCCTGACCCGCAGCACGGCAGGGGAAAGGGGTGAGGCGGGACGTGCCCCCTCTCTGGCTTGGCCCCTTTGGCCGAGCAGAGGAGGCCGGACGGGCTGGCTTCTCCCTGGGCAGTCCCGCTGGACCGAGAGCCGCCGGGCCGGTCGGGAGCAGCTACCTTTGGCTGGCCGGGAAGGGCGAAGCTCCAGTTCGGGAAGCCACAGGTAGGCGGCGGCCTCCTGCTTTTCCCAGGTTCATGGAGGTTTTTTCTCCCCCCCTCCCTTCCCTCCTCCTCTTTTTCCAGCTCTCGCTTTCCGGGTTGGGAGTTCGGTGCNCCCCTGCGCCCCGGCGGCCGCTCCCCCCCAGCTCCGCAGCGCCTAGCCCGGCCTCCCTCCCTCTTTCCCGCCCCGATTCATTTGTTGTTGTGCTCCTCTCTCTCCCTCCCTCCTTTCTCTTCTCTCTGAACTTTTGTCACCGCGGCCGCTNAACATATCTAAGAATAAATGAAGACATTATGTCCCAAAATAAAAACCAGGAACGTTCAATATGACAAAATGATTGCTTCCCATCCCCTGACAATCAATCCTGACAGCCTCCCCATTGCAAAACTATTTGGATGCTTTATGTGCCTAAACCCCTGGTTAAACACCATTTTGCCTATTGGCACCATGTTCTTCTCATCAGTTTCTATAAATATTGCACATGTGCACTCAGTGGTACTGTCTGTAACACAAAACCAGTGGGAGCATTCCAAGTTGCAAAGTTATCCATTGGTAACCTGTTTGGACAGAGGTGTTAAGAAAGGAGGCTTTGTTCTTTATTTTTTTAACGCTAGATGGCATTGCTTCTTCCCGCCGCCCCCCAGGGAAAACTTGAAGATGAAACTTGCCTTGATTAATGTAAGAGAAGAATTAGTGACTTGCAAGTTTTGCTGTGATTGTCATCCTTTACAGGCCTTTCCTGTAAATTTTAGCTCTTGAGTGTGTCACCAAGCCTGTGGCTTGTATTCCTCTGTCTGCAGCCCCCATACTTCTCCATGCACCACGGAATTTCTGAAACACTACTGATGACATAGTTTTCTTCAGGTTTCCTTTAAATAACGAACGCTAAAGCTACAGATAACACATAATATCATGCAGAATCTTTTGTTACATAAACTGTGTATCCTCAAGATGCTAATGAACGTGGGTACGCCCCTGGACCTTTCCCTCTCCAGCTGATTCTCTTTCATTCATCACATATATTCATCAGCTGCAGCAGGAGCCAGAACAAGCTATAAGGCAGGAAGGAACTATATAACCACTTTTCCCCAGGGGCTTTTCCCACAAGAAGAGAGGGATTGGGTTCCTCTCCTTATCATATAGCAGGAGCCAGAGCCAGTAGGGCATTGTCCAATTAAAATTAAATAGCAGCTGTTGACAGTTGCTTGTGGGCTAAATTGGTTCTGTGGGGAATAGCTCATTAGAGCCGTCATCTCCATGAAGAGCTGATTGTGTCCTTCGTGGGCAAAGCGCGGGGGCTTCTAAGGCTGGAACCTGCCTTCAGTGCACACCAGCATTACGTGCAACGTTTGGTGCTGCCACACTCGATGTCACGGGCCAGACTTTTCTTCTCCTACCTTAGTGCCACTCTCACTAAAAAATACGCTCAGAGGACGCGCCGTTCCCAGACAGGCTGCTCTTCTTCCCCTACCTCGGAGAAGCGTCTCTGGCCTGACCCGCAGCACGGCAGGGGAAAGGGGTGAGGCGGGACGTGCCCCCTCTCTGGCTTGGCCCCTTTGGCCGAGCAGAGGAGGCCGGACGGGCTGGCTTCTCCCTGGGCAGTCCCGCTGGACCGAGAGCCGCCGGGCCGGTCGGGAGCAGCTACCTTTGGCTGGCCGGGAAGGGCGAAGCTCCAGTTCGGGAAGCCACAGGTAGGCGGCGGCCTCCTGCTTTTCCCAGGTTCATGGAGGTTTTTTCTCCCCCCCTCCCTTCCCTCCTCCTCTTTTTCCAGCTCTCGCTTTCCGGGTTGGGAGTTCGGTGCGTTCAGAAAAGTGCCTGCAACGGCGCGGGGTTCCCCAGGTGGAGCTGGTCCGGGCTTTCTCTCCCCTCCTCCTCTGGCTGGCTTTCCTGCTTTGTAGCCGCTGCGTCCAGGGCGCTTCAGTCCCCCTCCCACGCTTCCTCTTTCCCTCCCTGCCTGCCTCATCCTCAGTTAGGGGAGAGAAAGCCGGGCTCTTTCCTGTCTCCCGGCCGGCCCGGGCTCTCACCGTGCCCGCCGTGCGGCGGAGCTGCGCCCCGCTCCGCTCCCCCTCCTCTCCCCTCCCTCCTCCCGTGGCCGCCCCCGCCCCCGGGGGCCACTCCCGCCCCT
>VZTB01001066.1:34008-443215 GCA_013397245.1 Thryothorus ludovicianus
CGCCGCCGCGGCGCGGTGCCGCTCTTCGGGACGCTGGAGCAGGTCAGCTCGTACGCGCTGGTGTCGCTGCTGATGCAGCTCTCCGACCTCTCCCGCTGCGCCGGCGACATCTTCGGCGGGATCCTCAGCGAGGCGGACTCCCTGTGCCACCGCAACGCCCGGCTCCAGCGCCGCCTCGGCGCCCTGGAGGAGCTCCTCGCCCGCCTCGACCACCGCAAAGTCAAGATCCGTGAGTACCGCCCTTCCCCAGCGCGGCGAGCTCGTCCGGGACGGTGGCGGCGCGGCTCGGGGAGCGGGAGGACCGGCAGGAGGGCGGCCGCCCGGTGGCGGGACTGTTGGCGCGGCAGGCTGGGCTCTAGTTTGTGATTTATTTCAAAATAGAAAGGAAAGAGGGAAACTTTAGCATCCCCGTCTCTCTTTTCCCGTGCTCAGTGGCGGTGGCCGCCCCCGGTCCCGCGGGTGCCCAGGGGCTGTGGCGCGGCGCTGCTCATCTCCCACCGGGACACCCCGGCCCCGGGCTCCGTCCGGGTGGCTCCGGCCCTGGATGTCGCCGGCCCGTGCGGGACTGGTGGCTGCGGGCGTTTCCGCGGCGCTCCTGTGCGGCGGAGCCCTGGCTCACCAGGAGAACGTGTCCGCAGGGCGGGCAGCGGGCTGGCCGGGGGCGGGGGCCGCCAGCACCGGGAGCTGAGAGCGCCGGGATCCCGGGGGAGTTTGTTTATATGTTTGTGCCGGGTTTGCGCTAGACTGGGGCTCAGCCGAGCTTCTGACAGTTCAGCCCACATGCTTGATTAATTCTTTTGTGTGTGCATGGGAAGACCTCAGTAAACAGAAACCTGGATGTATTTTGCAGCTGGTTTTTGTGTCTCTCGGTTCTCTCGAGCGTCTATTCTTTGTGCAGAGCTGATCTCCAACTTGAAATTTCAACTTCATACGGAGCCCAGGGAGCAAGATGCAGATTCGGCCTCAGATTCCTAAATAGTTGGCAGTATGGGGAGGCTGTTCTTAAGTTTCTTTCAGAGCTTGTAAAGTGGCTCTTAGAACCGACTAATTGTACGCCTACACAAAGCTATAGGAAAAGGTGTTGTTTGTTGGGTTTTTTTCCCTGAGCTTGGTCCAGCTTTAGAGAAAGGATCCAGTAAAAATTGCATCTGGTACATGAAGTTTTGCTTATGCGTGACCAAGCTCCCCACAGACAACGTGGGAGATGGCTTGCAACATCAGCTTAGCTTTCTCAATGGGCTGGAAACATTCAGGAACCCAAAGAATTGTGTTGCAACTTTTGTGGCAGCTGTTTAAGGTGTAAGCCCAGCCTAGACAGGGTTGTTCAGAGAGCACTGATAGTTTCCTTTTGAATGGAAGTAGAAAGCTTATTTTCCATATGGCACACTCATGAGCAAAATTGATAAAGAAGGCCTTTCAGAAATAAGATTGAAAGCGTATGAACCCTGTATGGATAACTTACGTGTTTCATTGCAAAATTATTCCTTATGGCATACTTGAGTATGTGATTTCTCTGAAGGAGGGGAGGGCACCTTCATCGTCCATACCTTGTGGTTTTTAAGTGTGAGGCTAAAGTTTTGTACTAACCAGTTCTGCTTTTTTGGGTGCTTTATAATTGAATGGTAAACGGAAGGGCCATTTCTTCCTCGAGACAAGTATAACCTTTTCTGCCCATGTAGTTATGTTAATCTGGCATGGCATGGTGCTGTCACACTTGAAATGTGTGTTAACTGGGGATACCTGCAGTACAGTGTTATATTAAATTGATTGCCTGTTAGGAAGCAGTATTTATTTATCTCAGTTTAAATAGGACAATAATGATTACCATACATTGATGCAATGTATATAAAGGCAAGGGTGAAATTAGGCTTCTGCTGCACTGTGCAAACCTTGAAATTCCATGTGTCAGACTCTTAGTGATTGTGTTCTTTCTTAGTCATCCTTTTGCACAGATTATGTATTCATAAATTTTGTTGTTGTTTTGTCAGTTCTTTGGGCTAAGCCTGTTATTGGTTTTAATTTGATGGTCTTTGCTCTTGTCATTGTGATGCCTATAACAGGATGCAATTCTTATGTTTGGCTTTCTCTGTTTGGTTTTAAATTATTTGCCAAGTGGCATCTCTGCTGTTCATTCTGTTTTGCTACTTGAAATTGCATTGCTATATTCACTTTTCAAAGAACTCATTCATATAAGTCTAAGCGAATTAACGATTATTTTGTTCTATTTTTTTTTTGTTGCTTTTTTGGTTGGTTTGTTTTCTGTTGTTGTTAGTTTCCAGTTTGGGGTGTTTTTGTTTTGTTTTGTTAGTAAAGGAAGCTTATTTTATTTACTTGTTCTGTCACTAGGAACTGATGTGTAGGCTGAGCATATTGACATGAAGTTGCACGTAAAAGCCATGACAATTCTTAGAGGTTTTGTAGATACTGCAATCTGGTCAAGGAGACCAGGTAGGATGCTCAGTTCCAGTTGGAGTCATGAACGTCTCTGTAACACAAGCCATCAAGGCTTGTCTGCAAATTTAATTCTGTTCCTGATATTAAAGGCAAGTATCTGGAAAACAAAGAGAATGGTTTAATAATGATATATTTGTTTAGGAACAACGGCAAGGGAGATTTTTCCTTCCTATTTTTGAAGCCTCATGGTGAAAGCTGTTTGCTGGTGCAGGACTGTAAGAACAACAAGGATTGTATAATTGCTTTCCCATTTACTAGATTTTTACTAATCATAAACCTTTTCTTGTGAGGCAAGAAAAGTGGTGCACAAGTACACACACAGGTGCAGCATGACATTGTGTCAGATGGCTTAAGTAATTTGCTCTTGTATTCAGGATGAGGGGATAGGACATTGTACACCTGCTTTCCAAATCACGGGTAATTTCTACTTGAATAAATGGCTTTTGTTCTCTCTGTGGGGCCCAGACAATAATTTCCTCTTGCAACTGAAGATCCCAGAACAACTTTTGAAATCCCAGCATGATGTTGAATGGGAAGGACCAGAAGAGGACTAGAAAACTTCAAATCTGGGTTACAACCACTTTTTGGGAAGTAGCTGCAGACTGGCAGCTGATAGAAGATATGCTGTGTGTGTCCATGCTGCTTGGAAAAGTACATTGGATTTGTGGGTTTGTTTGTTTTTTTTATTTTTGCACTATCATCATTTAGTTTCAAAATAAAGTTTACATGTAGTACCCTTCAGATAACAGGGTCCATCGGTATTTGTTCCTCACTGAGCATGGGCAGGGGTGTGAGGGAGGGAAAGCAGGCAGAACAAAGCTCTTTGTCTTCAGTTGGTCACTCTGCAGTCATTGACTGTGCTTGCTGGGCTGTCTGTGCAGTGTGTCTTCGTGTGTGTGTAGGATCCATAGGCTCCTAGATCTAGATATTAGAGTGTGAATAGTGTCTCAGATGATCTCTGATGTTTCTCTTCTGTTTCATTACTCCTTGGTATTCTGCAGTGAATCCATTAGTTCAAGGGTGTCCACATGGGAGAGAACTTTCTGATGTGGCAAACTGGTTAAAGATGTTCTGTAGTGCAGTAGGTGCAATGTCTTTGCACCCCTTACTAAGGCTAAACTTCCCTGCCTCTGGAATTCTGCCATGCCTTTCATCTGGGAGGCTTCCTTTCCGAGGGTTTTGTACTGGTGTTCCACACATAGTTGGAGAGTTTAATTTCGTGCCTGCTTCAGGACTTTGATGGTAGTTTTCAGGGGTTCACTAGAATGACTCCGCTTTCTATGGTTTGGTTTAGCTCTCTTTAACTTTTTGTTTAGAGTGGTAGAGAAGTTTCTTGTTATATTCCCCCCAACCAAGAAACTTGTGCTTGACTCAATTTCAATATAAGGCTGTTTTTAAGGCCAATTAGTAAAATGCTTTCCTGACATGTATTTGAGCTTTGCATAATGAGCAAGGTGTTGTGCCACGAGAAGGGACATCAAAATATGAGACATGGCCCTATGGGCCGATGACTGGTTTATAACTCATGGTGATGGGAGGCACTAATGGCTCAGGGTGGTTCATAAAATTCAAGAGCAGTATGCAGTACTTGTGACCTTAGTTCAGCTGCACTAGCCACGTCTAGAGAATTAATTAGATTCAGTACTTTTTTTAACAGTCTTTCATCAGGTTTTCATTAAGCTTATGTGTGTTGCTGTTTTGCATGATGTTTTGTCATATGTTTCCAGCATCCAGCTGCCATAATGTGTTTTACACCACAGGACTTGCCTAACAGCTTTTTATTTTCTAGCAGTGTGCATCTATAGCTGTGACCTAGCATCAGGTGATCTAGTTTTTCATCACTTTTGGTTCTTGAACGTCAGGGTGGGTGAGGATAAGTGCCTCTTTGAAGTAATCAGAGCTGGAATACGATGGCTGCAGAAAAATCTTGCATGAATTATAAGGCTAGCTCTTGGGAAATGCTGTGGGGCCTTAAACAGTCATTGTTTTTGTAGGGCATGAAGAAGGACATTTTTTTCTGTTAATATTTGTCTTCTGCTATCTGCTATTATTTATGCAAAAAACATTATTGCTGTTTTTTTCTGTAAATCCCAATGTTTTGACAGACTGGAAGGCTGTCCCTTCCATCTTCTCTGCTATTTATTTTAAAATCTTTGTCATGACATTATTGGAGAGAGATGATGTGAGGTTAACCTAATGACAACTGGTTCAGTGTCTCCACTAGCAGGATGGGGTTTGGCCAGTGGCACCTCCTGTTTTGACAAGAAGAAACTGATTCTGTGGGAGGGAGGAAATGCTACCTCCTAATTAGTGTTGCTTAAAATCCTTCAGTGTTTGATTTTAAAGGCACAGCATAATAATTCGGTCTTGATGCACAATATCTATACATATGTATGTTTTTCATTTTTTTTCCCCCTCCAAGTTTTCACTCATTAATGCAAGAAAGCTGGGGGCATGGGGAGTATGACTTTCTGTTTGTCTGCATGATGGAAGGACAATCCAGTTTACACTTCATCTCCTGCTATTTTGTTTAGTAAGTATTTTCCACTGTTTGTGCGCAAGGAACTACTGGAGCACATTTCCTGCTTTAGCTGAACAGGAAGCTTTATTCAGCTTATTCCTAGGGAAACCCCTCCTCCATCCCAAGCCACCAAAAGTGAGCATTCTTTGAGACAGTATCAGCAGTAGGCAGGAGATGAAGGGGCTGGCTGGCTTTCTATAGTTCCTGGTCTAAGGACAGAGAATACAAGATATTCATCATCCTGCAGCAACAAGAAGAAGCCTTCTTTAGAAAAATGTTTAGGGGTTAAAAAAACTCAAACAACACACACCCCCACAAAAGAAAACAAAACACACCACAACCAAAATCCCCAAACTAACCACCAAAACCACTGTGTGCTCAGGAGAAAGCTTTGGTGAGAAAAGACGGGCTTTTAGGTGAAGAACTCTGTTCTAGCTCTGTTTGGGAGCTACAGTTCATCCATGATTACAGATACTTGAGGTGACTGCACTGTGTTACTTCTCTCTGTTGCTGTGCAATGCGAAGATTCAACAGCAAAGTTCAGCCATGTTAAACAGTTAATTCCCAACTTCCCCCTGGGAAAGAAGAGAAGAAATTTTCTCTTTAACCCCGTTGTAATCATTCAGTTTTCTGCTCAGAAGCAATATAACTCTTGTTTTATTTAGCTAGTGCAAGACTAATTATCTGTGGAAATTCAACCTGATCCAAAGGAGATTTCATTTGAAATAAGCAGGAAGAAAGTCTGAGTTAGCAAAAGATTTCCCATGGGGATGGTGGGCCAAGTCGTTGTCCTGCTGAGTGGCAAAGCTCCAGCTGAATTCAGTTTGATGAGGGCTTGGCTTGCTGTTCTGAAAACAGTTGACACTCTTTGGCTGAAATGTAGAGCTGCTTTGTACATTGCTCGGAACCTATTATACACCACCTACGAACATTTATTTCCGTAGAACTTATGATTGGCTTGATCATTCAGGAAAACGGTGTTTAGGAGATGTAGTTAATGAATTAAACATACTTGTGTTTTAGTTGTTTTCAATTAAGATCTATTTTGAAGGTTGCTAGATATTTTAGGATGCACTAAAACATCCTCAGAAGTTTCTCTTCCTATTAGTACTGGCACAGTCTCATCTTGGTTGAGTGCAGGCTAGTAATCTTGGTCTTGTGGGCTTCTCTCTAAGCTAATATGGGTCTCCTGCAGAAGAACAATTTTTTGGATGAGCCTATTAACAAACATAAAACAACACAGTGGAAAGCCACTGAAATTCCTCAAACCCTCTGTCCTGGAATTTAAGCCAGCCTCTAATCAACAGAAAGTGGGATCAGGCTTTCAAGGGGTGTTGGGAGCAGCTTATCCCACAAATGCTTAGTGTTTCCTGCATCTTCCACTGAAGTGTTTGGTGCTGGCTGTCCTCAGGGTACTTCATTTAATGTTGCCCAGGCCAGATTCAATGTGGTAATTCCTGGCCTTTTCCTGTGTTTCTGGGTGAAGGAGCAGCAATTTCCCTTTCCTCATCTTCCTTTTTTTTCTCCTGCATGCTCAAATAAATGATAAAATAAATGATGACATGTTCTTTGCTTTCTGTTATCCCAGAGCAGAAACAGAAAGGGGGAAATAGAAGGAATTAAAAGACACACATCGAAAGCTTGGCAATTATGCAAAGCCCCAGTTTCTTTTGTAGTCCTAAACTAGCTATCAGCAGGCAAGATCAAAGCTGTCCACCCAACAGTTAACAAGATCAATTAAACATGCTAATTAAATGTTGTTCTTGGCTGTAGGTTGGATAGGAAAGCTGCTGGTTGGATGGCAGTCTCCAGAAAGCCTGGATGTCATGCCACTTAAGAGACTAGAAAAAATATTTTACTACCTGTGGGTTTAGCACAGATTAATGTGGGTGGACTTTGTAAGTTGTTTGTACTTATATCCTACCATATTTTAGTTGGGCAGGGCTGCTTCTGGCTTCAGGCTGTCATGGGTTTTTTCTCTTTGTCATTTGTAAATTATGGTAGTTTAAGTTAGGTTGTTATTTATTTATTTATTTATTGGCCTCTTGTCCTTTAATCAGCATTGAGCATATGAGATTTCATTGCCCTTTAGGAACTAGGACTAGTTAGAATATAAATGTCTAAGGAAGGTCCAATGAATGTGACTGAGCTTAGGGCACTATGCAGTCTGGACTCAGGGTAGTTACTCCTGCAGAGAGAGGCAGAAACAAGTAATTGCTTTGCTATCACTCTTCTGGATAGCTACCCTGTGAAAGCCATTGGACTACACAGTTTTTAGGTTAAGGACTGATTAATTTTTTTATTTCCTTCCTTTCATATTCTCCTCCTCATTTTCTTCAGTAGTTTAGCCTCCTCACTCACCTAGGTGTGCTCTGAGCTACCTCTGCCTGTTCTGAGTTGTGACAGTTTCAGCATCTGCTCTGCACCTCACCACCCACATCGCTTGTTAAAACTCAGCATTTTGCCTTCCTCAAACACAACACCCTCTGCAGGTCTGATAGTTGGTTGGGTTAGTGAGGAAGGAGGTGAGGAGATGGGAGGCAGAGACAGGGAAGAGTGAAATTTGATGGAGCTTCTGGCTTTCTCCTGACCCCTTTCACCTCTCACCCCTCTATTTCACAACCCCTTGGTGTTACCCCAGTGTAAGGCCTTCTTGTCTGGGGTTGTGGCACATGATAACTGAGTATGGCCCCTTCTTCATTTGTATTGCTTCCCTTCCAAACATGTCCATTGCTCTGCTATGGGAGAATAAAGCAAGTGCAAAACCACTGTTAGTGATGGGAGTGAGAGCTTCAAGGTATTACTTGAAATAAAAACAAAACTCAAAGGAAGTGACTCTGTGGCTGAGCTNTTAATTTCCCTAAAGCAGCTCTGTTTAAATGTGAAATTTGACATCTTGATAACAAGTAGGTCTGTTAAGTTAGTTGATTGGACATTCCTTTTACTGCAATCAGGTGTTAGCCTAGATAACTAAATTTTGATTAATTTAAGATTGTAATTTTTAAATTAACTTAGCCCCTACTTTTCAGAGATTAGGACTAGAACAGCTGCCGCCTGAAGTATATTGGAACTATGGATGCTATCTGAAGAATTGAGCCACTTAGTTTTTTTTCTACTAGCACTAAATACAAATGTTAATCATAATGGAAAAATTATAGTGATTTTCAAGCATAATGAGTAATAGTCACAATGGTGGGATTTTTTTTTTTTTTTTTAATTTTCTGGTTGAGCAACCAATAGGAAAAGGAAAACAAGATGCTTCTACAGCATGTTTTAAATGGTAATGTGTTGTACTTAAATGCTTTTCTTTCTTCTTAGTCCTTCCAATTTTATTTTTTTCTTAGTGGCAAAATGCTGGCTACAAAAGAGCTCTCGTCAGCTTTTAAGTGGTGGGTTAAATATTGTCACTCACTGGCTTATATACATTCTTTGTGTCTGGCTGTTACATTTGTAAAGTTTCTCAAAATCTTAGGTTTGAGTAAGAGAGCAAGCCCAGTCTTTCTCCTTGCAAATGGGTATGTGTCTTTTGTTTTCTACTTTAGCAAGTTTTAGCTTTTGGCAGCAGATGGAGTTTGCTTACAGGAAGTTCAGTGGGACCCGAGATGAGTCCTTTGTGGGTTATCTCTGGTGGCACCTTTTGTTCCTGCTGTGTGGAGGGGAAGAGCTCCCAAGCAAGTGGTGTTTGTTGGCTTTCCCTTCCTGTTCAGTATCTCGTTCATGGTGAGTAACTGAATCTGCTTGGAACGACTGAGAAACCGAGTGATGCTTGGCTAATGCAGAATCACTAAAAGTTAAAAAGGAAATATCAAAATGTTGTTAGCCACATTGTCCTTAGAGATGCTTAAAGCATTTCGAAATAGAAAAAAGAACCCAAATACCAGGAAATGGGAACAAGCTCTTACAAAACTTTTCATTAACTGTGGTATTTGATCTTCAATTTAGAAGAAAGAGAGCACAAGCAAAGCTTGATTGATAACGCAGCAAAATCCACCACCCATTATTCTGGACATGATGTAAATAAAATCCTTTCTACCCAATTCTTGAATTATTTTTCCACCTTCCAATTATGTCCAAAACACTGAAAAATATTTATTTGCAGAAGTCCAAGAACCCAAGAATTTCTGAAAATGACCACTCAGTAAGACTGAAGATATATGTTCATGTGTATATGAAAATAATGCAATTAAGTACATGGTTGTAGACTCCTTTATACTATTTTGACTTGTAATGTTGGAAACATGGAGGCCTTCTTATGTGAACTTTACCAATTTTAAATATAAGAAACAAGTAAGTTTGTTCTAGATTTATTATGAGGAAAAAAGAATGGAGAGGAAAAGTGTTCATAAATATGTCTTGGTGCAGTTTTTTAAAAAGTTGTTTGTTGAGCTGTTTCCTTGTTCTATTAAAATAAAAGTAGGTAGTCACTATGTGGTTCCTCCTGCTAACTTTATTTTAATAATGTGTATGTGATAGAAGATCGTGTATTTTAAGGTATAAATATAATTACCATAAACTCATTCTGCATGGCTGAATGCATGCCGTAGGGAATGGCTATGGTAGGAAACAGAAGGGTGATAGTGGGGTTAGAACTGAAAGGTTTTGTACCAGTTGCATTCGTGACCTTGTTGGAAACCCAGATATGGGAAACTGGTATGGCAACCCCTCTCCGTGGGGCCAACACCCTTCCTGCTCTCTCTGGCTGCTGCCCTCGCAGAGGGGAGCATGTGCAGTCCTGCTGGGCAGGCTGGGGCAGCCCGAGCCCCGCGGGGAGCAGCCCCGTGGAGGGGGGGCCCTGACCCCGCTGGGCTCGGCCCCGGTTGTGCAACACGAGCCCAGAGTGGCTCTGCCTCTGTGCTGGAATCTGAAATCCCAGGTTTGCCTCGTCCTGGGGAGGCAAGTGTGATCATAACAAGGGTGGTTTCAATGTAAATACGTTATTGCAGTTGATTTTGAAATTACTGTTGCAGTTATAATTATATAATAATTATGAAATACATAGAATTGTAGTCTATAATCGTGATCTTTACCTTCAGGAAAGAGAGGAAAGCTGGAGAAAACGAGGCAAGTGTGAGTCAGTTCTCTTGCCCTGCCTTGTCTTGATGGTCAATGGTAGGACAAGGCTGCCCTTCTCCAAATCTATGTGGAGAGGAGGGAGGCTGTGCTTGCTTATCCTGAAAGAAGGTTAAACTGCAGTGTTGGCCTGTCTGTGATAACAAATTTCCTTAAAACATTAGGAAGCACTTACACAGCACAGCCACAGTGCAGACTTAAGTGCAAGTTAGAAGGCTCTTTGCCCTGAGAGCAGTGGGTCTAGCACTGGCTGGTCTAGTCAGAACACATACAACTGAATCCAGAAGATGGTAATTTAGTTAAGTGTGGCTTAAAAAGGTCTGTTTTGAAGAACCCAACAGTTATGTTTTTTTTTGAGGTCTAGAGGAAGAGCAGGTAATTAGAAATCCACAGAGTGTTTGCCTGAGGTGAAGAATGCTACAAAAACATAGAGCTCTTGGTGCTTTTTAGTTTGTCCTGTTACAAAAGCCTCTGTTTGTCCCTATTACAGAGACATTGTGTCTACTGGATGGTAATGAAGAGTAAAACCATCTGCAATGCTTATTATCTGGCCTGCTCCCACTCATTGCTGAGTTTGGCTTGAATTCTGTAATTTGTGATGTCCCCTCTGAAGAGTGTGGTATGTAACATGGGAGGGGAGTGCTCTTCAAGGCGTGTTGTTTTGACCCTGTTGCTCTAACTGAGCTTGTTTTCCTCTCCCACCCCTTTTCCTGATACATAAAATACAGTAGCTTTTTCTTTACAAAATATTTTTTTACTGTTAGTAACCTTGCTGACAAGTTGTGAAACTTGCTGCAGTCTAGAAATAGCTGCAGCTTGTAAAAGGTAGAGTGGGTAATTTACCATTGTACATAGAGATAATGTGTTGCAGGTTAATGCATCAAATATTAAAATGATTTAAATGCATTGTGTAGTGCAGCTGGTAGAAAAATGAATTAGGTCATGATAGACAAAAGCTTGTCTTCATTTGATCCCCTGTCAGCTTGGCATGTTTGTGCTCCACTGGTTTTATCACTAGTTATGTCTATGCACATATGGTATTTATAATTTATATTATTATTAGTGGCTTATAAAAGTATGAATAAAGTTAATCCTGAAGATTAATGAATGCATGTGTATATCTCTAGTGGAACTTTGAGTTTATTAGGGAGAACCTCAGAATAGCTCTGCCTTTAACGGAAACAGCCAATTGGAAAAATGACTGAGTAACAAAAGGCAGATAGCACCAAACAGCAAGCACAGCTGTGACCTCTGTAAACGTGAACACTGAAGTGAGCAGAATCTTTCTCATTGTCAGCCTGAAAGTTCTGCACGGTCATGGTTAGTTCAAGAGCACAGCCTCCACTTACAGGGTGTTACAAAAGAAACTTTCTGTGTGCCCTGTGCTGCATGTCCTTTCACCCTCTACCTTGGTGGCTGTTGTTGAAACTGAGACAATGAGTTTGAATGGAATGAAACTTTTCAAGGAAAAGTTCTCCAGGCTGCTTGAGTAGTCACCAAAGGCCCTGTCTTGAGAGTGTTGCAGCTGAATGGCTGATGGCTGTTTAATGCCATCTCTGATGGCTTTAAACAGAACTGGTCCCTGTATGGACCCCTGAGGGGCCCTGCTTGCCACTGTTCTCCATCTGTACATTAAGTTATTGGTCGCTACCTTCTGGCTGTGGCCACCTAATCCAACCCCCTTCTCAGGATAGGCTGAGTGGGAGCCAGGTGCCGAGGCTGTGTGCATTTGTGTTTTGAATATCTCCAAGGATGGACCAATGACAACCCTCATAATAAAACTGGTTTTCCATATGCTTAAATGGAGTTCATGCATACAGTTTGTTCTCGTTGCTTCTTGTTAAAGCGTTATAACTGTGAACATGAACACACTCTCCTTACTGGAAGGCTGTCCAGGAGAGGTACTAATGGGACCCAAGGTGAACAACTTGATCAAGAGAGCTGGGGTACTCTGTGGCCTTTGGTAAATGGCTGTCCTAGTTTTGGCCAGGACAGGGTAATTTTTAGATGGGAGGGCATGTGGCCAGGACCCAGATGTTATTGTGTACCACCTCAGGCCATTGCTACAGGCAGGAGGGAAAAGGACTCGCTCTTTCTCTCTCTCTCTCTCTCTCTCATGTGAAGAAGGGGCTCCCTCAGTTAAGAACAGGTGGCAAGAGAAGCCATCTGGTATTTGCTTATTGTCATGGGCTTTCCATGTAAATAGTTTCTTTTTCTTATACCTTTTGTTATTAATACTGCTGCTGTCCATTTTCTTATCTCGTTGCTGTTTCAGTTAGTAGTTCTTATGTCCACCTTTGCCTCCAGTTGAAGTGAGGGGGGTGCAAACAGTGGTGTGGTTTTAGCAGGAGTACTGAATTGGAAAATACCATTTCTAAACTGTGACTATGTCTTAGCACATTTATTTGAAAAAGGATGGGCAAAGAAGGCTGCTATTTAATCAAGTTATAGAGCTAGGAGCCAAAAATCACGTTCTAAAAATTAAAAATTATATTTTTTTATCTTTACTTATAATTATTTACATGAGCACTGCTGACCTTGCAGTGCTTCTGGGAAGAGCTTTAATGATCTCCATAAAAATACCTATTGTTTCTGTTGAAAGGCAAGGTAATAAACTTGATCTCCGAAAGATGGAAACTGTCTCCAGTGGAGAAAGTGGAAACTGTTTCCAGTGTCTCACCTTACAGATCCTGTTGGCAATAATCTCTTAGGGAGTGAAAAGCATTCACTCTTTGCAGGAGGAGTCCTGAACAACCCTTCCGCATGCTTAAGAATTTCAGCAGCGGCTTCTCTTTGAAATTCTGACAAAGATCCTTGGCTGGGTTTTTGGAAACTGTCTAGGATCTAGGTTACATTACTACAGTACCCTATTTTTTGCTTGTTGATGGGAGCTTTATTAAGGAGGATTGAAAACATACCATATAGTTCTGTTCTTCATCTTGCTTGGGGTAAGCAAGCAAACTCCAATGAGAATTACAGGAAACACCTTTTTGATCATCCACAGCAGCAGTTGATCAAATAAAGCAGTTCCTCACTAGCCTGAGCTGCTGCTAATTAAACACATTTACCTATCATTCCCCTAAGTATGCAACCCTTTAGGGTGACTTAATTGCCAGGACTGTGTAAGTGTGATGGTGCTTTAGAATAAAGTTGTGATGTAAGGGCCAGATCAAAGCTATTGGAGAGAAATAATTTTGTTTTAAAACGTTTTTGCTATACTGCAGAATTATCTGGTATTTTACGTAACTTATAACTTACATGCATTGATGGCAAACCATCATTATACTTTTTTTTTTTTTTCCCACTGCAAGTTCATAAACTCTTGTTAAAATTGTCCAAATTCACATGGAGGAAGCCAAACTGGCATTCAATGCAGCTATATATAAATCTCTTGGCAGGACCTTTCCCATATGAAAGATGTTATGTGTAATGTCTTGGAACAAAACTCTAAAAAGTTTTGTGATGACAATTCTAAAGACTGCCAGATCATCTAAAATTAAGAGGTTTTAAATACTAGATCAGAATTCTGTGTCAGAGTTCTCTTGTCCTACACTGTCTTTCTGTTGTCCATGTAAATTGATTTTTGTTACAGCACCTCTGGGAAATATCCACTGGATAAGCTTGTAATCTCAGGTATTTGGCACCTCTGTTGCTTTCTGCCATGGAATCCTGCAAAAATGGGGTTCACTGAAAAGTCTGCACTTAAGTATTTGAGCATAATGAATGATTTTTTTTTTTTTCTCCCCATATTGTGTTTCTAAGGAGAATAGTTATAGCCTGTGGAATGCATCCTGTTTTCTTGGCTGCAATGAAACCCTTGCTTTTTATTGGTAATACCTACTATTTTTCTTCTTTGTGAAGGCTGCCAACATCTGACCCAGGACGTCTTAAAGACAAAGGCTAATAGAGATGTGTTCCTTTGTTTTGTACCAGAGAGGAAAAGGTTGGGGTTTTTTCAACCAGTTAGTTTTCCCTGTGGGGTTTTCAATCAAACCTTGTGTGTGTCTCTCTCAAAGGAAGAAAAAACACAACTCAAAACTAAAAAATCAAATCCCAATAGACAATAAAGGAAAAAAAACAAACAGAAAAGCCCCTCTCAGGTAAAATTGACTTTGCTCAAAGTGTAAGAAAGCCAAAAAAGTAAGGGCCTTTTATCCTAAATGCACATATTCTGATTTTGTTTTTCTAATCTGTATCAGTAGTAGTGTAGATTAACCCCTGTAATTTTTAATTTGTTAGTATTCCCCAATACCTATATATATATAAATAGATTATATAGCTGAAACCTCTTTTTGCCTGTTTCTTGTTTGCATTTAAGGTCAAGAAGACACGTGGGGTGCAAGTCTGGGTTGACTTACGATTTGCATTTTCCAGCATCAGTTTTGACCTTGAGTTGCTGAGTATGAACTTGGAACAAGGGAGCTTTATAGAAATGGTTGATGGATGGGTTGTAATATTGAAGCTTCCCTCCCCGCCACTCACATCCTCAGAGCTCAGTCCATCCTTAGGCTGAAGTGCTGCCCTCACAGGCAAGAGTCTGCTGCTTCAGGAGATGAAAATGCTGAGGCTGGCACTTTGGGAATCTGTTTATAATAGTGAAGATGTAGGAGAGACAGAGAAGTCAAAAGTGTGTAGGTAAGTTTTGTTTTTTTTTTCCTATTTATTTTCTTTCAGTGAGAGGATGTCCCCCAGTGTTTCCTAATGAAGTAATGTTTTAGATAAACATCTTGCCTCTCCATTGCATAGGAAATTCTCTTGTATTCCTTTTGTCTGCTCTCTGCAAACACCTTGCTTTGTGTGGATTGTAGTATACTTACTTTTTTATAAAAGAGCCTTTTTGAGCCCTGTCTCCCTCCAGGTTTCCATTTATTTCAGTACCTCTATGTATCACAAATTTGCTTTTTGTCAAATTTGCAGCACCACTTCTTCATTGAAATGCTATAAAAACTGGGAGATTGTGAATTGGCAGCAGTGGAAGTAGCGGCCTGAGCAGTGATATATCCAGGAACAGTCTGGAGACCATATTTTGCAACACTGAAATCTGAAAACAGAGTTCCCCCTAACTAGGGTTTGCCCTTGTGTTTTTAATCAAGCTTCATTAATATTCAGTACTGAGTGTGGGGTAAGAGCAGGACTCCTGTAGAGCTGTAGCCCTGCTGTGTTGGGCTGGCACTGTGGCTCCCAGCTGAGCTTCTGCCAGCGGCCTGGGGGGTCCTGAGATCAGAAAATAGGGGAATGTGGCTGCCTGTGCTGTCATATCATAAACTAGTCTATGTTGGCAGGGACCTTTAAAGCTCATCTAGCTGCCTCCTCTGTGTTTAATTAATTAATCTGTTTTGCTGTGGATGGAAAAGGTAAATTGGTTACAAGAACAGATGCCACAAGTGGAAAGGGGTGGACTGAAATGAAACAAAATTAGCATGAGGCAGACATCAGTCCCATTGGCCTAATAAAGTTCTGTCTTCTGGAGTCTTCTTGAAGTCAAGTGAGACTCTTGTGTATATTGTCTTAGTGTTGCCAGTGGGGGCTTGGTTTGTTTCTGAAAGAAAAATAAACATAGGGAAGGGTATGTCACTTATTTTGCTAGAGGGGATTTTAGGGAAAAACCAAAATAAATGTGAAAAATCAACAGATGTTAAAATGCTGTGGACTAAATCCTATGCTGAGAGTGCTCATGGTTGTCACCCTCCCTATGAAACCTCTAATAATTACAGCAGTCTTGTACTGAAACCTTGCAAGTTCTCCTTTAGGATGATTGAGGCTTGCTTGAAGATCAGAGATCATCCTCTGCAAGCCTTGTAGAGACAGATCATGATTTTGGAAACTGAAATACTGAATTTGTGGGTGCAGAATAACGAGCTGATGCACAAAGAAGTGGAAAACCTTTGTATGAAAATAACACTGCCATCCTTGATGGAAGAGCAACATCCCTTCCTTGAAGGCTGATGCTTCAAAGTGAGCTACAGCCTCGATGGCTGTGATGTGGCCATAGCTACAGCTGAAGATGTTCCCACTCATAATTTTCAAAGGGACTTTGAGGATGGCAGAATTCCCATTTTACAGTTAAAGAAAACTCAAAGGTCAACTGCCACATCCATACAAACTAATATCAGAGCCTGCTTCTCAACACTGGTGTAATAGGAGATCCCAATGGATTAAGCTGCCTTCAGGTTCATAGGCTGCACAAGATCTGGCTGGAATTGGCTCGCCTTCTGTTGAACTGTACTTTGATCTGTTTGGCTTTGATGCATAGGGCACTGGTGGCCAAATCTATCCACCAGATCTGAGAAGGAAGGGAGTAGGAGTGCCCGGTATTTTGCAGACTTGGGATGATTGTGATGATTAAGATGACTTTAGTGGATAAAGAAAAATAATTACATTATTTCCTGTAACATTCGAAATACAAGCCATTGATTGCTACTCCAGCATGTATGAAATTAGTGTTTCTATTATTTTGGTGCTGTAGGAAATCACCATAAAAGTGCCTTCTCTGATGATCAATATTCCAGTAACCCGAAGACGTCTTGGATTTCCTGTTCATCTGCATGGCTGTGTGTGTGCCCAGAGATGTACTTGCTCCTTCAAATCCAGCTTCCCTTCTTGTTATTCTGCTGGTTAGTTCCTGGGCTGGAATGTTTCCTTCTGCTTTAACAGTCCTGAAAAGCCTTCCTTAAAAATCCCTGCTTTGATTAATTACAGCAACCCCTTGCAAACAAATTGAAGAATAAACTTACCACATAAATTGGTAAAGGATGGTGATATACATACTAAAATTACTTTATGAGTTACATCTGAGGATTTCTGTGGAAAGGCTCAAATGCTTTTTTTTATTTTGGTTAAGTAAATGTCACTGAAGATGTGTATGTGATATCCCTAGTGATTAATTGCTCTCAAATACTTACCCCAGCTGAGTTATGTAATACGAATCTCAGAAGGATTCTCAGTAAAAAGTCTGTGAATGGTAGATGTAAATGTCTAGAGTGGCTTTTGAAATTTTAGATGTGAAAAGTGCTAATGGGAAAAATATTTCACATAGCTTCTGAGATAGGGTCTAGAATTCAAGGCCTTGTGTTTAACTCCCACTGACTTAAAATTTTGAGGCTTTGCTATAAATTATTCCTTATGCTTCTGCCAGAACAATAGTTGAGTGTCTTCAAAGAAATTAGATTATGGCTGTGAAGTGAAAAATACCAAATGGAAAGGTATGTACTTAATTCTGACTGCTGCCTGTGAAAATCAGCTATAATACACTTCAGATGGTATGATAGGGTTCCATTTTTGAGTACCTCAATAGAGATGGCTTTTTTTTTGGCAGCAGGATGAATAACAATTTTTCTTCATTACATGAAGTCCTAAATTTTTCAGAGTGGTTTTTGCTGGCAACTCAAAAATGGGAAATGACAAACACTTAGCTGAACATGTAGAAGTTTTCTTTATATATATAACATGGAATTTCAGGGCTCACAATACCAGTACTAATACTTGAAGATCATGAGTTTCCTTTGCCTTTCTGAGGAGGTTGGAGGCATAATGGAGACGCCTCTTGTGCTGGAGTGCTGAGATCAGCATTGTCTTTGGAGTCCTGCGCCTGCTGCATGCAGGGGATGGAGAAAACAAAGTTCCTCAACTTAGGTGTAAAGGAAATATCATGAAACATCTGTTGTGGTAAAGGAAAGCATACTTGAACACATGAAAGTGTGAGATCTCCAATCCAGATAGGCAGACAGCCTGTGCTTATCTTGCCTGCGTTGTTTTCACTCACTCAGGTTTCAATGATGAGGTTGCTGATGCTCTCGCCTTTTCACCTACGATGTGCATTACCACAGTCATGTTTCCTGATGCTGGCCTTTGTCTGACACACCTCAGTCAACTTCATGAGTGGTGTCATGCCAGCTGTGTTTTTTGGACCTGTGCACATGGCAGCAGTGGCTTTCAGCTCTGAATTTCCTGTGCCCGTCTGTGGCAGGAGACATTTGAATTCACCCATGCTGTGTCAGTGGCAGCTCTGTGATGACAGCTTACAGCAGCCCCCTCACTCTGCCCCCAGGAAGTGGCAGTCCAGGCTTATCCAGCAGGCTGCTGGTGTGACCACTCTCACTTGGTTACAGACTGGCTTCTTCTTGGCTGATGGGAAGATCTTGGTGTTGGAGCAAACAGAAATAAAATCAGCCCTAATCTGCTTGTGTTGAGCTGACTAACCAGTCTTAAGCACAGCTGATTGATTTCCTGGTATTTGGTTTTCCTTAGAGGGCCATAGCACAGACCTTGAGATACTAGGGTGATGTAGCAATGAGACTTCAATAGTTATTAAAAACAAAGAGAATTTTTGCTACTGTAAAAACGTAATGCAACATTTTTGGGTGTTTGGTGCAATTTCTGTAGGGATGCCCACATCTGCAGTCCACCATGCAGGGCAGCACTGCCCTTTCTGTTGTAGGAGATGGCTGATCTTTTCAAATGGTTCAGCTGGTGACCAGTAGCTTCCTGCTGTAGTATTTTGCTTGGTCCATATCCAAACCTGATGATCAGATATGCAGGGGAGTACTGAGAAGCAAGGAGGAAAGCACCACTGTTGAAGAGATGAAGCAGCAGTAGTAGTTCCACCAGCCTCCAGCTGGACAGTCAGGACATTAAAACAGGTTTGGATTTCAAGAAAGTAAGTGCTATACAGAACTGGAGTTTCATAAACTCTGAAAATCACACATGATTTTTTTTTTTTAACCTTGAGGAAAGAGGTGTTGGTCCACACTTGCATTCATTTAAAAAGTCATTGACTTTGCATTGTTCTGTATTGGTATGCATATAAGAAGAGCATGAGATGAAAAAGCAGCAAAGATCCCAATCAGGTGCTCCTGTAATTCCACAGAAGGATGGACAAAATCACTGGCTGGCATGGAGGCAGCATGGGACATGCATGGGGCAACTTGTGATGAGCAAATAGGGGGAATGGTTTAAGCAATGCCCATAAACAGGAGCTAGAGCAGCCCTTGGTTTGGGTGGTACTAAGGACAGTAATATCAAACAGGAGCCAGCTGTGGTACCTTGCTGGCTGGCCCTCCATTGCTTTATAACCACTTGGTGTTGGCACTGTCTCTTTCCACCTCTTCAGTGCCAGTGGCAACATTTTGAAAAAGTATCTGATTCCAAAACAAATGTGCACGTGCAGATTTCCTGAAAATTAGCACATAGTGTGAAATGAAAACAGATTGAGTTATTTTGCTGCAAGCTGGTATGTAGTTCAGCTCTCTATAACCACTCCCAGAGGAGATAATAAATACTGAAGTGTTTAAATATAAGGCTTCATATTTTCTTTAGTAAATGGTTTTGAGTAAATTGTCCTGAACTATTTTTAACCCTGTAGAGCAGTTAATGGTATAAGTATGTTTTTTTAGGATTTTTGGTCAGCTTGTGGGTTGGTATTTTGTTGTTCAGAATAAAAAAAAAAATTGCTATCTGTTTATATATGTATTTATCTAAAATAGGTTTTTTGAGTTAAATACCATTAGGTAGTAATTTATTGTCTTTAGTATAATAGGTATACTGGTTATGGTTTTTTGGTTTCTTTTCTTTTTAGAGTGTTGTTTGTTTGGTTTTTTTAAAGTTTTCCTCACAGTCCTTAAAACAAAATATGTGGCCCTCTCTCCCAAGCACTACCTTCCCCAAAAGAAAACATTGAAAACTGTTATTTTTTTCTCAAAAGCAATTCAGAAATTACAGGTTGAGTTTTATTCAACTGCTTCCCATGCTGTCTATAAGCATGTGTGGCCTGATTGCTTATATGGAGTCATTTATGTTACTGCCAGGTGAAATTTGTTCTGGATAATACAGTTCCCCAAAGTAATGCTTTTTATTTCTGAAACACTGAATGTCTCATCTCCAGGGGTTGGACAATAGGGATATTTTCAACTGCATAGATGTTACTCTAGTTTACACTTGTGGAATGACTCTTCATTCACGTTTTGAGGCACTTGGTCTTACTCTTGTAGGAATTAAAGCTCAGCTGAATAATTATGAGGACTAACCAAGCATGCCCTTATTTTATGTCTTGCTTGCTTGTTTTTATGGTTGCAGTTTAAGTATTTGGCAACCAAACCCTGAAGCAGAAAGGGCAAACAAGCCCAAATTGACATATTTCTAAGCAGCAGTGAAAACTGTGACAGCTGTCTAGTAAGTCAGATCACAGAGTATGCTCAGGGTTCATCAAGTCCAGCTCTAAAATGAATGGGCCATATGGAGATTGAACCCCACAACCGTGGCATTATCAGCACCATGCTCTGACCAGCAGAGTTAATTGAGTAGCAGCTACACTGGGTTAGAGTTATTTGAACATTGCATTCATTCATATGTTGCGGTTCCTCCACGTTTGTCAAGTAGTTCCATATATTTATTTGCATTTTGAAGATCAGCAGAGCTCCAGAGCTTATATTTCCTTATAAGCCTCATTTACAACAGAAAAAGCATAGGATTTTGTGAATAAAAAGTGATGAATCTGTGCAATACACATTTCTCACTGGTCAGTGTAGATGTCTAGCACTGTTTTTTTCATCAGCTATACTATATTGCAGTGAATATTCTTAAAATTTTGGCAAAGCTAGTATTGTAAGTATTTGAAATTATTAAATTCTAGAGACAAAACCTAAAACATACCTGGACTGCTCAGGTTCATTATACCTCCATGTCCCACTGCATATGTACTGCCTTGTACTGTGTTACAGCAGGGAATGGAGGCAGAGGTTGGATTGCTCATCCCTGTCCTTCTCTTAGGGGATGGGGAGTGTACAGCTCATCTGATTGTAACTAGAAACAACTGCTGAACTTTCATCTGCTAATTACCCTTTCATTGAGGACTGCACTGCTGTAGCATCTGTTAGTCATTATATCTTGTTTAAAAAGAAGCCAGTAAGGAAAAAAATATAGGAGGGATAAAAACAATGAGGTATCAGTTTAGAGCACAGAATTGATAACAAATGTTCTATTTCTGGTTTCTTTGCTGCCATAGAAGCCTTGTACCTTCATACAAATAATCTAAGTGTCTTTC
Source organism: Thryothorus ludovicianus (assembly GCA_013397245.1). Taxonomy (NCBI): domain Eukaryota; kingdom Metazoa; phylum Chordata; class Aves; order Passeriformes; family Certhiidae; genus Thryothorus; species Thryothorus ludovicianus. Next base: position 55,092 of record VZTB01001066.1, read on the forward strand.
ATCACCTGTTAAATGAAGTCTGTGCCTGCTGCTTCCAGGTGCTTTGACTATTTTTAGTTTATGCATGTATCAATAGAAAGCTTTGAAAATTCTTGATTTTCCTCTTTCTTTCCTCTGCCTGCGATGTCGTATTTTTGTTGTGTTTTTTTACAGCCATGGTTGTTACCAACCTTATCAAGCTCTTCCCTAGAGGGCTTTACTCTCTCTACTGTGCAGGGTCACTGGGAAACCAGAGAGGCTCCAGTGTTGCAGCAGCATTGCAAGGCTGCAGGAGGGAGCACCAGCTGCTCTCAGGCACCAGGCTGGGGGTTGTCACTACACCGGTGTCAGCAGTGCCTCCTGAGCTGCCTGCAAGCTTCTAACAAGCTCGTAAGATTGAGCTGGGATTTTTAGAACAGTAATAAGGAGAATTTGTGTAGTGTCTGGGAGAGGGATTTATATTCTAGGTCTTACTGTTTTGGCCTAAAGTATGAGGGGTATGGTTGCTGCCTGTTCCTGTATGGAATGCTTATTTCACACCATAATTCATGATTAATTAATTCATAATTCATGTCTTCCCTGGCACGTGTAGTGCTTAGCTGTTGAATGATGCTTTGCATAAAGCTTCAGTGCACTTCAGTCTGTGCTGATTTTTGCTTCAGACTGGCTTTTGTGTCTTTTCAGTAAGTTTTATCTGTTGGAACATCTGCACTATGCCCTGGCATAACCTGCCCAGTCACACCTAGTACACCAGAAGAGCTTGGTGCAGGGCATGTGTGTGAGGTAGCAGTAATAAAGCACCGATGGAAGGTTTCAGGCCTCTTTCAGATGCATTATGACCCCAAGAATATGTAGAACCCCCTGTAATGCCCCCTTTGATGGCAGTAGCAAGCTGTGGGCAGGGCTTAGCCCACCACACCTGATGTTTGTAGCTGCAGGGTGTTGCCACCCTTAGTCCTCTCCTCCTGCTCTTGCTGCAGGCTCCTTGGGCCAGATGCAGTGAAGGTGCAGTGCTAATTCAGCCTATTAACCCAAGGGCAAGCTTTCTGGCACAAGGGACAACAGTTTTATTATATTAGGAGTAATGTCCATACTGGAGGTGCCATGGTTCAGCAGCATTCACTTCAGCAGTGCCCACCTTAACAGCTTCCATCCTCTCTCCAGTGTGCTAGATCAGCACCAATGTGATCACAGAAATAAGCCAAGCTGTGAAGATGGGAAAGAACCTGGCAGGAGCTCTTTATCTGGTACTTTTTTACTATACAACCATACATGAGTAAGCATTTTCTTGGGAGGTTGCTGGGCCTGGGAGCCTGGACTTGCTATCCAATAACTTACTTTGCAAGATAACCCTGAATGCCTAAACTCAATTGATGCCTGTCTCCTTGGTTTATTAGCTTGGAGTTTGTTTTTTATTTTACTTCTTAAAGGATAATGATGGGTCCTTTTCATTAAGTGATCTCTTCAGACTGGAGGCAGTCAGAGTGCACAAGCTTCAGTCACTGGGCAGGTGTGAAATAGGAGCCCTTTCTATACCTCCTGCTGAAGTGAAGGTCATGGGACCAGAAAGGAAAAAAATTGGACAAGAAGCCTCAAGGGCTTTATAGTCTGGGAGTTAGGGCTGTTGGCTGGTTTGGATTGATGTGGGTTTTGGTCTGCACTCTGGGAGTTTTTTTCTACTTTAGTTCAGTTTGTTGGTTTTTCTGTTTTTTTTAATTCATGTCTTTGATTAATAATAAGGCAACTATTAATAATTAAAAGTTCTGTGTATCTGTGTTCTTGATTCTGTGTAATTTATTAATCTAATTCCTTTACCTAGATGACCAAGTATTTTTGGCATGTCAAAATGGAAAACTTTCTTCCTGCATTTCTCTTGCATAGTTCCCTGCTCTCTTGCCATCTCTTGTCTTTGTCTGTAGGGACTGGAATTTTCACTTAGCTGAAATTCCAGTTTCTCTTGCCCACCTTGAGTATTCATTAGTTTCCTCTATTGAAACTGATGCCAGACCAGTGTTGCTTGATCTACTGCAATTAAATGCAAATTAAACCAGTTTTGCTCAATGTTAGTCTGCACTACAACTCACTAATTAAAAATGCCTAAGTCTTGAAAAACCTGAGTCACTGAACTTCCCAGCCTGGTACAACTGTCTGACTTGTGTTGCAGGGCATGAGTTAATTGGTTTGGAGTTCAGGGCACAGCAGATGCCTCTCAGATACTAAATAAGTAGAAGACAGGGTATCACTCCTTCCTGTTTGCAGCTGCTTTAATAGGAATTGAAAAAGTTTCTTTTTAATATGGTTGTTCATAATTGGTGGGTTTAATTCAACCAGAAGCTAGTGCTAGTGACCAAACAGGCAGGTCTGTTCTTGTCATATTTTTGATTTGTTCTGATTTGCTGGAAATTCAGGGGTTTTAGTTTGCCCCATCATCCTGCTTTTCTGAGAGCCAGGGTGGGAGAAGCGCTCCTCCTCCGTGTTCAGTCCTGCCTGCCTCATTCAGTGGTGTCTCATCTCCTTCTGCATTAAAATCGAGTTTCCTCTTCCTGCTTGTTTTCTCCACCCCTCCTCCCTTGCACATCACTACTCTGTTCTCATTTGTTCTGTACATTTTCCTTTGGTGTTGATAATTCCCCAAAACCTGTCCTGTTGGGACAAATTAGTGTTAAAACAAGCATGCCCTTTAATATTCTCTCCCCCCTGTGTAGAGTCCACACTGGGCCTGATTTTGAAATTGCCCTTGGGATGGCTGAGGTTATTCCTCAGCACATTTTCCCCTGACTGTGTTTGGAGGCACGGCTATATAGAGAATTTAGCTGGGGACACACGACAGGATAACTAGTAACTGTGCTGGTAGGAGTAGGCGTACTGGTGGGTAGCTGTTTACTGCCCTGTGTAAATTACTGCTTAACTGCTTTTCATTAGAGTTGTTTTAAACTGGTTCCACCTCTATGCATGTGTTCATTTCTTAGGCTAGTCTTAAACAGCTTGGAAAACGGTCTGACAATTGGGAAGCTGGTGACACTCTACAGGCTGTATTTCTGGGATGTCAATTTGAGTTGTGGTGGCATTTTGGAATTTTGTGTCTTCAGAAGAAGACCACTTGGCTCAAAGTCATCCCCAAACCACAATCAAAACACTGAAGTTTTTATTTAATTTTTATTGTCACTAAGAAAATAGATTATTCAAAGGAAATATTTAAAATTTGTGGTGATTCTTTATCCCTAATGCCTTGTCATTCCTAACATTTATCCTGAGTACTCAGATTGTAGATTTCTCAGCAATGTTGTTCGATTTCTTGGAGTTTAGCATGGTGTAGACTTCTGGTTTTGGTACCAGTGTTGTCAAAGGATGGTAGATCCTTTTGTATCTATTGAGCAAGTGTGAATTTACTATGCTTGTCCAGACTGTCATTGCAGTCCCAATACCAGGGGACGAGTGGATCAAATGCTGCCTCCACAAAGGGGCTAGCTGCTGTGTTACAGTGGTTTGTAACTAGTGATCTGTCTCGAACATGAACCAGTGCTCCAGTGCTGGCCAGCAGGAGGGTCAGGTTTCCTGTGCCCCTTGGCTTCTGGGAAATGCCTTTGTTGGTTGCCTGTGAGTACTGTGTGGAAGGAGGGCTGTTAGGGGTTCCACAGTGGTGGTAATATTTAGTCTCTACTCTGTAAAGGTAGAGTGTTACCTATGTGAGTGCAGAACCAAAAATGCAGAGAACTCTGGTTTTGAGACTCAGGTTTTTCTTTTAACCTTGCCTTCTGTTTTTATCCTTCTCTGTGGCTTTTTCTGAATACAACAAAGTAAAAGAGTTGGACATCTTGGAAACAGCAATGCAGCATGCCATTGAAAGCTATTTTACATTTGCATATATGAGATTGTCCCGTTGGCTGAACCCTGGAGTAGACTCACAAGGCTTGGTCTCCTAATTCCTGCTCTGTCGTTAATCGCTAACATTAACAGGGATAAATGCTTCCCATGCCCTTATATTTACTAGGAAGTCTAATTCAAGTGAGCTAATAGGAAACACTGAACAATCCAGTGAAGAGTGCATTTCTTCAGTTCTTCCTGTTGAAATCAAGGCCTCTCTCCAGTTCCTGTTTTAGTCCTGTTACCATTAATAACCCCTCCTAAGCTGGTGCTGCAACTCACATTCCTCAGCTGTGGCTGAAGGCAAAGTCGGAACGAGGAGGAGGTTGGTGCATCCTCCACTGGGGCAGTTTCCTGCCCACCACTTCCTTTTGCCTGTCCAAGAGCAAGAGTTAAATCATGGCTAGCAGAGCAGTGGGGAAGGATGAGGGCCACATTTTTATTCAGGAGTGCTGAACTTGGGGCATCAGCTGGTTCTCATGCTGTTACCTATTTCTTCATGCCTCGAGTTGGAGTTTTAAGTGAAAGAAAATAGTAAGAAAAAATAGTAAGGCAAAAGGCCATGTCTTACATAAACCCCTGTAGGCAGCACTCTCCTGTGATTTTACACTGTGCAGGCAGGGAGGCTTGGCAGGAGGGTGTGATGGAGCAGAGGGAAGTTTGAAAGGAAGGGGGCCTCAAGTGACACAAAGAGATACAAGAGGGCAGGCCAGTGCTGGGGGTGCAGGTAGGTTATGTGAGGGGAAATGATAAGATTTTGATTTAAGTAGCAAGAGTAAGAGAAGGAAAAGGAGAGTATTCTTGTTTGTTTATTTTTTATCAGCCAGGTGGAACCCCTGCCATGAGATGGCCTTTGTGGAGAGACAGAAACAGAACCTTGGAGCCTGGTTAAGACTCTGTGGGTGCAGCAGCTACGTGTGAGTGCAGCATGGGAACTAGTGCCTGTATTCATCTCTACATCTATACACAACTTACAGCAAATACTGCAGAGATTCGTAATTTAGGCTTGAAATGTGGCATTTCAGAAAAAGCAAATGTTCTGCTGTGCATGAGTACGTGTCTCCTACTACCAGAGCATTTCTCTCCTGTCCTTCTCATTCCTTGTCATGCCTGAGGTTTGTTAAGGTCTTGCAGAAGAAGGTAAAATCAATGTATAATTCATTCATGATGAAATATTTGATTCCTGACCCTTCTGAAGCACTGTTTAACTTCCAAAGATTGAAAAATAATTATGTTTATTTTAGCATGCCCAACCTTGCTCATTGCCCTTTCCCAATAATGGCTGCTGTATGTTTTGAGAGGAATAGCCATGCATTTTTATTTTTAAGATTTACATATTCTTACTGAAATATAAGTTCCATCTTTTCCATGAAATATTGAATGGGATTAGGAAAAAAAAAAATTAAAAAGAAAAGGCAATCCCTGCATTCTCCAGTGCACTGTCTGTGGAATTATCCTTTGGCTTGTTTTTGCTCACGGGTTTACTTTTCTCCACTTTATCCACTTTTAGCTGCTATGTGAAATGTAAGCTAACTTCATAAAATCATAATAGGCCATCTCAGGGGAGGTCAAATATAGAAATTATACTTAACAGTCCACTTAAAAGCTAACAGAAATAGAACTCGACCACAAATAATATAATGCTGCAGAAGTAATAATACACTATATTCTGGTTATAATATATTTTTTTTTTTATATATTCTTCCCTGTGTATCGTCCCTGGTAGTTTGGTTTTGGGCATTGATCCTGTGTAGCTCCAGATGTAGCACGTTCAGAAGAACAGTGGTTTTTACCATGAGATTTTGATGCTTAAGAGAACACAAGGATTCCTCTTCTGTCAGGTCTAAAGCTCTGGTTGGGCAAAACTGATTTGAGGTAGTTCTTACCGAGAAAATCCAAAAAGAATCAGTTTTAATTTCTAGAATTCAGTTTCATTAACTACAGTCAATGGAAACTTTTCCAATAAAAAGGAGGCTCTGGACTAGGTAGTTTTGCAATCATTGGGCTAATACCAGATGTATCAAGAAAATAAAGCAAGCTCATGGATAAAGATCTAACAATTAAAATTAAGTATTTTCATCATGTCTACAAGTATCTTGGGTATGCAGTCATATGAACACTGTATGGCACAGAGAGGCATGTCTGACCACAGGGTTATTAAGGGCAGGAGATTCAGGTTTGGATAATACAGAAAGTGAATGGCTGAGGGAAACACAGAATCCGATGCAATGAGTCCTGGTTTGTATTTCATTCATAGATCTACTGGCTCTCTACCATGGGTCTCTAGCCCTGGTGCCTGTTGTGAAAGGAGCTTTGCATAATGTATGATTCCTTTTGAAATGGGCTTGAAATACTTCTCCAGGGTGTTGTTCTCAGTCTTGGGGGATGGACTGTGAAGAATTGCAAGCGCCAGCTGAAGAGCTGCAGAGTATCTGGTTTCAGGGTCTTTCCGCCCGTACAGAAAATAATGTTTCTGTACAGCAGCAGTGTAAGCAGAGAGTGTTGGAGGAGATCTCTTGTGTCTACAGCACTGGGGCTGTAGTGACTGCTGAGAAGCTGCTGTGTGACAGCGAGGGCTTCCCTGGTTATTGTCAAGTCTCTGTTTATTTATTTGCCTAATTTTTTTGCTCTCATCCTGATGGTGATGAATTCTGGAAATTCACTGTGGGGAAAATTGACTGGCAAAAGAATTGACTTCTGTGCATCATGTTTCTGCATAGGACACTGGGTTTAACAAGAGTTTGCTGTTGTAAATATGCTTGTGTGCTCCTTCTCTTGGGAGCAGAAAGTGAAATTGCAGCTCTGGCAGGCAGGGGAGAAGGAGGGAGAGGCAGAACTCCAGGAAATGGTTAAATTCTAGCCCAAATGTAGATGCTGTTCTCTGCTGTGAACTTTTGTACCTGTAGTACTCTTGGATTCAGCTTTACCAGTGGGAGCAATTAGCTGCTGGTCAAGAAGCATGTTCATGAGAGCCAGGAGGAGATTTCTGGGGGAAGAGCTGCAAAGGCAATGGAAACAAATACACATTAGAAACAGATTAGATTCCTGAATCTTAGCAAATTGAAAAATAACAGGGTAACTTAGGCCTTAGAAAACCTACTGGAAATGAGCCAGAACTTTTTGCAAACTGGAATGACCTTAGCTTTTCTTAAATTGCTGCTCAGTGTGAGACCACAGTTAAAACAGCGATTAAAAATGATCCTACCTGCAGATCAGTGGACACTTTTCATGCTTGGTGGGAAAACAACCCAAGAGTAGTGTTGAGAAGACTTTGGAACAAATCCAGTATGTATGAGACAAAGAATCAGAATAATGATCTTAAATTTAAAATTGTGATGATAAGCAGCCTGGGCATTGCATGAGAAGTATTTGGGTTTTTCCAAGTTTAATTGAAGCTTTAATTTGTGGCACAGCAGTTTTTGAAATGCTGACATTATCAAGGACTGACAGTACAAGTCAGTCAGATTTATAGTGTGGACTGGAAAATGTTGAATACAGTAGACAGTAACTGTATTTTTTTTTAAAATGTCTCTAAATTCATCCCCTTGGAGAAATTCTGTATCTCTTTCTATTCACATTTCAGGTTTACTGACTGAAAATCTCTGTGGCTTGACTGGTTACGAATGTTTTCATGCAAGCACATTAGCTTTTAAGTTGGTACATAAGCTGCTTTTTTTAAAAGAAAGTGAATGAGCTTGTAAAATAGTGTGTTGGAAACAAAAAAAGTCTTTTTTTCATATAGACAGATCTGATTCATCAGAGAGCATCAAGATAATTGTCACGATTTTCATTTTAAAAGGAAACCAAGAAATCTTGGCACAAGTGTAAAACTTTCTGTTGCTATACTGGCCTGTTGCCTGGAGCTAAATATTTGCCTCATGAATTTTCCTTTCCCTATCAGGAACAGGAAGCAATGTTACAGATGAAATGCATTAAGGTTTGCAAGTGATGCCTGTTATTCAAAAAAGGAAAGATGCTTACATTTTACATGGTTTATCAACAAGATAAAACAATTTTTATTCTGGCTGAAGCCTGGATGGTCACTTAATTTTTGGGAGTACTTCTGTGGTGGAGATTTGTACTCTCTGCAAAGTTCGTCCTTCTAACAAACACACATATTAGAGTCAGGTTTAGTTAAACAATTCCAAATGCTGTTAATATGACTAGGCACATTTCCCTCTATTTTTTCCCTTAAATTTTCTTTTCCTTTAATGAGCTCAGCCATCAGCGATTCAGGCTCTTGCCGTTGCTTCTCAGCCTTTTGTGTTTCATGCTCTTATGGTAACTCTTCATCTTCCCTTTGGTCCTTGAAGAGAGGCAGCTGTGGTTGGCAGAAAGCGGCTGCATTTTCTGTCCTGCATCACTTCCTCTGTGCCAGGCTTACCTGGACTAAGAGGAAAGAGAAACCAATCCTGTCAAGAGACTGCAAAACCTCAGAGGCCGTGGAAGCACAGAAAAGGTGTTTTAAGTTGCTGTTCCTTACAGGGGCTTCCAGAAATATTCCTACTTGTTGGGAAGACCTCACTTTGTAGCAGAAAAACCCAGCATGCCTGTCAGCATAGCTGCTGGCATCCCAGGTGAGGCACCACTGTGATCTTGGGTACATTGTGTATTTTTATCAAATGCAATAAACATGGCAGTTGGCTCACCTTTTCCTACTGCTTGGGAAGTAGCAATTGATTCATGCCCTCTTCTTACCCATAAGGGAATTCAAAGCCAGCATACCACATTTATGTAGCTGATAATATGGTGAAGGGCTCTCTGAGGCTACAGTAGCAAGGTTTTCCTCCAACTTGGGTTGTTTTGAGACAATAAAGATGATAGTGCTAACTTTGATTGTCATGAAAGACTGATGAAGGGCTTTCTGTTGTAACTATGTATCCTACAAAATCTACTCCATGTGTGCAAGATATTAGTGACATTTAATAATAATAACTCATTCCATTTGTATCTTTATTGAATCTGCAAGGGCCTCACTTTGTGCTATATTTTTCTACTCTTTAAATAACAGTTGCCATCTTTATGGTATTAAAGGATAAAATTTAAATGGTGAAATAAACAAGCCAAAATGCAGAGCTGCTTTTTTTTTTTTTCTTTGCTACTTTGTTTTTGTGTTTATGAAGTTAGGCAAGTTGGTTTTACCCCAGTGGTGTTTTTCCAGGGATATCTTGTTATCTGATGCTCAATTCCCTCTTGTTGCTTATTGTAGAGTAAGATTTCTGGTCTCCAGCACAGACTTGCATACATTATTCTCTTCATAAGTAATTGTCCAAAGTTTTCCTTTCAATTTGCCTTTTTAATGCAACTATTAAAGGGCTTCCTTCTTATCTAAGCATACCTGACATTAAATATTCACTGTGTACATTATTACTACACATTTATAGTTTGTGAGTTAAGCTAGTTTGAATGAGAGTTTGGCACACAATGGAGTTTTTCCATCTCTTCTGGAAAAGCTTTGCATGGTAATAAGCCTTGCAGTTAGCTGAAGTGCTCTTGTTTCCTAATGGAATCTGCTTTCTTTAGACTCTCGAGGAATTGAGTGAGAGCACTGTGGTAGCTGTGGTTTGTATCTACCTGTGCATTATTATATACTCTTGCAGGGAGCAGCCAGAAGAGTTCTGGAAAATACCTGTACTGCACTGATGTTTTGATTTTTCATTTTATAGCCTTTCGAGAATTGGAGGTACTAATGAAAACTCCAGTCCTAGATGGGACCTACCTACTGGCCTTGCAATCTATTGATTTTGCTGGGCAGGCATTTGTCTTTGTAAAATGTATCAAGTTATATGCTTCTAGTCCCTGATGCAACGCTGGGGGAATTTCTTACATTGAAGGTTTTCTATTTAACTTCAGTTTTATTTTATAAAAGCATTGAGGTATAAAATATTTTTTTGTCAATCAACTATAGTTCTTTGTGTTAAAAAATTGTGTATGTTTAGGATGTCACTGATCTGGATAAATCTTGAGTGTGTAAGAACTGCCCTTCATTCAGATGACTTATAAAAAATTACAGATAGAGATATTAGGCCAAACTGATACAGCTCAACCCCCCAAAAAAAACCTGTTGGTTGTCAGAATTGGAATGACCCACATAAGCAGCTTCAGATGGAGAGCTGGAAAAGAGGGGGAAGAGAAGGCAGGGTGTTTGGGCAAGAGAAAGATGATGAATAACTAAAAACACTGAAGGAAAGGTCAGGAAGTTTGGAGCTCAGCCTAGACAAAGCTCAAGGTGTGTGGCATTGGGATTGTGCCCTGTGTCACTGGTTTTGAGCAGCCAGCAAAGGAAGCGTCTGTCTCCTTTCTAATCCCTCATGCACACAGACGCTGGGGGTTGCTATGAAAACTTTCAAGCTCTCATTGCAAATTCTCTCTAGCTACAGCAAATTATCACACACAGAGATTTTGTCTGGCTGTTCTAATGCAAATGGGCAACATTGAGTCTTCTGTCACAAAAAAGTGATGCTGAGCAAACCTTCTGCATGGGTATTTTTGCCTGGTACAATTGCTGGGAATATAGCTGTTTCACTCTACCATGCTTTCATTTACAGTCGATTTAAAACTACTGTTTTTATTTGTGCCTTTCAAACTGTGAAAACTTTGACTCCTGTTTTGTTTCTAAAGATATTTACTAATGAGGAGCTGATGTAATTTGTTTTGGAGGATGGGCTCTTTTACACACAGTGTTGTATGAATTGAGATACAATCTCTGATAAACGTGGACAAAATTAATGGGCCTTTACGAGTGGCCAGAATGATGTTTATTGTTTGCAAGTTGTGTTAACTCGTAGTGATCCCTGGACAAACCGGGGGAATGCCTGTTGTGATTTGCAGCTGCCTGCGCCACAGAATGCGCTTACTAGAGCTTTCCACCCGCTATTCAGCTTGCTGCTCCCTGCTTGTTTTCTGTTTTAAAAAGTGTTTTCATTGTCAAACTGCATCCAAACTATTCAGTGGAAGCAGCCCATTTGCTGGTGCTCCGAGACGCTTCGATTTGTCCCTGCTGACACCTGATGATGGACGCAGAATATTCTGAGTCAAATGGTAAATATGAGTCTTCTACTTATGTCACTGTTTTTAGAGATATTGATTTTATTCAGGTCCAGCACATGTTTTATGACTCTGATTTTATGTGGTTGAGGTCACAGTATTGTCCGGAGCTCTGGATACCGGCAAAATCCCATGGATGTAAATATATAGAAAAGAGACAAACTGCATAGGGAAAAAAAAAATCAATCTTGTTCATAGGGGGGAAAAAAAAAATCTTGTTTGCAGTATAGTGCTGTGATAACAAAGGAAGATTTTTGGATTCTGTAATTTCTGAAAACATAAAAATCCTACATGAAAGTGTAGGATAATAACAACATCTGATAGTGTAAAAGGGTCTCCAGTGAAATCTGACTTTATAGGCACCACAAAGCTAAATAGCATAAACTGAGGAGGAGCTACCAAAAAAGGGCATTTGAAATGCCTGCCTTGGTGAAATAGGAGAAAAGTAGAAAGTCTGAAATTATGAGTACAAACTGAGTGCTGAGTTTTGGGAGAAGATTGCACAAAAAGCTGAAGATATGGATGAAAAAAATGTATAAAACTCTGTGCACTCTATCTTGTGTTCTTTGCACTTCTAATTTATTATAATTTATTAGGTTTTTCTGCTCAGTTAGTGCCATATCGAATAATGAAATTGGATAAGAGTGCTCCAAAGGAACTTTTCTGATTTGTTTCTAGAATCCTTGTTTGTACTTTAGGGATTAATGCAGTTCTTAAGGAACAATTCCGCAGATATGTACATTTTGTTTTCTTGCACCACTTAAAGGGAATTGTTCATGTGGTCAATCAAATGCATAAGTCTTTGGAGAATTAAATTTTTTTTAAAAAAAGTTCTCCAAAATTTTTTTTATGTATTTAAATATTTTTAAGATAAATACATAGCAGATGTTTTCATGTTTTATCTCAGGTATGTGTCTGCATAATTTCTGAGGTGGAAAACCCCAACATTTCTTTTGTTTTGTTTCTCTGTCTTCTATATACTCAGTCTCTTTTTATTTTTTAACTCAACAAACCAAAGGATACTTTTCAAAATTACTTGCTTCTGAAAATCTAGAAGTCCTACAATATCATACCTTTAAAAAATGAAGTTTTCATTGTCATGTTGGAGAACTTTTGTTCCTTGTCCTACTGTGCAAGTGTTTATTTTTTATGTTTTTAAGGAAATTAATTTCAAATGTTTTCTGATTAGTGACTTGGCCCTGCTTCATTGTCATGCTGGTTTTCATATGGTTATCCTAAAAATAAAATATCAGCAAGTCAGACATGGAGAATCAGCAGTCCTGGGTATTTCTGGGCACCTTAATGTGGGAAAAGCCTGTGAGGGAAGAGGTGGAACTGGGCAGCCAGGTCCTGAGCTGGGTGTCCCAGGCAGAGAATGAGGGAATGCGGGGTGAGGAGGGATGCAGCAGTTTGAGCAGCACGGAGAGGGCACAATGAGAATGCAGTGTCTTTTTCTCCCAAAGCAGGGAAATCTAATTTATGGCATCACATAGTGGGCTAGAACAAAGGCAGTGTAACTGGGAGCAGAGATGCAAAATGTCAGAAGAGTGAGATGCAGAGGGGAAATGCTGTGTTGTGGCTCTGGATGCTGCCAGCAGCGCTGCTGCTGCTGGCTGTGGGGTTGCACCTCCCTGATGAGTGAAGTGAGGTGATAGCTGTGCCACCCCATCACTCCTGTGCTGCAATAGACAGAGAACTGGTGTCGTGGTACCCAGCTGAGATGGTCTCTGCTGGCCAAAGTGCTGCTGATTGAGGTGGGACTGTCAGCACTGCCACTTAACCTTTAAATCATTGCCCCTTCTAGTGGGAGGTGCCTGGTTTCCCTGCAGAATGTCACTAATCCAGGTTATTCCCTATTGGTGCTGGAATGTACACTTCTCTGAGATGTGTTATGGCTTCAGTTCCAGCATTCATTGCTTTCATTTGTCAACTTGATATATGTGAATGCCCGGTACACAGAAGTGCTCTGTAAATAGCTGGAGATGTGTAAAGGAATGGAGGGACAAGCACAAATAAAATAATTTCCACAGCACATTTAATTTTTTGTTTTCTTACATGTGGAAGATGTAGTTAAATTAATAAAACTTCAGTTACTAAAGAGTTACTAAGAGTTTTTTTATGGCTACACAGTCAGTAGTTCTAAATTTACCCTCTTACTGCTAGCCAGGTGAATTTAATACTTGTTTAAGCTGATGAAATTGGACTGCTGCTTTGTCACAATGAAAAGTGTTTCCTTAATCCTCCTAGGAAACTGTAAATCAGAGGGTCATAGTTTACAGGTGTTGTCTTCCATTTTTTGCTCCTTTTCCCTTGGCACCACTGGATGGAGAGCAGCCTTGTGCCACAGCACATGTCCTCCACAGCAGTGCACTGATTGAGCCCATCGTGCCCTGTTGGTGCCTCTCCTCCTCTTAGGTTTTATAAAAACTGCTATTTTATTATTATCTGGTAAAGAATTGTGTGTGCTACTTTCCATCCTGTACGTTTGCTTCTTTGTGTCAGTTTTTTAATCTTTGTGGAATAAATGAGGCTTTGGAAAACCACAGTGAAGAGTTTAGTATAAGGAAAGGCTTCAGTGTTAACTTGCTTTCATTTATGTCCTGTGATGTGTAAATCCACTCTGGTTTTGTCTGCCATATTTTAAGTCACAGGTGCTGGTTGCATCCTTGTCTCTAATGTTAATGGTGTGAAGAACAGGACTGCAGCCTTAGCACTGAGGAGGCAAACAGGGCAGAAATGAAAACTACTCCTCATTTTCACATTCGTCTTCCACCTAATTTTTAATTTTTTTTCCTGACAGTGACTGAACCTGTTTTTTAGCTGGCAGAAATTGGTCAGAAATCTGACACTTTGATCCTAAACTCAGGAATACATCATGATTGGATCATGATGCTGGTCTTTCCATTTGCTGAAGCTTGCAGTAGCTGCTCAGGAGGAATACAATGCCCTGCCAACTCTGCTGTGTCAGTGTTGGCTTTGTCATGACACCAGAAACATCTTTTGTTCACTGCTAGTTTATAAAGCTTTTCCTGATTGTTTTTAAATTGATGCTACCCACTGGGAGAAGTTATAGGTGGTTATTTTTTTTGGAAAAGCATGAATGCACAAATATGCCTCTACTTACTGTGTGTCAGCTAAAGCATGAAAAATATTCAGGAGAAGAACACCATTATTTGATGTTAGTAGATTTGATAGTAAGAGGGTTGTTTGTTGTTTTTTTTTTTTCTATTTTATTATCTGTTTTTGAATTGAAGACCATAAATTTGTATACTGCCCAGAGGTGCTGAAATCCCAGGCAACAGATGATAGAGGAACTGAAGTCACTGAGAAATTACATTTAAAGATGTATACTCATATGGTTGTAGAGCTCAAAAGTAAACTGCAGTCAAGTTGTTCATGTAATTGTTTATAGACATTTTAATTCCACAGTTAAATAATTTTTACATGTTTTTGTCTCTTTCCTCCAAAAAATGTAAGCAAAGGGGGAAAGCACTGTAAACTAAAAATATTGCAAGGTTAAACTGAACTACAAAGCTGTATTTACAGTTTTTATCAGCCGTGTTCTTTCCATCTGTTTGTGTTTGGCATAGGACAGGCCAGAGCTGAAACTCAGACTTGTCAATTTCAGGTCCTGCTGATTTGGCTGTCGGTAATTCAGAAGCAGCACCCCTTGAGGGACTCGTGCCTTCTGTGTGCCATGCAGAGATACTCCTGACCCTCCCTGTGATTCCTGTGAAACAACCATGCTGACCTGTTGGCCAAAATGAATGAAGTTCTGTTTTCTGTTAACTGGCAAATTACTGTTGTGGTTTTATTTCTTCAAAAAGGTTAAAAAACTTGTGGGAAGCCCAAATGAAATTGGCTTTTTTGTTGTCTGAACTTGATTTTGTTACTCTTGCAGTGTCACCGTTTTGCAAACTCTTGATCTTCTAGGCTAGACAGGATCTGCATTTCTAATACAAAAATTCAGGCTTTTTACAGATCTAAATGGAACAAAAATAGACAAGTTTCTCCAGAGTTATTAACCTGGCGCCTTCCCATGAGCACTAATTTTACTCAAAACTGACATGTCAATTGCAGCAATTTTCCTTAAAATGCAAAACACTTTAATATCCACAAATTTTAAGGGTTATTAAAAAACTGTATCTCCAGTGACACTTGAGAACTAAATTCTGGTAGCTTTAATATAAAATTTGCCTTTGTAGAGTAGATATTTGCCAAATAGAAAATGCATGTTCAAAATACAAAGGACACATGCATGCTCAGGACACAGGGTCATAATGTTAGCAGGTGAAACATAAAGTGAAATAGGGTATTTTGTTACAATAGAGTGCATTAAAAATATCTGAAGAATTACATTTGCTAAATTTTTTTTCAATATTTCACTGTATAAAAAAAATCTAAGTGTGCTAATACCTTGTCAGTATTTTCTTTTCCACTGTCTCCAACTAAATTGAAGCCCAGATCCAATAATAATTTTCTTTCCCAACCTATCCTCTTTATTCCTAGTCTGTGAGAGTATAATTTGAGAAACACACCTATTCCCTGGGCAAGAGCTAACAAAGTATGACTTGTTCTACTAGATGAGTTCTTTGACCAAAATAAAATGCTCCCAAATTAGAGCTGGGGTTGGGTTGATGAAAACAATAAATTGAAGATTGAGAACTTGCTGATATCCATGTTTCCCCGTAGAAAACTTACTATTTTTCAGGTGTATCATCATGTGTCTTGCTATCATTCACCAAAATAAATGCCATAGGAGCAAGTGCCAGTTTGGAGTAAATCTTGAATATAAGTAGCAATGAACTTAGGAAAATTGTGGTGATGTTTTTGGTAAATGCTAAATTTTGATGTGATGTCTAATTTGTGGTAAGAGTTCTGGAAAACCATCACTGAGATGCTCATAGTCCTTTGGTGCTCATAGTCAGTATAGCCAAGTTGCCTTGGGAAGAGCAATGAAAGTTG
Organism: Thryothorus ludovicianus; assembly: GCA_013397245.1. Classification (NCBI taxonomy): domain Eukaryota; kingdom Metazoa; phylum Chordata; class Aves; order Passeriformes; family Certhiidae; genus Thryothorus; species Thryothorus ludovicianus. The sequence continues at coordinate 70,947 of VZTB01001066.1, forward strand.
CTTTCATGGTAACAAATAATTTGGAAGCTGGTTTTAGCTATAGAGTTTTATTTATAACAGGTTATTGGGTATAATTGTGCTGTTCACAGCTCTTGTTTAGTTAAATGTTTCCTTCACATTTTTCCTTTGGAGCCGAAATAAAACATTAATGTTAATCCATAACATTATTTGAATGTTACACAACTGATATTATACGAGTAGATTCAAAGTGTGAATTAACTGGACTAGAAGCAATTTTAGTAGGAGGTGTCATATGTAAAGCACAGCAATGGGACATTGGCACTATAGTAGAATATCCTTTAGAAGTTTAGATTACAATTTTAGTGGGTTATTCTTCAAGTCTAAAGATTGTCCTTTGGTTGGACACTTCCTTATGCCGAGTTGTGGGATACAGCAGCAAGGAGCAGCTGGCTGTAGCCTGTGCAGCCAGAACCTGGTTTGATGGGTCTGTTCATATCCTGATCATTCTTGGGCCTCTTGGAGCCATTTCCCAGTGGGGTTGTCTGGCTCTTGTGATGGGAAATTATATGGAAGCTGAAAACTGTTTCAGGGAGAGGCTACAACTGGCAAGCAATTCAATAGCTCCTATGTAGAAATCTGCATGTATTTTACCTGGGCATGTACCAAGGTAAACAGACTCTGGTTCCTGAGAGGAAAACTACATTTGTTCCCAAGCTGCTCCATGTGCAAACTGGGAGCCTTTGCCTTGGGACAGGGTGTGTGGGTGGAGATAGTAGGATACTAGCTGCTTTACTTGTCTGGCTTCTACCAACTGCTACAAATCTGTCAGAGACCTTGTGAGTTTTGGTGTCTGAGGAAGGAACTACAGCAGAGTTTAGGAAGTTCCTGCCTTGAGCTCTCAGCTGCAGGTTAGTGCCCTGACAGCACGATTTTTCCAAAGCTTATCTATCAAGTGCTGCTCTATCATGAAACTTCTTTAAAAGTACCTTCAATCTACTTTGAGGTTTCACTATGATAGAGAAGTAAATAAGGGATGGGGCTTCCACAAGTGCACTGAGCAACCTGTTCCAGTGCCCTCACAGTAATGAATTTCTTCCTAATGCCTGGAATCTAAACCTGCTCTCTTTCAGTTTAAAGCCATTTATCCCTTGTCCTCTCACTGCACGCTCTTGTAAAAAAATCCCTCTCCACTTTCATCAAGATGAATATCTGGAAAGTTTTTTTTGTAATATTAGAGAGACAAGTGTTTTAAAAAGAGTGAGCTCTGGCTAGATAACCATGTTTTCTGGTTCACTATCTGCTGTGCTTTTGCCTTATATTCCCTTTTGTCTGTGCTGCTTCCTTGTGGCCCCTGCTGTGGAGCTGGCAGGCCAGGGGAGAGGGGAGCAGCCAACCATAGCTCCTTGCACAGCAGTGCTCTTGCCACCACTGCTCTTCAGCTGGAAGCAGTAGGCATGTCAGTCTTTATGATTATTTGCTATTCTCTCGTTCTTCCGGGCTTTGCTGCCTTCTGAGACACAAGAAGTTTGGCCCACCTTGTCAGTATTGTGTATTAACTCTACTTGTCAGTGCAGGGATTACTTCAGTGTTGTCCTTGCCAGGTCTGATGCTTAGTCATTGAATGTCTTTCCCTGACTTGCTTGTTGCTTTATTTTTCTTTCATGTCATATAGCATGCATGAGCTTTTGCTGAATGATATATGCAGAATTATTCATCATTTTAATATAAAGGCTTGATGCATACCTGAGTCTAATGAGTAAGGAAATAGTTGTTTAAGTTGTAGTATTTAATTTATATTTCGTAGCTCAAAATAAACAGTACAAATCCATAGTCTTCTTTCCAATGAATCATGCTTATAATGCTACTGTGAAGCTGTGTTTCCTCTTTTCTCTATTTCTATTCCTCCTGTCCATCAATCTCGCCATTTGTTTATCCCCATTTGTTTTACTTTCTCTCAAGGCTTTAAATGACTTTGAGAAAAGGTCTTTTATTGGGTATACAGCTCAAGTTGGAGTCTCCTAGTGTCGGCAGTGGGAGTTTCCCATGGGAGTGACACAGGTGAGAGACAGCAGTTCTGGCACCAACATTAAAGTAAAGAGGTAGGGCCAGTTTTAGGATGAGCATAAGCTCCAAATTATGATCTGGGTGCAAAATTGGAGTAGCCTAATTCTCTGTTTTGCTCAAGACTGTAGCTTCATACCAAGCTTTTACAGAGCAATGCTTAGTCAGACCTGCACAGCTCATGGAATTTTATCCAATAATCTCTCTACCAGGCTCAGTAATGCGTGTCTGAGCTGATCATCTCTCTTCAAAATACGTTTGACAACTAGAAATTATATTCAAAAAATAACTTTTCATCTTAAAAGAGAAATATTCTGAAGGTTTACTTTGAGGTCTGTTCCTCTTCCCTAAGACTTTATACTCTGCAGCATATGTGAGAAATACAAGTTTAAGTTCTTTTCAGTAGAGAAAAAATAACTACAAAATATTTGAACATGAGTAATTTTTTTTTTTTAGTAAGCCTGGGCTGTCCTGGCATTCCTTATATAATCCCACGTGTATGGAAATGCAGAATTTGCAATTTATTTGTATCATTTCAAGAGACAGTACCAGAAGGACTTACAGAGGCCACATACTCAGCCAAAACTTAATGCAGACAGAAAACTGAGTGTTTTAGCTCTAAAGTTAGAAATAGTGGCTTTATCAATGTGTATCTGTCATACAACTCTTGACCAAAATTTTGGAGTACGAAATTTTCTAGTGCTTTTCACCAAATAGGCCAGACTTCCTTAGAGGTGCCACTTTGTCAGCCTATGGTGTCTAAGAAGCAGGAGAAAAATAAACTTATTGTTACATTCCTTGTGTTTTCCAACTGCTACAGTCAGTCTTTTTAGATGTACATCAAATGCTTCTTTCTAGGAAAACACAGTAACTGCTCTGAACACAGTATGTGCTGTACACTCTGAGAACATTTCATGAGCAGCAGAAGTTTCTTGCAGACCCGTGATGTATTTTTGTGCTTGTGGGATTCCAGTGAACCAAAGGTTCTCTCACTGTTGTCAGAGCTGAAAAAAAAAATGCAGTTATTAGGAACTTATAATCTTCTTTTGGAGGATTTTAATAAAATATTCAAATAAGAAGAAAATAGCTGTTAAACAGAAGTAAGTGTAAACCTGGGGAAGATAGCTGGGGAGAATTAATAAAATATATTTTGTGCAAATTTGACTATTTGCACCAGTTTTCACAGAGATAAATATCATTTTAGGATGTGCTTCCAAATCTTGATGGATTTTTTTAGCTGTGTACCATGGTATAGTGCCAGAGACCTGAAGAGCTACAAATTGTAGCTTTGCAACTTAATTTCCCAGTGAGATGAAAGCTTCTGTGTGTTAGTACTAGCTTTAGTTAAAACATTTCTTGGAGTTGCTCTTTGGTTAAATTTTCAGGTCTGTATATATTAATTTTCCAGATTAGTAATTTATAAAGGTAAGTGGAATATGGATTACATGGATGTTGGATTATGCATGGAATATGGATTATATGGATTACACGGATCTGGGAATCTCTGTTAGTAAAGGCATAAAATACCTTTTCTTGTTTAAGTAATTGTGAGGTTTTCCAGGATGGAGTCAGGGCAAGAAAAGAACTCTGCTGCCTTTTTCAAACTGGTTTTTTTAGAGTGTGTATGAGTTTTTTACATGGTTATTTTATTCTCCAGAATTTATCTGTGCAAAAATTAGTCAAAGCAATGACTTTTGCAACTTTTCTCCTCTGCATTGTTGCACATGTGATTTTTTTACTGCATACAAGGCTTCTTTTACATTCTGCAGAAGCCTGCCAGGATTTTCTGTTCTGTTTCAAAGCAAGAGCTCACATCTAAGTGTTTTCTCACTCTAGTGGTAGAAAAGGTCAGTTGGAATGTGCTGTGGTAACTTTGCAGAGAGTTAAAACTCAGGGGAACAGGAATCATCTGAAAAGGTGGAAAGGTGTTTTTATTTTAATAAATGCAATGAGCATTTTATTTTCCTTGGGTATGAATGTTGTTTGCCTTGCAAAGGAGAATTCAGCTTTTCAAATCAGAGATCATTTCAGCAGTTGTGAATGTATGAATGGAACAAAATGTAGAGATTGTGAAAGTAATGAGTGAGGAATTTTGTCTTTTTATAAGTTGAAGTAAATTGAATTGAGGGGATTTGAAACTGATATGTAATAAAAGAAACAGACATTTAACTGCACTCAGAACCCTGCTTGTAATACAGGTGTTTTAGCAGCTGCCTTTTCCCCTTGGATTCAGAGCTGTGTTTGAATGTCAGTGTTACATGTGCTGAACACAAGAGCTTTGGGGTTTGCTAGTAAAGCTTTTCTACATGCATTTCCTTGCATGTGCCTCTTCAGGAACACAGGTGACAAGTCTTGGACAGTGGCCTCTCTTGAGATGCCATGTCACAGTTTGTCCCTTTGTAACCTGAAATCGGGGCTGCAGCCTGGGTGTGCCAGCCACAGGCCATCCCTTCAGCAGGTGGCTTATGCCTTACACTCCATAGGGGACTCCCTTCCGCAGCCCAGTGACAGTGACAGGCAGCCAGCATCTTTGGAACACACTGTTATTTATTCATCCCCTGAAAATGTCTGTTGGATACACAGTACGGTAGTGCACACGATATGGCTTTGTCTCCAGAAAGACTTACGGGGAAAGGTTTTACTTGCTCATTTATAAATTCCTGTAAGCCTAGGTAAGTCTGTCCCTGGCAGGGAGATCTGGCTTTGACTGTATTTTTATGAGATGAATTCACATCCCCTGTTTCAACCCTGTACACACACGCTGGTTGTTCTGGTGCAGATATAAGCTTCCACGTGACCCAGAACAGGGACTGGATCTGGCTTAAAAATGCAAAGAACCCCAATGCGTTTTGTGGCTTTTGTTTTGCGTGGTGAAGCCAGATCTGATTCGCAGCGTGGCTGTGTACACAGGCATGCTGGCATCGCTGTAGGGCGCAGGCAGCAGCATTTCAGTCAGGCACTACTGTGGGAGGCTCTCGTACATTAAATCATATTGTGAGCTTACAGTGTGGGGGTCAGCCTGTGCTCTTCCCGCTGGCACAGTCCTGCTGATTTTTGGTTTTCTTTCCCTGCTTCATTCAGACCCTTTCTCTTTTCTTGAAGTATGAAATAGCCTTTGATTCAGTTGTAAGCTTTGGGAAAATTAACACATTCAAATATGGATGGATTTATGCAGGAAGTCTCCCCAGTTAATGGTGTTGGCACTGTCAGTTCCTTTTGAAGCTGTGTCTTTGAGACATTTACCTGCTTGCTTATTTTCCTTTTTTGTTTTCTTCTGCTTAGAAGCTTGGCAACCCCTTTATAGCTCACTTTCTTCTTTTCCAAGGAAGCAGAGTTAAAAGTTGAAGAGCGCATCTGACAACACTGATCAAAAATAAGCATTTTTCTGCTTCTTCCTTTTTCTACTTCTACCCTAACCTCTACCTTCCCTCCAGCTAATCTTTAAAACTTCCAGAGCAGCAGTTGACCAAAATAGTTAAATTTAAATATTATGGGAGACACCTCCATCTTCCCTCTTCCTGACTTCCATTGTCTCCTGTGGGCTGATTATGCTGGCTTGTTATCTCTGTTTGCTCCTGGGGTTGGTTGCAGATACATCTCTAATGTGAGAAGATAGCAGAAGCTGCCACTGTTATTACTGGGTTTTGAATATGTTGTAGTCTGGTATTTTCCTGCTTCTAGAGCTCTTTGAAGAGCCTGAGAACCAGTTGTGTGTGCTTTTTGAAGTTCTTCCTCTTGAGTGAGGCAGGAATCCCAACTGGCTATTCCTGCTGATTTGTGAACCCAAGAGCTTTTCCTTAGGACTGCATCCTGAAAAATGGATGTGATGACATAATGGCTACTCTGGTCTTTTACCCTTTTCCTTCATTCCTTCACCTCTTCCCAGCTCACTGAGGAGAAGCACATAGAGGCATGCCTGAAAGCATGTAGAGATAGCTGCAGCACTGCTAGGATTGGCAATGCAAAAGAAATTGCAGGTTGTCTGTGTTTGTGTTTGCTGGGGAGGCCTTAGAATTTGATGTCAGTCTGATTGTTACTGCATTCAGGTTTCAAGGCTTGAAACAGCAAAATTGTATGAAGTCGTACACAGTGATTTGAATGAAACAAGATAAAATCAAGAGGAAAGAAGAGACTGAAGGGCCTTTAGCATGCCCTTATTAAGATTGTAACCAAAATACATGTAGAATTTAGAACTGAAGACCAAGTCTGCTTTAATACTTTTCATCTGAATATTGCAGTTTCAAAGGGGAGGGATTAGTTTGACTCGTCAGTTAACAGAGGAAAGGGACGAGAGGTAGAAAAATGTCTCATTCACCAGTTAGTACACATCCAAAATTGTCATATTAGGCTTTGGCTTACTTTGTATATGTGTGACTGCAATTTCCCCTGTGCTTAATGCACGGAGATGAAGCATTTCAGGAGACCTGGCAAAAAGGATGGGAAGTGTGCTGTGTGTGGGGAGCCCTTGCCTGCACCATGGTGATGCCTGCACTGCTCCATCCTCATCCTTGTGGCCACTGCAGCTGGGTGCTGGGCTCTGGGACAGGCTTCAGCATGGGAGGACCACGTGTGGGCATGGCCTGCTGGGCTGCTCTGCTGTCAGGAATGGGCTTTCAAGGCATTCCAAAAGCACGTGTGCGTTTGTGACAGATAAAACAAGATGTTGTTGATGTAGTTGGTTTGAATGTTTTAAGGGAGAGATATATGCTATAATTTTTTCAGTGGAGCAATGTGCTGTGTTTCTACTCTCACCTCCATCCCTTCCTTCTTCCACAGTTTCTTTTTGTCATTTTTCAGAAACACAGATATTTGGCCTCTTAGGTGTTTTGAGACTGCTAGTGCTGTGATACATCAGGAACACAACTGCTGTGGATATTCACTTTAACTAGGCCATTGTTCTACAGTTGCAACAAATCATACATAGCTTCTTATGAACACAGCAAAGACTTTCCCTTATACATTGCCAGCCCTTAAGTGCAGCCACGTTTATCTCCACATCTGAACCTGCACAGCTTAATGAAGTCTGTTTTTTTATAAATATAAATAGAGAGCATAAAAGTAATTCAGGAAAGAATCTACATTTAGTCAGTTTGACATAGTTTCCCCACAAAGTGTCACTGTCTTGCAGTCCCTGCATTAGCAGTAGCATTGCTTTTCAGGATGCTCTCCATAGGAGAGTTCTGCAGTGATCAGTGGTCCCGGCGGTGACACCCTGTAACAAAGGCACCTCACAGCCACTTCATTGATGGCCAGTTCACCTGATCTGATTGAATTGAGCAGGGTCTATGATCAGGAGTAGTCTACGGGCAGTGTGTGGACTACAGTTTGAAGAGCAAAGCAGAGAGCCCGACTCAAAGCCAAGAGAAAGCTCTTGGAGTGAAATCGTTATCTAGGTTGATACTGCTGGCATTGAATATTCAGTGTTTTGAAGGAGAGATACCAGTTGGATGGGTGTGCATTTTGTATGTTGTGGTATGCCAAGCTGATATGCAGAACTGATTTACTACTTGATATTTGTCTCATGATGGGAGGTGGAGCTTGAAAACAACAGTCATTCAGACGTCAGTTTCTTCCCCAGTTATTTTCCCTTATTGTAGTTCTGCATTTTATTATAGCTGCAGAACAGTACATTCCTCTAATAGAACAGAAGATGGTGACATATATATATAACTGAAGTCCCTACGCAATTACCAGTGTAATAAAAACAAGTGATTCCGTAACTTTCTTCCAAAGCTGTAAACAACTGATGAAATTAAGGATCTGCTGGAGGTGATCATTTTCCATGAGGAGGTTTGACAGCCTTGTGCGCACACGCGGAAGCTGCGGCGCTCCCAAGCCCTGCTTCTGGCCCTGGCAGCGACTGCTCTGGTGGTGAGCGAGTTGCATCACTTCTCCCTGGCTTCCGTGTTAAATAGTTTCCTCTATGAACTGACCAAATGGTTTGTTTCCTCTAGAGCACTTCATCAGGGAGCTGCCAAACCTGACATACAGTGGATCCTGTCTTATTCTTTGCGAGTCTCACTGAAGCCAGTGGGTGTGCTTGTTAGGCCATAATTAGACTTTGTTATGAGTAAGCAGCATGAAGCTATAAACTTAACATCCTTCTGAGGTGAGTGCTGCTCAGATAATAAGTAGCCTTCTGTACTGTCTATCCAGTCTAGTTTAAGTCCAGTAAGCTTTCAAAATGAAACACTATATTGTATGCCTCTAATAATGTCCTGTAAATAGTAGCTGTTTCATACTGCATTTAGAGGTGCTATATATTTGATGAAAATACATACACTGATGTGACCCTTACTTACTAGTTTACACTTTCTAATCCAAGTATCTTTCTTTTGCAAATGAGCTCTTCCTGGACACTCTTGGCCTCAGCACTAATACTCATCTTGCATACTACTGTTCCTTCTAAAGTAATTATTGCTTATGTGCTGTGCTGTACTTATGGTAACAAACATTTTCATATTGGATATAAAATAAAATGGAGCTAGGTATTTCAAACTTTACATTTCCTAGAACTGCTTAGGGAATCCTGGTTTGTTTCTTCTTCAATTCTGTCTTCCTTTTGCTTCCCGTGTTTTACCTATAAAAGCTGTAGAGTCTGTTTACTTTTGGAATAATATGACAGGATTAGGAGGTGGATGAGGGTGCTCAGTGAGACTTGGGAAGGGATGAACTCACAGAGAACATGATCCTGTTGATAGAAATGCAGCCTGCATTATTTTAAATTAGTAACTCAGCTACAGAAATTCCAGTTGTCAACACATGACCCTTGAACTCTCTGTGCTATGTAGAGCCACGGGAGAGGCATGATGGGAGAGCACGTGTGAAGCTGCCTATATTGCCAAAAATCATGTAATTGTGGTTGTTTCAAATGTGTTGGCTGTTCTTCCCTTGCCACCTGCTGTCCCTTCATCTGTCCCATCCTTTTCTCTCATGGCCATGTGGCCTCACACCGTGGGTTGGCAGTGCCGTTGCAGCTCTGTGAACTGTGCAGCTCTCCTGTGAGCTGAAGTGTAAGCTGGCATGGAAAAGGAAAAAAGGAAAAGGATCAGGCTTTTTCCATCTACACATCCTTGCTGAGTACAGCTAGTGGGAAAGGGAAGGGAGGAATGAAGGTGAGGAATGGCAATAGTTCAGCCTGAGTGCTGCTCTCACTCTGAGCGGTGAGGCCGTGGTGTCAGAGCACATCAGTCACAGAGCACAGCCAACTCACTGCCAGCTCAGACCTTCCTGGGCAGAGCTTCACATGCTGCTGCTGCTGCTTGTGTATGCGTTTTACAAAGTGGTTTACAAATGTGGTTGATTTAATGTCTATTCATCTTGTAGTTGGGACTGCTCAGGACCACATGAGGTAGGTGACTGGCTCTCTGCTCACAGGTTGCAACTTTGGAAGAGGCATGAGAAGAAACAGCTTCTCATGTGCAGTCCCTGAGGAGCCACCGTGCCCCCTCCTACTGGGATGGGCTCTTTCTGGCCTGGGTGGGTTTCTTTAGCGATGGAAATAGGAAGAAGTATGTGAGGGCAGGTCTTGGTGAGATAGTTACCAAGAAGGGAAACAAAGCATAAGGAAAGTAGGGGCTCCCCCTGAGGCATTCAGGCTGTGCTTGTGGTGTATCAGACTCTTCAGCACTGGAGGAGGCTTATGGCAGGCCACAGGAGGCACCACAAGAAGGGACGGGTAGGGAAGATGTATTTTGTGTGGATTTTGACTTTTCCCTCAAGCTCTTTCTAAACAGAACAACAGGAGCAAAACCTTTCCTCTCCAAATGTTTCTTCATAAAAGATGTAAAAACAACCACAAACACCTTTGTGTTATGCAGATAATTCAGAGGGCACCTTAAAGACCAAATTCAGTTTTTGTTGAAGTTGTATGTGTGTCTCTAAAGTTTCTAGGCAATTAGATGTTTAACAAAAGAGCTTGTTTTCTTTGAGCTAAACTAAATACCCAAGATTGAAAGGACTTCTTAGGCAGAAGAGCCACCTTCTCATCCCAAGGACTAATTACTGAGGCCTTCTGTTTTCTCAGGAGTCTCATCCTCTTAGAATACATATTGCATTTTCAGAGCACATTTCCTTGCTCAGAGTTTCTCCTGTTGGGATTAGCTATTGTAGTGCTGTCACCTACCCTGCAGGGTTGCTCCTGCTTGGCTGCACAAGGGAGAAAAGGGGAAAATCACTGCAGCTCACAAAGATGCTTTGCCCTAATTATGATTCTTACATTGAGCAGCAATGGTCCACCCCAGTGCTGACCATGGGAAAGCACACATTTGCCAAGTGTGCACTCCTGGAGATCCAGGACAATCAATGACCCTCATTCAAGTATAAAGAAAATTTCTAATTCAGCTACTCCAGGTGTGAGTTTGGTCAATTTGTTTCTCTTTTTTTGTTGGTTTTTTTTTCCTCTTGCAAGTATATATGTTTTTAAGGGAGGTAAGTGTCATTCCTTACAGCAGAAAAGGACATAAGTTTCTATTTATTTGGTTGAGTAAAAATAGGATGATTGCATGGTCTTGATTACCCTAAGGTAACAGAAGGACTCTGGTTTTTAATTTTCACCATTTAACCACTGTAAAATGCTGTCAAAAAAGGTCCATCAAGATCCTGTAAGTTTGATGAGGCCCTTTTCTTCTGTAGTTTTTCCTTGCTAAGCTGTTTGGTCTTCCAGTGGCATCCAAACTTTTGCATGCTGTGAAGTAACAAAGCAGAACATTAAATCTTTTAAATCCTAAGAGTGCCAGCAATCTATTGAGCATTTCACAGTGCTGTTGTCAGTGAAGAATGCTTGTGTGTATTCTTTACATTGTAATCCCCTGGGTGTGAAATTAGATCTGGTACCAGTTTATTTTTCTCTTTCTTTTTCATATCAAATATTAAATGTACCGTAATCACCCTCTCTGTTTCTGGGTATGTAAAGCAAAGGATTACCCTTTTGATAAGTAGGTTTCCAACTTCTTTTTAGTAGCACAGCTTAATAGTACGATTTAAATGGAATGAAATGTTGTGTGAAGAATTATAGGGTTTTTTTCCCCCTTTATTTTAATGTGTAGGCTCCTTTTGAATGTTTATTAATGTTAGTCTTATGCATCTCTTTTTATATTTTAAAAATCTGCTTTAGTAGCATATGGCCTTTTTGTGATCAAAGTTGGGCTTAATGTGTGCTTTCAAAGCATTACTTTGCTAAACATAATGGTAGTATTGTATTAACTTCAAGTTTCAGTAGTACAGTACTAAGAGTCTTAAATAGTTCTTATCCTTTACTCTGTTTCTGTTGATCACTAGTGTTAACACACAAGTCTTTTTTTTATTATTATTTCTTTTTCCCCTCAGTTTAATCAAGTCAGTACATTTTTTAATATCTGTGTCTTCAGCTGTGAAATGAGACTAATGCTTACCTGGCACATCGTGGAGTAATGTGAAGCTAGCTAGTGTCTGAGATGTAGAGAAGGGCCAGGGGAGTAGGGAGAGTGTGTGAGTGACTGATATTTAGTAGCTGGCACGCATGTACAGTTATCTGCAAAATATGTAGACAAGTGAAAAGACACGGATGAAATTGAATTGGATTAGCTTGAACAAAGAAATCCAGTGGTACAGATGGCTTAAATAGCTGAAATTACGCTGTGCTCACCAGCATGATGAAATCCTTTCTTGTGATATGGGAATGCCCCTGTGTCGTGAAGAATGGAGAAAATTCATGTTCCTTTATAGAAAACAGAGCTACTTAGATGTTCCTCCAAGGAGACAGCAGGTAGTGCATTTTGTAAATGTGATCTGGGTTTGCGTTAATCTGGAGAGAGAGTGGATAGTCAAAGGGAAGCAAGCAGGGCCATTTCTGCATGCAGGCAGAATTATTATTTAATAAAATAAATAATTTTTTTCCTATATAAAACAGATTTCTAGTCCATCCTTACTGCAAGTGAATTTAAATAGAGGACTGTGTTTTTTGCATTTAGTTGACCAAAGAGAAGAAAGGACTTGCTTTCATGCTTGTAAAAACCAAGTTGTCCTTGCTGTTGAGAATACTGTTGCTCTTCATCTGAAAATGAAGCTAGTTTAAAAAAGTTATCTAACCATACACAATGCACAAGGTCTACTGCTGTAAAGAAACATTCTTCACAGCATTCTTTGCTTTAAGTGAATAAATTTATTCACTGATTTATCTTCTGTCAGGACTGTAATGTGGTGAAGTTGTGAAGGACTTTGTTGTAATGAATCCTGGGACAGGATTCATTGCCCTACTTAGAACACTCAGGTACGACTGTGGAAAACTTAAACTTCCTTATACTGATAAGCTCACAGGAGATGCAGACTAAGACTAACAAAGAATGAAGATTCTTTTTTTTTAAAGCTAATTTGCAAAAATATTTTCATGCCTTTTAAAATGATAAGTGTTGCAGACCGAACTCCAATAGATAAGTACGAGCTTTGAGTATTCACAGATATCCTTGTTTGAGACCAATCTAAGCTGCTTTTGTCCTGAAGTCTTCTGTAATTCTTTTCTGTGATTATGGGTAGGTCAGAAGCAGTGTTTGTTGAAGTTGCATACTTTGCCTTCCCATGGCCTTACATGTTTTTAGTGAAAAGTAGGAACACTTGAAATGTTGGAATTTCCTTTAAAGCATCAGCACTCTAGGCTTTCGCTTCCATTTTCTTTAATCAGGATGAGTACGTCTGAAAAACTATGCTGACATGGCAGTTATTGTCCACATGACAAATGTTTACATTGTGCTTCAAAATCAAGGAAAGCTCATGCAAAAAATTCATTGTTTTAGATTTATTTGACAATATAGGTGTGTGTGGTTTCAGGATGCTGTTGCATTCCTTGTTTCCTGGAAAGCTCTCTGCTATAATAATTGTGGCATTTTTCTTCTGTGTGAAACTTGCTGCTGTTAGCTATGCTTTTCTGGTTTCTAGAGGTGTTTAATGAAGCCTCTCTTTAAAATCCTGTGAGAGGTATAGCCAGATCAGAATGGAGCAGACCCTCCTGTTTGTACTTTCTTTGCAGGGAGAGTCATTCAGCTGCTGTGCAGAATCCTTCCCCACTGCCTGGTGTGGCTCACAGCAGTTTGTTTGCCTGTGACCTCTCCTGTGAGAGCTGTTGTACTCAGCTGGTCAGCGTAGTTTTTGCTCACACTTAATAAAGGCAGCTTTTTTGGATGCTGTTGGCACAATTCTGTATGCAAAGGCTGCAGTGATTTGGTCACAGTTAAAGCATAATGAAGTCATGCATGTTTGGTCATTTTCTGCCCAGAAGGCTTGGTGAGAACTTGTGTATAACATTGTGTTAGTTGTATCATACCCAGGATCTAACTTCTGTTTTAAAAATGAGCAAGGAAGTGTGGTGGAACCCATCTTTTCTGATCTTTAAGATGTGTTTGTTTCAGTGGGACACTATCTATTTAGAGAAAAATTCATTAATCCAAAAATCCCAGGTCAGCTAAGTGCAAAAAACTCTATATGTCTGCCATGGCTTATAATCTAATCAATTTCATTATAAGAACTTGATCTAAAGGACTTCAAAAAGCTTTCCTTCCTCCATTTTGAGATATTTAATGATTTTTTTTTTTCAGTGAATACAGCAATAAGCTTGTTGACCATAAGAATCTTCCAAATCTCATTACAATACTATTTTAATTGGAAAATGAAGGAAAAGCTGTTATAACTAGGGGCAAAAGCAAATATGAAAGAAGTGAAAATTCTCAGAGGGACTCCATCCCTTGCTGGAGTGGTCTTTGGTATGCGCTTTAGCAACACATTTTAATTATTCATACAAAAATTTCAATCTAAGTAATAACCATTCAGTGCTTTTTCAATAGTATTCTTCTGAAGAACAAGAGCTTTTAAAGACCTGGTAGGTTTTGGGACCAGGTTTTGAAGATTTTTAAAAGAAATACTGCTCTTAGATAGATGTAGTCTTGTAGCTAATAATATTGAGAACTCAGTGGTGCCTTCCAGTGATCACAACTGCTTTATAAATGCTTAGTCTAGTCTTGCTTCTGTTAAAAATAATGAGAGTTTTGCCACAGGCTTCAGTGGAAGCAGGCTATGTCTCCTTAATTATTTGAGCTTTGCTTCATTGAAGTTTGGTAGTAATTGTGAAATTAAAGCACAGGCACAGAGTCAGAGACCAGAGAAAAATCTTGGCCCCATGGAAATGCACTGTCTTCCACTGTGAGTTTCCTCACAGAGCTGTTTAATAACCTATTCATCTGAGATACCTGCTGTTGTGTAGTTTTCCCTGTGTGTAAAGTGGAAGAAATAATATCACAAATGATAAGGTGGTCGTGTATTAATAATCTCTAATGGAGTGTTGATTGTCTTGGTTGAAGCATGATGTGGGTGTGTAGATAGATTATTGAATCTCTTGTAAATAATAAAATTGGCTCCTCCCTACATGCTAATTCACTAGTGGAAACACAACAGAAAGAAATCTCATTTATTCAACAAAGGCATATTTGTGCAGGTACCAATTAATTCCTTTAAGGTATCTGTAGCTGGATGGTGATTTCAGACAAGGGTGTCTCCTCCTTGATGATCTTAATGGTGGTTTTCTTTTGTATTTTTTTCCGCCTACTGCAGGAAATTAGAGAGTTGTGGCCCTGCCTTCATGGCATGTTCACATAGCAGTGCATGCTGTGTTTCTTTGTGGAAAGTGCCACGCTGTCACACGCAAACAAGGACAGGCTGTGCCACCTGTGTTGCATTGGCTCTCTCCTGTTGAAGAAGATCAACAAAGATGCTGAGGCACGGCCATGGTTGTCCCACAGGGGTGCACTGCTGGGATCTGAGGCTCAGGAGTGGGTGTGTAACCTGCCCCTTGCTCAGAGCCCGGCCTGGGAGCTCACTGAGCTTCGGTGTCAGTCCTGGGAGTGTGGGTGAGCCTGCAAATGTTGGCCTTCAGTCAGGACTTCCCTCAACCTGTGGTGAGACGCCACTCCACCCCATGTCTCACCACAGCCTTTCTCTGTGGCTTTGAAGAGGGCAGTTTGGAGGAAGTCCTGACTGACTTTTGCTTTACAGAGTTGGAATTTAGTATGCAAGTTACGAGACCCATAGGAGTCATCAGCCAGCCCTTGCATCCCTTTGATGACTTGCTGTGGCAGCATTGTGGAGGAGCAGTGCTGCGGTGAGACCTGTATATTCTACAGTCCTGAATGACATGAGAAGTATATCCAACAGCTCTTTAATGTACAGCCTATGAGCAAAGGCAAAGGTAAATTAGAAGTATGGATGATGCAAAGGTTTGTGGCAATGCTGAGTTGTATCTAAAAGAACACACAGTAGGAATTGCTGCAGAATGATTAAATGTAAGCTGTAGGTCAGCAGCAGCCAAAGAAAACCTATCTGTGAACTGAATGATGTCTCCTCCACTACTCTGGTCCCACTCTCCACTCTTTGCTGAGCTATTTCAGTAAGCAGCCAGAAACAAATCCCATGGGATGACACAACAGAAAAAATGATTATTTTCTGTTGGGTAATGGGCTCAGGAGTGGAGGGCTGGGATGCCGGCAGACAGCAATTAGATCGGCTTAAGCTGCACGAAATTGGGGCCTCGGGGCTTCCTTCTGCTTCATCTCTCAGCTGTAACTGGCTGCTCTCTACTCGGACTGCAGCGAGCTTTGCAGCAGGAGCTGCCTGGGCTGGCTGGGGGGGTCAGTACCAGCGCAGCTCCCAGAGTGCTGAAGCTGGAGCTACGTCTGCAGCTGGTCAGTTGTATTCTTCTCTTGATGGGCTTCATGGAAGATAAAGAAAATTTGGGGCCCATTTTGAGCAAAACCTGTGCCTGTTGTGCCCTCTTTGTGCTGGCGCTCGTGTGTTTGTGATCGCACAGAGAATCAGACGGTGGTGCAGAGGACGGAGGCTTGCCCACAGAAGGTTTGATTTGCTTTACTTGCCTTTGCCAGGCTGTTTTTCAGCCAGATGGGCTCCTGGGGCCGGGTGTGTGCAGGGGCAGCCGTGTCCTTTGCTGGGCACAGGGAGAGCTGCGGGTGGGCAGCGCTGCCGCCAGACGTTGAAGAGCAGCTTCGGTGTGTCCTTCACTGCTCTCACAGTCCGTGTAATTTGTCTGGGCTTCCCTAGAGAAAGCCATTTGTTATGAAAACTTAAATGTAATAACGTGGCTTGACTAATTCCTCCCTCATTAGCCATGTGGTGTGCCACAGGGAACTGTGTGATTCCATTTTCCCTGAAGAATGCCGAATCTCAGTAATCTGTGCTAGTGCTACCTCTCTATTCTAGCAGCCTGGGCTGAAGCATTTATTGAAGTTGTGAAGATATGTTCATTTCCTTTAAAATTTGCACTTATGAGTATTAATATAAATATAAGGTACTTAGAACTGATCTTGATGGAACACAGCTTTATTATTTTCTTGAAGCTCACTGTCACTCATGAAATGTAAGCTGCTTTAGAAAGGTGAATATCTCCTGTTATTTTTTAAAGCAAACGTCTTCATTTAGTTGTAGATAAGTGGTAGATTTTATTATTTTTTAAAATATATATATGAAGCAAAAAAAGAGGGAAGAAATACATAAATACATAGAGTTGCTCTGTAGCCGCTTACTACAAATGCATTTCTGCCTTAGACGTCACTGAGTGAAATGCCCTCTTTTTACAAGTGCATTTGTTATTATCTCTTCATGTTGACACAGATGAGTCAAACTAGAGTTCAGGGGTAACTATATTCATTGAACAATATTGGCCTTAGTGTTTCCCCTTATAATTATGGGAAATACATGATCTTATTTGTGGTACTGGTTGGCTACCCATACATCTAATAACTGTAATTGTTACATAGAAGTAAAACAGAAATATGAGGTTTTCTGATGCTACATACATTTATTTGGAGCTTGTTAACAATTGCAATGACCATGCATTTTTGAAGAAGATTAAGTAAACAAACAAAAAATAAAAAGGTCAGTTGGCAGGCTGACAACTTGCTAGAGTTTCTGCTGACTCCTCTGAGTTTCCACCGTGATCGCCTTCCTTTGAAAACAGGACGAACGGGTTCAGATTTATCTGGCTGTGCTGACTAAATTGGCCGCTTTTCACTGTCACAGTAAATGAATTTTGATTAAAGAGATGCTTTGAGCAAAGGTGGTGACAGATTTATGCTGTGCAAAGCTTTACCTGGTGACCTGAATGTCTAGGCCTGGCATTATTCTATATTTAGAAGGAGACAATTGACTACAGCAGGAGCAACTGAAGATTTCTATTAAAACTGTGCAACATTTATAATTATGCAGCTAAAGGCTGCATTTTGTTATATGGATGAAAACTTTACAATTTATTTTGGTGTATATAAAAGGTCAGAGTGCAAGTGCACAGATTCTAACCTAAGTATTTGTCATTTTGAGTGCACAATACATTTCAAACCAAGCATAAATAACAACAGAGAATGCTGCTGAGTAAACCTAAATCACTGAACCGCTTTAACAGAGTAAATAATAAAAAAAGGCAAAGACTCTCAACTCCTCACATTTACTCAATATTAGTGAACTAAACCTTTACGTGGAAGATTTCAAAATTCAGATTTACAGTACAATCAAATGAGTGTCAGTGTTCTTATACTGCGTCACTCCAGATGGGGGAGGTTTATAAATTGAAGTATAACTTACGATGCCTTTTAAAATGAAATTTAATATTTTTCATCTTCCAGGAGCAGCATTTCTTTTTGGATGACCTTTTTGTTAGCTGTTTTGTATTTGAGTCTTCAGCTATTGGGTAGTTTTAAATAGTCTGCAATATTTTAAAGGAATGGAAAGTGTACCTATGTATATCTATAAATAGATATAAGCAGATGTCTGATGGGAGTAATTTCCTGCAGAGAGAAGATGTTGACTGAATGCACTCCATTCTTGCACCTGAATTTTTTTTTGTGTGTGTGTGTGCTTGTATGTGTTTTATAGAACATCAAAAAACTTTAAAGAAGTCATCCGTCTATTGTTAGCTTTCATATAAATTTAGAATGTTAAAGAACTTACTATTGATTATAGGAATGGTAAGGTGCCCATAGTATTTTCTTTCTCAGTGGCAATTAAAGCAGTTCAAAATATATTAGTAAAATAGTTCAGTTTTAAATTCCTTATCTGTTGCTTGTCATTGTTTCACTTGATGTTTTTGTTTGGAATAAACATGAGTTTTGGGGTTTATTTTAGGGTCTCAAAATGAAATACTTCTCTCAGATCTCCAGCCAGGAGGTTTTCAGGCACTAGACAGGATTTTAACTGGCTTAGGTCACCTTATATGCAAAGACTATTTTAAAGCAGGAAATTGATACATTTGAGAATTTTAAAAATTTATGTTCCTTTCAGGACTAATAAAACACTCATGAAAGTTTGGATGAATGTGTGGGTAGAGGGAATTGTTGTGCAGTTTGTCCAGGTACTGTATGCATTTGCTGCCTTGGTAACACTGGTATCAGACCAGGTAAGGGCCAGAAGAGATGACAGGGATGGAAGGAAGGCAGTGTGCCTGCCGTGACTCTGGCTGGAGAGGCAGCCAAGGGGACCATCCTGTGGGGAGGCTGGCCTCCACAGTCCTAGGAGAGGTACTTGCTTCCAATTCAGAGTCCACAAACAGATCCTCTTCTATTACAGTCTGTCCAGATCTAAAATCCCTGGAGTTCCTCAAGCCCATTATTTGGGTAGAGGACAGACCATTTTTACATGCAATGTGTAAGGCCAGTATTACACAGTCCAAAAGTATTACAAGAAAGTGTTGGTATGTGTAAAAAAAAAAACCCAAAACATATGATCGAGTTTATATTAATGCTTCATGTGAAAAGTTGTTTTTTAAAAAGCATCCATATTGCATCAAGTCCAGATTTAAATAATGAGGTCCAAGATTCTCCAGTTACTGATGAGTTTTGTACATGGTGCTATTGTAATTTTTGGAAGAGACACAGGAGTGACTTCATTTGAATCAAGGGGTATGGCTTTTTTCCACGATCTCCTGGAACTGGTCTGAGAGAAACACATGTACTCTGTCTGTATGCTTCCACAGAACTACTGAGGGTCCACATTTACAAAGCCCTCATTAAAATGTGCTAGTCCTTCTCAAATCAATAAAATCAAGAAATGAATTGCCAAGTTTATAAAACTATGCTCTGCTCAACAACATTGTCTTTCTCTTTAGCATGGTATATTCTTTTAAAAAGCACCCAGTCTGGTTGACAGTTTCTAGGAATATTCCAGGCCCTAGTACCAGAAATCTGTTCATTTTATTTACATTAGCTTCACCCAAAGGGGAAGAAATATGCAGCACAGTGCTGTGTTAGCCTAGCCATGCTTTCTAGTGCTTCTGCCTGCAGGTTGCAGCAGTAATTCTTCTGCTTATGGTCTCTGTAGAAAATGTGTTGATAACATGAGTGATCATCTTTGGGGAAAATGATGGGGAACAGTGGTGGGAGAATGGAGGGAATGGCTGGTTTCAAGAAACAACTGGCAAGTGGTAAAACGGACACTTGTTTGGGAGAATTTTTGGACCAGTAGGCTGGTGCAAGTGAAGTTTCTGAGGGGGACAGGTTGAAGGACAAAAGCTAATGGACAGAGTGCAGTTGGCTTCGAAAAGCGATGATGTGTTTGGCCTCCGATATTTTCTCTTATTCATATTTTTCCCTCCTTGCCGTGTCAAATGGGCTAAAAACACATCAGCCTCTGGGACAGTAGATGTCTGAGAATTTCAGCTTTGGTTGCAATGGCTCTCTGCTAGAGAGCAGATTTTATCTCCACGAGAAACTTGATTTTAGCATCGTGTTTGTGTTGCTTTGCGTGGACTTGAACACTTTTGCTGGAGGCCAGCTGTGTTCGGGGAGCAGGCTGCTGGCTGCACTGGTGGCACAAGGGGAATGCTGACATAATCTGTATCACTTCAGGTTCATTTATAGGCAAGGGCTTGTTGGCAGCTGTGCCAGGGAAACAGCAGCATCTTCCTTAGCTCGAGACAGGGAGCCCTTGGACCATGGAGCACTGCAAGTGTCTTTCACTGCAAACATACCCCAAGTGCTGACAAAGCAATGTGGGGCTGTTTCTGAGAGGCAGAGGTAGGGCCATACTGCTGAGAATTTAGCAAATGGAATATAATAAAAACCAGACTGAAATGACATCATTCTTTTCTGTTTCATAAGCACACGCTGCATGTGTGGACAGTGTGCAGATGTTTTGCTTTGATGACTTGCTCTGTAGGTTTACGGCCTTGGAATGTCGATAACTAAAGAGGTTGGTTTTATTTTGAACTGCGTTAAATTGCGCAGAAGCATGTATCAATCTTCAAGTTACTTGCCTGCAATTTTTAGAATGTTTTAGACTTAAAAATGGAATACTTTTACTTAGTGTTTTAAGGTTTTTTTAATTTTTATTGCTCTTCCATTTTTCAGTTGTTAATTGTTTCCAGACATTTTTTCACTATGATGAAGACCTCTGTCGATGTTTTATTTTTATTTAATTTCTTTCTTTCTTTTTTTCTTTTTTTTAAAGTGCAAAGTGTAGGGAGGTGTTTTGATTCCATGTTCTTGCTAAAAAGTCAGAGCTTTGAACTTATGATGTTTCTTGCCATCAGGATTTCCTGCAATTGGTATCTTCTCTGGAGAATTTTCTAATGGTTTGTCTTAGTTTAAGCTTGTTTTTCAGACTAGACTCTATTGTGTCTAAGAGCAGGATTGATATAGGCTGCCTGAAACTGCTGATTGCTAGGGAACAGCTTTGCTAGATGAACATAACACATTCTATAGGTTTCTCCCTTTTATGGTCTCCGTTACAAATTTTTATTTTAGCTTCAGTATATTTTAGTGAAGTATTCTGCTTTTAAATAGACATTCAACATACGTGTGTCTGCTTTAACAAAGGGCCAGCAAGCTATACATCAGATCAAAAAATCATTTTTCAGTTTGACTATATAATCCCACTAAATGGAGTTTATTTTTCCTTGTATGTCTTTTCTCTTCTTTGCCAAAGTTCCTGCTCCTTAATATTACACCCAGGTTTCCTGAGAACTATCCAATTCCCAAGACCAGGACCCTGTTTTGGTATTTTGTGTTGATGATTCAGAAATGCCATAAATTGAGAAGAGGAAATGAAGCAGTAATACAGATAGAGTGGAGATGGTAGTGGCTGCTGGATGCTGCCTCAGCTGTGGACCATCAGATTGACAGCAGAGCATAGCTGGTGTCTCTTTAGCCATGGTTTGTGTTTCAGAGCACTGAAAGGGATCAATCAAATGGAAGAAGTTTTTTATTTTATGTTATATGAAGGCTGTGCTGAGTTCTCAAAAACTCCTTGCCAACAACAAAACAAACAAACAAAAANAAAAAACAAAAAAAAAAAAACCCCCACCAAAAAAAAAAAAAAAAAAAAAAAAAATCATGAAATAAAACCAAGCCATGTTCAAATGTTCACTTGTAAAATCTTTGAAGGCAATGAAACTTCAGGTCAGATGCTTTACATGGGTGAGGGAAATACTTCTCTCTTCTGTCCCCAAATTGTGCCATCTTTCCTGTGGGCAGGGGATCATCTTCATCCTTCCAATGGAAACACCAGCTCTCGTGCTGCTGATTTTTTTCTTTCAAATCTCTATTAGCAGACTCCTATGTTGTCCAGCACTCTCATCATCATCTTCCTTTGGATGGCATAAGCATGTGACTTTTTTTGGTAGATGCTCTAAACTATTGTTGAGTTCTAGTTCTAAAGCATTATTTTGGTTTAAAGGAATTATCATTTGAGTAACTGACTCTTCTGCACTACTTATCTCTTGCCAACTGTCTGTTCATTTGATTACAGCAGAAAAGTCATCTGGGCTACACCTTTTGTTTTCAAGGCAAGCCTATCAATTAATGGCTTTGTTTATTAAATGTCAATTAAAATCTTTTCAGTATACTCTGATTTATATAGTCAGTCATTAATGCTGCTTCTTTCTCACCCCTCAATATATTGGCTTAATTTTCTGTAAGAAAATGTCAGTGTATAGCAAACAAATGTCACTCAACAAAATTTGTAGGCATGTTTCATCTTTATATTGAAAGAGTTAAATGTTGAATTTAGTCCCTTCTTGCTTTTTCTGAGAACAAAGTAGTTTTTTTTGGAAGCTGAGCTGTGAACTCAGTAGTTAACCTGTCTCTTAGAAGAAAATAAGAAAATATAAATAAGAAATTTTTCTGTAGGACCTTACAGTTTAATCTTTCACGTCATGCAGTATAAAAATTGGTAAGCTCATTTATTAGTGAATTGGCTTGAGTAGGTGTCAGTGACTGAATTTTTAGTCTTGTGTTTTTGTCCTAAATCCACTGCTGATGCAGGAAAAATGAAATGGGAGAGGCAGAAAATACATGAAGTACAAATCTTATGACAGTAATTGATAGCTAGGTGAGGCATCCATCCAGAGCTGCCTGCTTGCCTTTATACACACCCAGTTTAGTGTGATTGAGAAAGATTTTACACAGAGCTGGTAAAGAAAGGGAGGGAGGTGCACTTGCTAGTGACAGTCCAACTCTGGTGATCTCAGATGTTGCTAACTTTGTGCTTAAAAAAACCCCCACAACTGTGGAATTGCTCTTTTCTGAATGACAGTTTTTTAAAGTTCGGGGTTTTTTAAGTCTGAATAAAAACTGAGTGTACTCAATGATGAAACTTTAAAAAAACTAAGATCATATTTTCAGTAAACTCTCTGAGTAAAATAAGCACTGTAGGATAAGATTTTAAGTTTCATTAATTATTGAGTAAAATAATTTGAACTGCTGGTGCTGATTTTTGGCTGTGTTTTTTTGGGAAAAGTGTGTTATCAGTTTGTACTGGCTAAAGCCTTTACAGCCATATGGAAAGATTTCTTACTTTGATACAGCTGCTGCTTCAGTTCTTGCTTCTCTTCTAACCTTTGGGATCTTGCAGTATTTTTGTTAGTGTGCTTGTTCTCACTACTTGGAGCTGAGTTAACTACTTAACAAACTACTTTCACTACTAAGGGAAGTGCATCCAATTATCCAATAATGAAAAGCCTGGTTTTTTGGTTTTTTTTTTTTTGCTTCCACCTTGATGGGGCATTACCTCAACACAAGTTAAAATTGTTGTATGCAAGCATTCAGCACCCTCCCCAGAAAAGCATCAAAAGCATCCTGTATCCTGCTCTAGCTACATTCCTGCAGTCTAACTCCTTCCATTGCAGAGAACCTGGCTAGGATTTTCTCACCTGTAGAAGTGGGTTTAAGCAAAGCACTCAGGATCTTGTGCTTACCCCCCCAAAAAATCATGAAACATGGAAACAAAAAGTGTTTTAAATACTGCTTGGGACTAAAACTTCTATGACGTTTAGATTGTGTGAGTTTCTGCATCCCTCAAATTAAATCTAGAAATTTTCATTTTCCTTTAAAGTAAAAGACATTGCTTTTGCCCAGATACATGACTCCCAAGAACTGGGATATGGGAAGAAGCAGTGCAAATATGATTCACCCTGAATTTTGCAGAAATTGGCAGTGCTGTGAAAGGCGTTGAGGGAATGGTGCGCATGGATGCTGCTTCCCCCCACACCCTGTGTGCAGAGCAGCTCTGGGGTTGCTCTGTGCTATCTTGCCTCCCTTGGCTTAGTTTCCCACTTGCACTGTCCTGGGAAGCTGCTTAAGGAGAGGGAGTGATATTGGAGACAATGTTTGATGGAGTTCAAGATATTTTCTCATGTGTCAGTTTGTGGCTCTGAGTAACAGTGTCCATGACTGGAGAAGAAAGCAGTCATTATGGAGAAGCTGTGGGATGAGAAGGGAAGGTAGGAGGAGGCCAAGCCTCCCTGCAAGGAGACGGCAGACCCAGTTTTACAGGCAGAACCTGTAGAACAACTGCACATGAACCTCTAGTGAAGGCATGCAAAGGCAACAGCCCTCTCTAGGCTTAGAACTAGCTGGTGGTGCATAAAGGATGAGTGTCTGCTGGGTGGACCTGCTGCTGAAGGCAGGGGAGGGTATTTTAGGATGCATTTGAGCTATTTTTCCAAAAATGGGCGTGTGCATGTTCTGTGTTTTGATTGAGGGGTGAGCTTGTATGTGTGTGCACCTCAGTGGTAAGGCAGTGACTTGACTTCTCCGTCAGGGCTGGAATGCCAGGGATGCCTGTCCTATCCTGACATGACTGACTTGTCTTCTTGGGTTTTTTTCTCTCTGTGATTACCACTCTAGCACAGAAATGTATTTCTGTCCTGTCTTGTACTGGCTTTCTACAGTACTGTCTGAAGCTGAAGGTTTCCATAAAAATCAAAAGAAATGTTGAAAGCCAAGTAGCAGGCAACAGCATTGTCAAGGAGGCCTGGAGTTAAAAAATTTCTAAGGGAAACAAGTTTCTCTGGAATGAAGGTGGAAATACACTTCCACTTAATTTCAACGGGCTGACAAATTGTAATGTTTATAGTTGGCTGACAATGTAGAAATAACTCACGAACCAAAAGAAAAGTTTACTGCAGAAAATGGCTCTCCAGTTATTTACCTTGGCTTCATCCTCTCCTGAACTGGGGAGAACATAGTGATGTTTCCCTCTCTTGATCTCTCTGTCTTGGCTGGTTGCTGAGATGCTTTTGGATGTAATTCTTAGCATAGGAGGGAACTTCCAACACAGCAAAACTCATTGCCAAACCTAAAAAAAAAAAAAAAAAAAAAGTCTGCATCCGGTAATGACATTCTGGAGATCCTCGATGCCATATTCCTTTTCTGCCATCTCAATGAATTTTCCACACATTTTTATGAAGTGTTTTGAGTCTATTTTGGTGATATAATTCACATGAATGTTTTGAGTGTTCTCTTTGCTCAACCCTGACCTCACCCCTATGGAGATTTTTTTATTTTTTTCCTGTGTTGAAACCTGCCAAAGACTTCAGGCATCATTTTCCCACACACAGTGGAAATAAAGCACTTTTTAAAAAACACCCCACACCCAAGAAACACCACTCCAAACAGATTTTCCCCCAAAAGAAGAGTTCTGTTTGAAAATCAAAGTGGTGGTTTGGTTTGTTTTTTTGTTTTTTTTTTTACTTTGAAGTACAAGCTGAATAGACATCCAGGGAAGTGCTATGCTTGGACTTTCTTGTCCTTATCAATACACCTTGAATTTGCTTGCCAGAGAACTGGAGACTTCGCAGAGCTCCCAGACAGTTGTAGCCTTGGGGGTACAGCAGCTTAATCAGCACCCTGCTCTAGAAGGAGTTCATGTTCTTTCAGTGCTTTTGTCCACCCTTCTCCTTCAGGTTGCAGTGTCCTCGCTTGTGCTGACACAGCCGGTCTGGGGCTGTGAGTTGGCTCTCTGCAGTGCTTTAGATGAGATCCCAGCATTTCTGGGAGGCCAGGATTGCAGTGTCACAGTGTGCGGGCAGCGCTGCTTGCGCAGGGTGAGCCCAGCTGAGGTGCCCCCAGAGGGATGGGAAGGACAGGAGCTTGGAGCTTTCCTGGTTTTACTTGAGAGCAGGAGAAAAGGTTCTCTGTAATGCCCTCACCTCAGGGCAGAGCCCATTGACTACCCGGGAGGGTGGGCTGCAAGCTCTCTCCTGAGGAATGGTGTAAGGGTTTGTTTTTTTTTGAGATGCTCCCAGTGACCCCTAGAGCACCCAGAATTCGGGAGCCATAAAGGAACTGCATTGTCATTTAGTTTATTAAGTGTCTAAAAAATGGCACGCTATTTTTTTTTCTTTTAAGGCAAACCAAGTAGGATACTAAGTTGGCAATCAAACTGGATTTTAGGATGTCTTTTAAGCATTGCTAAAGGATGCTGGCAGGTACCAAATATTTTAGCCAGTATGTGATATTATTTATTTATTCATTCTCCTCCTGAGTGATGTGTAAAGCTGTCAATCTGTTGCATTTCATTGTCCCTAAACTAAGCAGAATAACTCAGGATTCTGTAACCAGAGCAGCCCTTCATAAATTAAGGTCAGTTGGGTGCAGTGCTGTAACAACAGCCTGTAGAAACAGCCTCAGACCAAGGCATCCTTTGTTAACCAGAGGAATATTAACTACCCTGGGAGTTCCTGAAAGTGGGTGGTTTCTACTGCCAAGCTCAGCAACGCTTTGTCATAATGAAAAAACAATACTGTCTGCAAGTAGGATTGAATGCGTCTCCTCACATCTGTTTGCCTAAGCTTGGGAAAAGGTGCCATTGGATAAGAGCAGCAATTCCTGCTGTGACTGTGCTTGTGCTTGAAGGGAAAGCCTTAAATGCCAGCAAATGGCCAGGCATCTTTCATGAAGCTAGTTTTAATTTATTTTTAGACTTGATTAATAGTTACTGCAATATTTGCCTTGCACATTTTTTAATGGAATGCTTAAACCCAAAACTTGTTTAATATGTGATCCCTTCTGTGTAATTGTGCTCTCATACAATGTCTTTGGTGAGAATGAACTAGCAGAGTTTTACCCAGAATTGTTTAGAAGATACCAGTGTGGAAAGCAGCGATGACTCACAGTGCCTTGGAGGAAGAAGAGCTAGCAGTTAACCACAGAGCATGGCATTATCTGTATGCCAAAGCTGGCCGAGAGAGACAGCATATTTTCCACTTCACTATGTCGGGGGGAAAAAAGTACTCCAGAGAAATATTGGCTCTCTACGCAATCTTGATAATTTCGTCAACTTGATGAGTTTAGAACAGGTGTGATGTGGGAGGCATGTGAATCAAAAGAAGGTGGTAGTTCCCATCTAGAAGCTATTGTTAATTTTATTTGATGAATAAATACATATGAAGCATTCTCATTTTTGGTGGATTCCCCTGGGTGAATAAACTTGGTTGCACAAGAATGTAGTATGTGATGGATAGAGCACATGATTAGATAATAAGTGTTTCTGCACAAATTTATTTTGTATCTGATCCCATGTGTCTGTATTTTTATTTCTTTAGGAATATCTATGTGGCCTCTCTTCCTACTGCAGGCAATTTGCCAGATGCCTGTAAATTAGGAATGTCTACTGCAAGTGAAATAATAAGTATCTCTTATTTCTCAATGTAATTTGTTTGCCGTTTGCATTTAGTGATGTAGTGTTTTTGTTAGGGAAGATGGCTTGACTTTACAGGCAGAATTACATGAAAAACATAGCAGTTAAACCTTTGTTTTGATTTCATTACAATAAAAATCTATCTTTTACAGTATAGATTTGAATATTTTCTTTTGGGGGAGGTGTTTCATTTAAAATTATTTGTAATATCCTGTTTTGTCTAGTTGGTCTTTACTTACACAGAAAATACAGTAAGAAGGAGGTTGGCTTCCATTTTGGGTCCTCCCTTTCTCTCATCAGTCACCTTCTGAAAGATGTAAAGACATTATTGCCTTGATGATGGGCTGCCCTGGGACCTGGGCATGTACTCCTGCACATCTAATGCTCCACTTCTTTTTGAGTATGTGTGGAAGCTTGAGTATGCAGCTCTAGCCATGTTCCTTGGTTCTGCCAAGGAGAAGGTAAAAGACCTCACCATGTGGGCTGCCAGTTGTGCCAAAAGAAGAAAAAAATAATTATGTAGATTGGAGCAATATTTTGGCATTGGCCATAGGAGAAGTTGAGCTGAAGTATCCATCAGGTTTGACATTTGGTTTCCAAGCACCTGAAAGGGAAGGTGTTGAAGAACCTGGGTGATGAGTACCTGAGAGCTGCTTTCAGGCTGGCAGGGTAATCCAAGCAGATTGTCTTGTGGGCAGGCAAAAGCACTAGGTGAAGACTAAGCCTGTAATTGAGTCCGTTGGTTAATAGTGAAATGTCTGGGTGACTTCATTTAACAATGACTATCAAGGTGTGAATCTTTTTTGCCATGATAAAACCACCTGAAATAGTGATTGGTGGTTGGCATTGGCTGTGAGAAGGCAGTGAGTCTGCTTTCTAAACTCTCCTGCTTGGGAGAAGTGGGTTTGGGGTGTTACTATTATGGGAGACATCCACTGGGCTCTCAGCAGATTAGTATCTGATGAACAAACATTTTTTACACCTATAATCTCAATAGTATGTGACTTCTCTTTCACTTTCTACTCCTCCCACCCTGTATTTCAGTGAGTGCCAGAAGATCAGCTTTCTTTAGATACATAAACAAGATGATGTGGTGCAAATTACAGAAGATTACAAACCCTTGATTTAGTTTCTCTGTGCTGTGATTTAAGAATTGATATTCTTGGGTTTTTAACTGTGACTAAGCAACTGTTTTGTTGAGGCTGATTATTTCCCAGTGGTTGAGAGGCAGCATCAGATTATTCCTGCTGCTAGCCTGAACATCCTTACTTATCCTGTCTTCTCTTCTACTGAGAATAACTTGGACTTGAATTTTACCTCCTATTCTCACCTTATTTTTCCAGCTGATGAATGTGAACACTTCCTGTGTCTCAAATGTTTTATTTAGAGGGATCGCAGGTTCTGCAGGACTGACCCTGCATGTTATTCTTTTGTATTCTCAGGTTTTTTTCCACCTAGAAACTTCTATTGGTAGGGGGAAATATTAAAGTGTTTCAGAATGAAAAAAAATATAAAAATCGAGATTGATTTCAGACCTGTTTATAGCAGAAGGAAAAATTGCAGGGAGGGAGAAAATTTTTCTTGTTGGTCGTGGTGCTCCTGCTGAATATGTGGATGTGTACATATGGAGTGAACACATGCACAGGCACTCCATACAGAGAGAGCACATACATAGGCCATATGTTCATTATTTCAGAAGTTTGGTTTTCTCTTGCATTTTCATCAAGCTTTTAACAGAGCTATTTTAATTGAGATTAAATATAACTATGTAGGACAGTAACTAAGACGCAAATTCAATGTTTTCCTCCTCACCCTCTGTGTGTCAGCAACATTCCTTGTGCTCATCCTCCGCCTAGAAATGAGTTTCTTTTAACCTGGGGCCTGTTGTCAGGAAGAGAGGAGATTGCAGCATTCTTCCAGGCGTGGTGGGGCTGAGTTTCATTTACAAATTTTGTCCAGAGTTGCAACACACTGTTCTGTACTTACCATGTGCCGATCTTAACTGGCATGTAAACACAGCAATAAACTGGAAAAGCACTGCTGCAGTCCCATACCTGTGCACACACATGCAAATGTGAGCCCTGTGTCTGTCTTCTGAAGTTCTGTATTTATGAATGGTTTACAAAGACAGCACGTGCTTAGACTGGTTCCTAGAAGGTATTTACATACAGTTTCAGTAAGGTAAATAATTTTGCTGGTTTGGCTGTGAAATAATTTTGAAATATGTTTTAAAAATACAGAACTTAAGACAAAAAGGTGTGCACAAAAAGCATTTGTATTTATAAGAAATATTTTCCTATGGTTTCTATATCAAACAGTGAGACCTGTTTTTAACACTTATGAACTGTGTTTTCAGTGTTTGAATGGTCAGATCTGCCCAAGTGTCTCACAGGGTTCTAAAGCTCCTTTTTAGCATTTTATTGCTGCAAATACCTACTAAGGTTTATTAAATTGCATATTTTGTAATTCAAAGGGTATGTAAATACAAACAGGAAAAAAGTAAAGAAAATTAAGACTATTTCTGAGATGCTGATGGTTCTTCTCTGCTTTTTCTTTAGCTACTATCTCCTTTCTTGTTCTTTGTGGTTCTCTTATCTACAAAAACATTTAGATTAGTGTGTTAATTAGTTTATGTTAACCAGCAGAGGGCTTCCACCTCAAAGCAAACAGCCTTATCCCTTCTGCAGTTTCCCTGGTATCCTCTTAATCAGAGAAGCGGGAAATAGACATTTATTTAGTTGTCTTAGGGTACTTCCCTGCTGGCTGAACGATCTTCAATTACATGTTAACTAATTTTTTTATACAGTTAGTTTTTAACTGGCTTCCAGTTACTTTCAGTACAGCCGTCAGAGTTTCCACGGGCAACTTGGATGATTCAGAACTTTCTCGTGCTTCACCAAAGTCTCCTATTTCTAAATTTCTAATATAATTGGTGTGTTGCAAAGTTTTTGTGCAGTCAGGTCTTAAAAGTGTTTTAAGCCCCTAAGTATGAACACGGCATAGCCTGAGTAAAGTAGGAGGGACTGAACTGATCTTACAGTTTAGATTAAAGCAGTGCAGGTTGAGTTGACAAACTCCAGTGTTCATCGTGGAGTGTTCCAGAGCAAAGAGGAGTACCTGTG
Source organism: Thryothorus ludovicianus (assembly GCA_013397245.1). Classification (NCBI taxonomy): domain Eukaryota; kingdom Metazoa; phylum Chordata; class Aves; order Passeriformes; family Certhiidae; genus Thryothorus; species Thryothorus ludovicianus. The sequence goes on from VZTB01001066.1 coordinate 101,033, forward strand.
GATACAGGACACTACAAAAGCACACGGTTTTTCTGGGATGTTGGAATCGCCCTGTGAGACACGGGGAGGTTTCCTTGGGAGCATCCTTGGTGCGGGGGGGTGCTGCGGGAGCAGGGCTCAGTGCGGAGCGGCAGGGGAGTGCCGAGGTGCTGAATGCTGCCTGCGGGCTGGAGCACCTCTCCAGCCCCTCTCCCGTGCTGATCAGAAATGCTGTTGAGAACTTCTGGTGATTCAGCGAACAGATGAGCGCCTGGGGGAGAAAAAACCACAATCTTCTCTTCAGACAGAAAACTCACTCTGTCCGCAAAAATTCCGTCCTTGGATAGTTAATCACCCGGTCTATCAGCACTCGGGATGTGTTGGCTGACAGCTGTGAACAGAGTGTTTCCCTGGCCAAGCCTCAGCTCTGGAAAGGAGGTGACGCTGTGGTTGGGGATTTTAAAAAACATTTTGTTATTGAAGCAAGAGCCCCGCAAACTCGGAGAACGTGCGTAGGAATCGAGGCGGTGACTACAGTGTAGAGGGAGCTTTTAGCAGAGCTGCCTTAATTAGTGAGCTGTCATGCCCGAATGGAAAACCACTAAAATTGTTAATTACGTTTCCAGCAGAGATAATAACAGCTTACTACAGGCAAACTGCTGGGTGATAAGTCACTGCCGTGTGTCACCGTAACTGTGTCTCTGCTGAGGTCCCTCGGGCGGCGGCGGCGCGCATCCCGGCAGGATCCCGGCTTGATCCCCGCTGGATCCCGGCTGCCACCTGCCGGTCCGGCGCTGCCGCTGGTCGGGAGGGCTGCCCGTGGAGTACCCAAATATTTGCACATTGCCCGCAGTCACCAAAGCCGTGTTCCTCGTCCCCTTACGTTGTACGACAGCATCAAACCTCACGGAGGAAAAGCTCGTCCGTGTGTAGGCAAGGCTGAAACTTAACGCAGTTCAGGCCCTTTCCGCCTGTATCCCTGAGAATATCATAGAATTATTGAAGTTGGAAAGGTCAGATCATTGAGTCCAAGTGTTGGCACAGCACTGCCATGTCCACCACTGAACCATGTCACCAGGTGTCACACTGACAGGTCTTTTAAATGCCTTAAGGGTATCATCACACTCTTGCCTAGCAAAGCTCAGTACTTGAAACTGCTCCTGCCAGCAGTAATTGCCTTATTCCTTGCACGCTTGCAAGCACATTTTCTATGAAATTTGGTATTTGCATCAGTTCTGGAATTACGCTGAGGAAGAAAGCCAAAAGCTTGTGAATGCATGTGTATACGGTTGAAGCAGGTGGGTGTCTCTGTGTAGTTAACTTGCCTGCTCTTTTGGCATCAAGGTATTTTAGAGAAAAACGGTATTTTTTCTCTGGGCAATGCTGACGTTAGTTCTGCAACTCTTACAAATATCTTTTTGGCTGACAACCAGCAGGTACTGTTCGTGTTCCTCACTCAATTTCTCTCAGTAAGAGCCGTCATTATCCCTACATACAGCTGCTGTTGAGGGGAGAACCTGCTCCAGGTTAGCCTAGCACTTTATAGAAACTGTACACCTGGTTTTACAGAATTTCCCTATCAAAGTAACTGCAGCTGTTGAATTAGAGAAAACATTGCCGTGATGTAGTGAATCCTTCTGGGACACAGAAGCTGAAAGGAGGAAGAGAGACTGATGGCAGGAGCATCATACAGACCTGTCCAAAAGCTGGTTTATCCTCTGTGGGATAAAACAGTTGTCTACAGTTTGATTTTTTTTTTTTTTTTTTTCCTTCTAGACCTAATAAAGTTGGAAATGCAGATGGGCTGCTTGGAAGCAGTCCTACAGTATAAAACTCCCTCCTGCTTTAGTTTTGGTATGGTGCATTTTTAAATGGAAAAAAAATAAAAACCCAAGCAAAAAACAAAGTGTAAAACCAGGAAGTTTTTCTTTGTAATTAGGGCATTCAAAGGCTCTGTAAGGGTTGTGATAGAAACAATTAATAGGCATTGCTTTTGTGTGAGACAGGGCCTACTTAAGTAGGTCGCAAGGCTGGTAGCCAGGAGACCTACTTTCTTTTCTTAGCATTATTGCTTATCGTTTCTGTGATCTTACACAAGTAAATTCATTTTTGTTCCTTTATTTCTTTACTATTTTTTCCCCCTTGCAGGTCCATTCACACTGGGAGGGGAAAGAGTTTCTCAGTTCTGTGCCCTGCACATAATTAGGGACACAACCTTAACTGGAAGTTTGAGGCCCTCTTAAAATGCTCTCCGTGGCTGCTTTGCTGTAAATAATCATGCAGGAATATGGATTATCTGTGGGTTTGCTAAGTGAGCATTTCATAGGGGACCTGTAAAAAATAGGCACGGTGTAGATGAAGACCTCTGACGGAGGTCAGGTTGACAAGGCTTCAAAAGTGACTGAAATTCCCACACATCTGCCTGGAAACGATGAGTGCACTGGGGAGGTGACCATAGGTAGCTGACCTGGTGGTGTTGGGGCAGTTTCTGGGATGGAGGGGTTCTCAGGGCAGCTGGAGCACCCCTCTCCTTTGGCTGGCTGCCGCAAGAGCTTTGTAAGGACGGGATGAGACCGCAGGGAAAGTGTTTTCAATGGGCTTCTGCCGGTGCTTAATCCAAATGGCTTTATGACTGGCTGAGGATGAGTTGTTACCACCTGAAGGAAAACACCCAGGAAGCCTGAGAGAGAGGTGTCCTCCCAGCTGTTAGAGCATGAGCTATCCAAGCAAGCTGTAATTGTGAATCATCCCAGTTACTGTCTCGTTGAGTCACGAGAAATGATAGACTATGAAATGTAGGAATTAAATTCACATGCGGATTGTGCCAAAAGCCAAAAATGGAGCATGTTTGTGGCGTTTTGGGGTTTTTGTCTTTCTGCCTTATTGGTTTTTTACACTGACCCAAAACTTTTCTGTGAAACATTTTTTTGCTGTTTTTTCTGGCCTCAGGAGAACACAGTGGCTGTGAACCATGCATGTGTGTTTGCTTAACAACTTTAGGAGAATTTTAGGACAATCAGGTTGTGATACATGGTAAAAATCCTGATGGTGTGTGCGACTACGCTTATTTGGTCTTGTTCACCTCTAGAAATAAATAAAAAAGGGCAGGGGAAGGAACCAGTTTAGCTTTCTACTGCAAGTTCTGTGTTTCTTCTTCTGTGATTCCTTCATGTTTTTTACTGAGATGGATTTGTATTTAAAAAATGTAGCAAAAAAACCACCTTAATCTTTACATATATAACCTAGAAAATATGAAGCCTATACACTTGTATAACATCTTCTTCAGGGAAAAAATAGGCAGATTAGAAAATTACCTTAGCTTATTGGAAGTGTACCTTGTTTCTTTTATATGGCTTTGTAGAGTGTTTTACATAATTAAATTTTAAGCCTCTGCAGTTTCAGATGCTGCAATTCCCAATTCCACGGCCTTGTATTTGGCTAGTGATTAAAGAATGGCTTAACTTGCAACAGTTCCTGAATGTGTATTGTTTTTCAAAAGGTTATTGCTGTTTTCTCTTGATCTTGGGAAATTTAGTTTTGGTCCACATGTATAACGATGTATGCTGATATTAAACTTGTCACTTAGAAATAAGCAGCATTCTGTGGTAGTGACAGTGTTGAAGTGTATAGCAATGGATCTTCTGCAGTGAAATCGAATGACACCAAACTCTGAGCAAAGCATCGCACTACTCTCTTTACAGTAACAATGGAAATGTTATGGTCAGTCACGGTGCTTTTGCCCTTGCATCACCAAGTTGTGACTCAGCAGCGTGTTAAAAAGGCAGAGGTACAGACAGGTCAGGAAAATTCCTGAAATTAAATTGCTGCCTAGACTCTGGGCAGGCCTGAGATTTACCCTGGCATTTTAGGTTAACCTGAAAGGGTTTCCTTCTTGTTGGTTCCTCTGATCTTCTGTTTCTAAGTAGTACAGTGGAGAGGAGATGACTGTGATTCTGCAGTTCCTACCAGGGTTTTTATATATCTGGCTCTGTATAATTTAGGCCAGTAATAGCTGTGGTAGTTTACAGTTCTCTGTACTTTTCAGTACTGGCAATTCCAAGTGTTTGCTCTCTGTCAAAACAACTAAGTTGACTTTAAGTATGGTCTTTGATTTTTTGATTTTTATATTAAATCCTGCCTATTTGTACATGAGCTGCTCCAAAATGGATATTTCAGTGCTTGGGTCTCTAAGGGTATCTTACTCCACATTCTCAAGACTTTTTGTAAGCAAAAGGAAAAAAACCAAAAGAAACCTCCCAACCCTACACAGGTCTCTTGTCTCATCAGGGATGGGGAGTGGTGTCTGTTGACAAAGACAAAAACCCCCAAACTAGGAGGACTTGATGACACAGTGAGAAAAGCGAGTGTTAGCAGTGTGTTAGCTCCCACTGCCGCTCACTTAGCACACACTCAGCGTGCACCCCCTGCAGCCCCCTTCCTCCACAGTCCCACACAGCACCACTGGCTTTGGCAAGTGCTGGGAGACCTGTGTGTGTACATATGCATTACCTCGTTGGAGCGAGGTCAGTTTAAATGCAGCCTATTAAATTATTTACAGAAGACAGTTGGCCAACCCATTGTGCTGTGTTAGTGGGAACCAAAGGTCACTTTGGTGTGCCTGGTTGATTCATAGGGTAATCTGATACAGTACTTAGCTTTTTGCCTCCCAGTCAGTGGGTTAAACCTTATCCTCTTATTATGAGTCAGAGAGCCATAAGTTTCTGGAAAAGCCAGAGCCTTTGTTTTTAATGGTTTTGAAGCGTTTGTACAGCAGAGTCCAGAGGGCTGCGGTAGCATCAGCCAAGGGGTTGGGGTGTGATCCGCAATTGTGTAAATCTGACTGGCAGCTTGGGAGCCGGAACACTTCACCCTTGTTTTCTTACAATCCTTGTTCTTTTGATAACATCATCTGCAGCCGTTAGGAGGTGAAAACGTTAATGTTTGTTCATCAGATAAAGTGTATGTTTTTGTGTTCTTTTTCTCCCCTCATCCCCGGATTCCTCGCTACCACCATCTCCTTGAGGATTCACTGAGCTGATCTTACTAGGTCTATTTCTTTGCTGCAAGATAGAAACTTGTGGGATTTTTTTGGTCAGCTTTTATCTTGGTGACAAATTCCAGCAAAACCCATGGGTATCGGAGTGCCTTGGTATAACCAGCTCCTGTCTGCTTAAAAAAGGTCCCTCCATCTTGCAGGCTTATTCCCTTCTGGGAGCAGCTTTGGTATTGGCATGCCCGGCAAGCACTGCAGCTTTCAGAAGTGCCTGACTTTTATTTAAGACTCTCTCACTGTGGAGTGCTTTTCCTAGCTGCTAGTTTAAAGAGAAGGCAGCAGAATGTAACAGCTGTGAGCAAAACCTGTTGTATGAGCTGTAGTGACCCTAGTGAGAGCCTGATCACTAAATATCTGCTCAGATTTTGTTTATGTCTATGCACTTTTATATAGTTTCTTTTCAAATGTACCACCAGTTACAGGGGCGCTAATGTTTTCAGCACACTGTTCAGGATGCTTTTGCTGTGGAAAAGCTCTAGGGCTTTATTTTCCCCCTCTCCAAGTCCGCAGAGGTGCGCAAGTGCTTTCCTATTTCTGCACTCAGAGTTCAGAAGTTTGTGCTGCCACCGAGCTGGCTGAGGAAAGGAGGAGTTTTGCTTTTAGGAGAGCGAGCCTATCATATTTCACTCTAATCCTAAGCGATAGCCACGCAGTCGGTTTTATTGTTGGAAGAGGCTTCCTGGAGCTGCTTCACCAGGCTTTTCTCTAAGGGAGAGCAGGGAAGCCAGAATGAGGCGGCAGAAGAGTCGTCGCTTTATTGTCCCTCTTGAGCTGTGCCATGCCAGGGAGTGATCTCTGCCTTCTCTTTCCCTCCTCGTGGGCTGTTTTTGATCAGCCAGAAGAGAGGACTGAATTGCCTGCACGCTCCTGGGCAGCGATGCCAGGGACAAGAGTGGAGCTTTTTGCACAGTTTTTGCTGTTGAGTGGAGAATGGAGAAAACACTTGCCTCGGTGCTATCCTCTGCTCAGCCCTTCCATGCTCCGCTGAGCTGCTGCAAGGTGCCACTTTCTGGTGCTTTTCTCCCCTTTGTTTTCTTTGGCAGCTCCCGAAGTGCTGTAACGAAACAGCTTCAGGGGAGCTGCGCTGGCACAGCCACCCTGCCTCTGTCCTGCTGCTGGTTTAAGGGCAGCGAGAAGAAACCTGCACCGAAGTCGGATTGAGTTTGTTTAGCCTCCCACGAAAACCGCTGAGAAAGGGGACAGGAGCAATTTCAGAGCGGTCTCTTTGGAACTGACGCCAGTGACTGGCTTGAAAGAAAATGAAAAAGGAGTGTGTTTCGAGATCTTTCAAACTCAAACAAAACCCAGGCTCCCTCTCGCGTGCTGTCAGCTGGATAAATTTCTCGTCCTTGTCAAGGCAGACAAAGAGATTGTTTCGCAGCGATGGGGAGCTCTCCTCCATGTGCGTGCAGCAGGTAGACGAGGATGACGAGAACTGGACCTACCGGAGCCAGCAGAGAAAAGGTGACATGCTTTCTCTTTAACCCTTGGATTGCTGCTGAAGTGCCGGCCCTGCTCCGCGCTGCTCTGTCCTGCTGCTCGGGTCCCACCGGGGGCCGGGAGCCGCAGGTGGGGGAGGAGGAGGAAGGCAGCACAAAAGCGGAGGTGCAGCACTGCCTTGCCAAGTTTTTGGGGGGTTAAAACTGTGGAAGCTTATAGTAATTAACAGGAAAACCCTTTAATTTCCCATCTGAGTACTGATTGTGTGGGATATAGGTAAGTTTTGTTTATGCTTCTTGTAGCCAGTAGTCATTGGTGCCAGAGTCTTTGGGCAGGTGGTGCAAGAATATCTCAAAATGTGGAACCAAACGCCATTTAAGACTCCACTTCTAAATGACTGGGTAGCTTTTCTTGGATGACTGCCTCATGGTCCTGCTGGGAAAAATTGAAGTGTATTCTGTTTTATGAGGGCAGACTGAGAAATGGTCCCTGATGCAAAATAAAAGAGATGATGAGAAAGTGATGGGAATTGCTCCATGGAGAGGAGGGACACCTAGGATACAAGATAAGCAGCTCTGACTGAACCCTTGAAAAGTTCAGACTTGGACTATATTTTATATGAGACTTCTAAAAAGTACTTTTATGTTTTTGTGTTCAGTTTTTGAATGAAATTTGTCAGGTCTCTAAATAACCAATTACCTCATATTTGTCATAAATCAAAACAAATTACAGAAGTTTGCTCATGTGAGCCGGACCAGTAGCTGGCTGGCAGGCAGCGGGGTGTGTGTGCACGCAAGTTTGAAAATGCTCAGTAAAGTGAGTGATTTGGTTGTAATTTCCCTAGTGCTGCCAGAGCAGTAGTTTGTTAATAGAATGGGTAAGGTTGACTCGGTTGTGCTGTAAGGTCATTTTTGTAAGAGCAGGCAGGCTCACCAAGGGCATTTGATCTTCAAAGGGCCTTTAATTTATTTTCATTTCTGAGAGCAGTTAATAGCTATTTGACCAGAATTTCACTTCTGTGTCAGTACAGACTGTGGCTTTAGTAAATAGTTTGTATGCAGGAACACTAACACAGGATGTATATGCTTGTGCTTTGCTCCCTGCACGCTAGGACAGAACTTTAATCTGTGCTTTGAAGATTGTTTTTTAACCTACTTCGCTGCTGAAAAACTTCTAAAAAGGGAGTTTGCATTTGCAACCACTAATTTTTACTTTTGGCTGTTGGTATATTGATATTGTACAGCGATGCCAGAATAGCTTCTGACACCTGTGTGACTGAAATTTTGGATGGATCAGAAGAGCCACTGAGCCCTTCTGCTGGATTCTATGTAACTTCCATAAAGTTTCTTGTGCTAACTTCCTTAGCCTGTACTCACACCGCAGGGCAGAGATGGGAAAGGAAACTTTACTGATGGATTAATGGTGTATTAATTTTTCTTAGTGATTTACATAAAGAAGCCATTGTACAGGCTGGAGGGGGAGGGCAGAATTCCTCCTGTAATTGGGCAGCAGGCTGTGAAAGCCTCCCTGCCTGCCTGTAGAGGAGATGACAATATGTCATTTTTGAAGGGAAGGTGTGGGGATGTGTAGGTTATGCAGGGCTTATTTCCTCTTTGCAGGGCACAATTTGACTCAACTTGTAAAATCTGCCTGGATCATAAATCGAACTGTGCCTTTCTGTCTGTCCAGGATCCTCTGCCAGACTGACAGGGATTGCCAGGGCTGAAGGGAGTGTGGGTAATATATTTGGGCTGGAAAACTTGTCACAGCTGCAAGTCTTTTACCCTGGGCTATGAGTCAGGCTTGCACAGTGTTGGAAGAGTTTGAGAATCCATACCTGGCAGAGTGGTTGTCTTAGGATTGTGTTCAAAGGCAAAACCGTGTGTGATAAATGGCCGCTTATGTTCTCAAATTAATTTGCTCCACTGCTTGCCAGCCTTTCTAAAACGGAGGGCTCAAAACAGTATTGTCTTTGGTGCTCAAATTAACCACATCGCTAAATTAACACAAACTAGAAAGAAATGAGAGGCACAGCAGACATAGCAAGTGTTATATAGAAAACCAGACTATTTTAAGCTAGATGAAATTGTAATAGTTTTTCAGCTATCAGAATAGTTTTCCCTCCAGTTCTTGCTCAGGTAAATTGATTAAAAAAGTAAGTAGGACAAATCACAGGCTCTCCTTCTCCTAACTGTACATGTTAATAACAGAAGCTGGAAATGAAGGAATTGTTCTTTCTGAGCTGTTTCTCTTCCTGTCTTTTTAAACCTCTTGTTTTGCCGCTCCACTGCTCCTCCAGGCTCAGATTGCATTCCCACGAGGCTGCTGGGTGACAGGCACAAGGCAGCATGTGTTGCGTGGTATTTCACCAGCAAAGTGGCTAATCTGCCTTGGCTGCAAACCCGAGCTTGCACACAGTATCGAGCCCAGAGATTGGTTGGATTTGTCAGTTTGAAAGGAGCAAGAACAACAAAAGTAAAAAGGGTGACTGGGAACCTGGGGCACACCCCGATGTCCTGCGTGGCTGATCCCTGCCCCCGTGGAAGTCAGGGGCTCCTGCTTCTTTCTTCTTTCTAAAATGCACACAGTAGTGCAGGGTGTTTTGGAGCTGGTAGCACCAATCAGACTTCGCATTTGATAAAGCTCTTAGTAGAAGAGATGGTAAAAATTGACAGTGAAATAAAGGTTTGTTTTTGAAGCATTTCTTGCTCAGCCCTCTTCCTTCTCAGTCAGCCAGAGGCCGTTTGAAATGAAGGCACACTGCAGCTCTCCCGTTCCTTCTTTAATCAGACTTTTTAATTTAGATGCTTTGCTTTCTGGGGTAGCACATTTTCAGACTGAAGCTCAGAGTGTTTTTTTCCTTTAAAAACCACTTTATTGGAAAAAGACTGAGAGGAGTATTCTTTGAAATGAAAGTGCTTGGGTGTGTTGCAGAGGTTTTCTGACTGGTGGAAGAATGGGACAGTGGTTCGTGTGTGCCTGTGCTGTTTATCACAAATACGACATAGCAAGTAAGTTTGAATAGAGATAACGCATGAGTTAGTTCATGGCACAGGTTTCACCATATTTACTTGAATTTTTTAGAAAAGGAAATGAGTCACATGGCAGCATCAGAACATCTTAACTGAGCTTTTCTGGCCAGGTGCTGGAGAAGCACAACTTGCAGTCTGGTCTGGCCACAGGTGACAGTGCATCAGAAGAAGCTCTCAAACAATGAGGTTTTCCAAGGTCTCCCCCAGCTCCTGTTCCTGTTTATTGCTCTGATGTTTTACCCACTCCCTCCATTTCACTCGTTTGCTTTCCAATATTTTTGCATCACAAAAGTTAAAAGTCTTGGCAGCTTTTTACTACAGGTTATATTACCTGGAAAACTTATTTAGAGTCATTAGAGAAACCTTGTTTCTCAGGTAACTGCAGTGTTTTAATGACTGATCAAACCCAGTTCATATGGTGGCAATCACTGGCTTTTTGCTGTTTGCTGGCCAAGTCTCAGTCTTTAATACCAAAGCATATGAAATGCCTATTTTTCTCCTTTCAAAACCAGTTTAAATGTGAGGGTTTTTTTTAATGCTAAAAGTAATTTAAATTAATAAATAACTCCCTGTGGGCTGAGCCTTTTGTGTCCTTGCAGTGTGTCTGATGGAAGCAATCCTAACATCCTGATGACAACTCTGACCAAAGCTGTCAGTTAATTTCCTAATAACTTATCATGGTCCGAGAAAATCTCACTTGCCACAGGATCGGATTTCCATAAACTGAACCATTACTGAATTGTCATACTAGCAGTAGCAGTGCTGCCTTACTGTGTTGGTAAAAATTTTTTCCTTTAGTTACGCCTGTACTGACTGTGGCTGGTTAAATGTTCATCCTGTAAGTTTAATTCTGTGTCAGATGAGTTTTTCTTCACATTCCAGAGGCAGACTCCAAGACCTTTTGGGTTTTGGAGCTTGTATTTTCAGTATTTCCTGGGGAAACCCAGAATAGAGATAGACAACTTAGATCTCACCTAATTGCAGCACCAGAGCATCACTTCAGTCTTTAGTCCAAATAATTCTTAAATTCTAGGTTTTTAAATCATAAATGTTGTTTACAAGGGGGTTTCAGGAACAGACAAGTAATCACATTTTTTTAGTAATGAGGTGTAAGCGTACCAATAACTATTGAGTTTCCATAAGCAAGATTACCAAATCCAGACTTCTCGTTGCTATTCCAATGTAAAATCATTTTATTGGGCTTTTTTTTTCTTGTATGTTTTTGCACAAGATCTTGTGTTCAAAGTGGGAAAAAGTCATGTCAGATACTACATAGATAAAGGCCCATAAACCCGAAGGGAGCTGTTAGCATTTGCAGAAACCATAATATGTGATGAATTGTAGTATTGGGGCGTGTGCGTCTTTGAAAAGGATTCTTGAAGCTTTGGGCAAGTCCATAAATAATAATTTATGGAAACCTCAAAAAGCCTTTGTGTAAAAGACTGGAATAAGTCCAAAACAAATATTATTTGCTTTATATACCTTTTTGTGAAAGATTTCATCTTTTTTTTTGTTGTTGTTAGGTTTTTGATTTGTATGTTTTCTGGGGGGATTTTAATTTAAAAAAAAATTAATAATTATTTAATAAGTATAAGCATACATATGCAAATCTGAATGTTTGAAAGGAAAAATACTGGTATTTGATAAAAAAGCTATTTTCTGTCTTCTGCTACCTTTTACATGTTGTAGGTTCTGTGTATAAAGATAAAATTGGATATAGTTCCATGCATTTGTAACAATTGGTTTATATCAAATTTTTGTGGTTGGACTCTTGGATGTTGTGCTTTTATGGAAGCATAGCTGGGAGCAGAGGTACTACTTCAATTAATTACTGATGTATGTACTATTTGTCTTAGCATATTTTTATCATGGCACAGCAGAGGGTTCTGTAAATCTTTTATGATCTACAGTGGCAAACAAAAGTTTTCATGCTGGTAAAAGAGCTGGGGACGCTCAAAAGTCCTGCATTTAACTATAACTTGAAGTACCAACTTTTGTGTGCTTGTACATGAAGACAGATTTAATCAAAACTTTGCTGTCTTTCCCGTGTTTTCTGGCAAATACTCTTCTGGCGTCAGATGGGAATCTGAAAATGGGTTTGCTAAGCAAAATTTTGTAATCTGCAGAAACAAGTTTAAGTAAGAAATGTTGGTATCACAGAATATCTGTGCTGGTATCACAGAACCATTTGTTTAAATACACATCTCTACTTCTGCTTTAGCAAAAAAACATGGATCCAGACATCATGGTTATTTATTCTAGAAATACCTTGCCAAAATCAAATTCTTTGCTATTTTGAGAGCGCAAATATTTTTTATTTAAAAAACAACGCAATTTTTTTATCTGAATAAAAGTGTTCCAGGTAAAAATAGAAATAAAAAAAATTATATAATCTTAAAAACTTGTTGCAGTCCTTTCTTTTCCCCCGGCTGCTATCCCAGCATGTCTGTGCCTCTCCAGGAAACAGTGACAGGAGAACAGCAGTCTGTGCTAAAGGACATTTCCCAGTAGATTTTTTTTATGAAGAGTTGTGGCTGGTTTCACTGCCTACTCCAAGAGCCATAACTAATGTAAGTTAACTCTGTTGAAGAGTTTTAATCTCTCAGGGGATTGTGGAATGTTTGTTGTTGGGATGGAGGAGCTGAAGGGAAGAACAGGCTTGTGTGGTGTTGCTGAATCCGTGTTTTAGAGCCTCTGTCTCAGAAGTGTGCTCTTCTTAGGCAGAGGGAAGTTAACCCTTGGTGTTTGAGAGCTCCTGGGGCAGATCCCAGGTCCTTCTGGGCAGCCCTGTGCTGCTGTCAGGTGATACATTGAGTGTCCTTTGGTTGCGCACCTTGAATTGCAGGTGCAGAGTAGCTCCAGACAGAGTTCTCTTGGCTGTAGAAGACCACAGTGGTGGGAAATCCAAACAAATGGAGTAGCACCTGACTTAACCCTGGCTTTCCAAAGTTACAGGGACCCTGCAACCCAATTTGTCTCGCAGTTTCTGTGCTGGTTGGATTAGCAGGGTTGCTGGTGCAGCACTCCTTTGCTTGCTTCTTTGCAGCCATGGAGAAACACAGGAGGTGCTGGGGTTTTCCTTCTAAGAGTGCATTGCTTTGGAAGAGTTCCAGTTTTACTTCATGATACATAAACTTCTCTATACTTTTATATGCTTTATATACTTTTCCTTGTTCCCAGGGTACCCTCTAATGTCCAGTTTATCCTCAGGCTGAAAACTTGGGGCAAATGTTTGCCGCTCACTAGATGTCAAAATTGATGCCTCCTGATGTTCACATTTTACTCTTTAAGTAGCTGTATTTTATAAAGCAGACTGGATGCTTTCCAGTGATTGGATGCACTGTTTGAGCTGAAACAATGTGATGTATGTGCCTTCCCATGCACTGCTCCTTGAGTAATAGAGTACATGAAAAATTCTATTTCTATGCAGTTGTTAGCCAACTTTCATGAATTGTCCTCTAAAACTGAGGGGACCTTTGTCTCCGGCATGGTCATAGCTCACCATTCTGGCAGAACATTGCAAATATAACAACTTCTTGTTTTTCCTCCAATCTGTTACAAATGAAAAGAAAGTGAAGGTGAAGGTTAAGAATGTGGCTAAATAATTAAAGTTGATGAATTCTGAAAGAGCGTATTTAGCTTCTATTATAATATTTGGAACAATTAAATAGGGTAGATTTGACAGTTTGTGATTTAAACCATGAAATAAATTTTCTCCTTGTCTTTTAGCTGCAGAACTTCAATAAAAATAAATTTAACTCCAGGTTTGCCATCCACCTCATTTCCTGGGGGTTGGTTTGGCTGTTTGTTTGGTTTTGCTTATATTTGTTTATTAATATAATTTATCTATCAACCTCTCCTATTGTAAGTGGAAACCTCTGTGGTTTTTTTGTTGTTTTTTTTTTTTTTCCTGGAGAATTGAAGTGTAAATGCTGCAACAACTTGAATCTGTAGCTTGTTTCTCCAAAGCCTGAGCTGAGGTTGGTAAAATATAAGGCCTAGGTGCTTTTGATACCTAAGCAAGGTGTATTTTCAGCATGTGAGCGGGTGTGTTGGACACTTAAGAGAGTGGAACGTTTTCCATCTCAAGGAAAGGTAATTAATATGTACACCCCTCTGCTCATTCTAGAGCTTCCCTTACATATGGCATAGCAGCTTCTGCCTGGCACTTTATCTCCCTGAAGCAGATGGGCTCCCTGGACACTGAGTCGGTGAACTTGTAGTTGTTTGGAAGGCAATTATGGACTGTGAATTAGGTGCTTTGCAACTGGTGTCACTTACTTACCCACTCACTCCAAAATAAGAGACCTGAGAAGCACCATAGAAGGTTTTAATATAAAGCTGCTCAGAAGTTGTCAGATCTAACACCTAAGCAGAGAGAGTGACAGGGCTGCATTTTGCTTGAGAGTAGCACATGGGGATGTTAAAGAGGATGTTATCCCTGGTCACACTTTCTCCAAGGTAACACAGATCCGTGGCAACACAGGTCCATAATTACAGTGCACCAGTGTATATTGTAGATATTGGAGGGGACGGGGAGGCTTCTGCTCACACCTCTTCTAACTTCTTGCTTGAACTGGGGCCATGTCCATGGATCACACTTGCCAGTTAGCAGGTCAGGTTAGATAGGAGCAGTTCTTGGAGGGAGGCACAGCTTCGCCTCTTGACTGCTTTGGAGGGGCACCAGCCCCCCACGCACTCTGTGCCTGGATTCGTGCTGCATATCCCCATCAGTCACGTCCCATCAGACCTGCTCCTGTCACCTGCTGCCTCTTTCCTTTTGCTTGTTTGCATGTCTGAATTTAATTTTTTTCTTCCTCATGGCTTTGTTTTGCATATGTAGGTGTTTGCTTCCTAATGCAGTGGCAATGCTTACAGTTTATATATTAGGTTTTACTGAATCACGCTCTTGCGGGCACCTTGCTAATGACTACATCAATTAAAGAGAGACCTTTGGAAGAAACAGCCTCTTGATTTTGATTCCGTCATTCGCGTCTAGTTTTAATGTCTGAAATAGACAGAAACTAATGAATAGTGGAGGTTGTTGCCTTTTAGAAACAGAAATTTGTTTGTACTTGCTTGTAATTTCCATGGAGTCTTCTGTATCTTTTTCTCCCTTGTAATCCAGACTGCCAGAGAGGTGATGAGTAAGGATAAGACTGATTACAGCCCTACTGTGTGCTTACATGGAAATCTCATCCAGGAGTTACTAACTCAATTTTATTAACCTTGAGTAATGAATGTAAAACCATATATGGTAAATATGGAATTTTCATTTCAGAATGAAATGAGGTATTGTGACATGCAGTGTCAGAATCAGGTATTAAATTCTGTCTTTGACTTATAACCAGCTTGACCTGGTTTTGCAAAGGGAGAAGATGCCCTGCACTCTGCACCACAACTCCTTTCCCACTGAGGTTCCAGTTGGCTCTGAAAGTGAAGCTGTCAACAGCAAGGGGGCTGCAGCTCTTCCATGGAGCTCTTCTCTGTCAGATTGTCATTCAGCTGGGACTGTAAGAAAGGCAGAAAATCTATTAAATTAATCAGGTCAAATAAGGAATAGGCCATTTTGTTCTGACTGCTCTGTGCTGACTCCTCTCACATGCTGGGATCTCCATGACAAAGCAGTCATGTTTCTGCCCTAGGGACAATGGCAGAAAACACCTCGGGGCTGTCTCAGATTTGTAGCAAGGAAGAAATCAGAACAGGTGGGAATGCAGAAATAATTCCCATTGCACTACTCATGTGGAGCTGTAAAAACCTACAAATGGCTCTGTCACTCTGTCCTAGCAGGGTTACTGATAAGAGTACTTGCTCAATTTGCTGCCCAAGGACAGCTCATGCTAAAGTGCCAATTCTTGTAATTCTTTGTCAAGGACTTGAGTGTATTTTAGGCCATAGCTTTAAATCAGAAGAGGACTGTTTAAAGTGCTGCTGGTTTTACCTCAGTTTTTCGGTGAACTGTTTCTCGTTAGGTAAGCATTGTGACGGTGTGAATGAAGGCAGCTCCCTGGGTAGTTCGGGTGGTGTGTCCACACACTTGTACACCGTAGGGCAGAAGAGAAACTCATTTTTCTCTTTGCTGCTTTTTGTTGGAGCCGGCATTTGTTTCAGCCTTGGAGGTTTTTTTTATAAAAGACTATTGCTCTGTTTGGTCACAAAGTGCCGTAATTGTGCGTATTTCAGGAAACAACCTGTTCTTTTCTCCTCATCCTTGTAGGATGGTGCAGCTGTCTTTGGATGCCAGGATGATAGCGGGGAATTCATGTGTTCTTCATGCTGCCTGTGGTTTTGGGATTCCTGATTACCCAAAGGTGGCCTCAGAGCATTCTCCAGTGGCTTGTTGTTTCCAGGGTTAGTGAAACACTGATGACATCAGTCTGAGGGAACAAGCCCTTGCCAACCTGTGGCAATTTTCTGGAGCAATGCACAGATGACTGGGTAATGAAAGTGCCCGCGAGGGGCATTTTTGTTTTGTTGTAATAGTAAACATTATCAATAAAGCCCTGTTGCATCCATTAATCAAAGCTAATTTGGCACACAATCCCTGCAAAACAATACTTTTATTTTTTTTTTTTTTGATTGAGAAGCAGGTCTTTTAGCAGCAGATTGAAGTTACTGGATTGCCTGTTGTTTTCCCAGGCTTTTTCTTAAGAATTTTTGCTTTACTCTCCCTTTAAATTTTAGGACCCTCAGTCACTGTTTCCATATAATTATTGTTCTTCTGGTCATGTGTTAAAAGACTCTGTACACTTTGGTCCTACTTGCACAACCAGGAATGCCCTCTTTGTTCAAATTCTGTGGCAAAGAAATTCCTGAATGAATTTGGAGAAGTTGGTTACAGATTCCTTTCTTGACCTACAGCAGCTCTTTAAAAGATTTTGCCCTTTCTGTGCCCTTTGTCTGAAGAGTAAGGCAAACAAAAGATAAGGCAAACTAATTCATGACTTCATTGTGTTTGTTTTCTTCCTCACTTAAGGCAGAGGGCAGCCCATTCCTAAAACAATTTATTTTATTAATTTTAAGGCCAAGCACTTTGTGTCTGCACCTGCAAACACTGCTGGGTTTATTACAAAGAACTTTTTGTTTTCAATAATCAGAAACCACAACAGAATTTCAAAAATACTGTCTGCGATATCTAATTGAAAACTCCACCAGTATAGCAGTGGCTAGGGTAGGAATAAAAATAAATTTTTTTTCATTGAAAATCATCTTTTGATGAAGAAAAGACACATAGATAAAGGATTTTACTTTGGCTCTTGAATTTACATAGGATCAAAATGGAACTGTGTCCCTCCTTCAAGTAAAAAGTCATTGTTTTAGGTTTAATTCTCTAGGAAAACAATTTCAAATAGTGTCAGAAGTTTTATTGGAAGTTGTTCTAATTGCATGCATACATTTTTTTCCTCAAATGTTTATATTTGTTCTGTTCATTCCTGCTCCTTAAAGGTATGAAAAACTCCATTTTTCTTCTATGTTTGACAGTTTGGAAAATTCTGTTTCTCATGCTAGTCTTGGAGGATGGGACAAGGCCCTGTAGCTGCAAATCTGGAGTGCGAGAGTAGCTCTACACTAGTTGTTTCACTGATAATTTTGGAAAGATCAAAATTAAAAGATCAAGTCACCTGCCTGCATGACTTTTTGCAGGACAGGATACATCTTTCTAGTTTCTGCTATGGTGAATACTTAGCAATTTGAGCTATGAGTTACTGCCTTAAAGGACATACTTTCTGCCTGATCATTTGAGTAAGTGACTTGTTTCAGTATATTTGCTGTGACTTTCCCCAAATGATTTTTTTAATCTTAAATAATTTTTGAAATGTTTCTTTCCTTCCTCACTCTGTGAGGAAACTCCACCCTCAGTCCTCAAGTAGAATAGGTAATATAATACGTGCTATCAATTGCAAGAGATAATAGCAAAATATTTTTCTCTTGCTTCAGAGTTGTAAGAATATTTGGTTTGACTTATCAAAATAATGGTTAATATCTTTTTTTCCAGTGCTTGGTTTCCGAGTCAGTGCTGACTCTTTAAAGATATTCTGGGGCTGACCTAACCTCTTCTTATCTCCTGTCTCTTATCACCAGTGGGAGCACAGGGCCTGGTAACTTCTGGGTCTGTCTTTCCTTAGTGCTTGAGCTGCCTGCAGACTAGATAGTGTGGCTTGTGTCAACCCTCAAATTGAAGATTTTATTTTTACTCCAGCTGTTTTCTTTGGATAGTTTTTCAGGGTGGTTTTTTTTTTTGTTTTTTTTTTTTGCTTGTTTGGGGTTTTTTGTTTTGTTCTGTTGCTTTTGGTTTTGTGAAAGGCAAACGTGTAAGAAGAATTCAGGCTTTAGAAAAATGATAGGTGACACTCATCCAGGGTATCAGAAACGGACGTCTCCAAGGATTGCTTTGGTTCTAAAAGGGAACAGGGCTTAATTAGATGTCCCAGCAGCCCTGCTACCTGGCAGTCAAATTGGGATGACCTTGGTGTGCAGCAACAGGTGAAGCGGGACAGAAAGAGCCTAAACCCTCATAATTTCTTTCTGTGAGTTGGGCAGATCTGAACTGGATTTTCTTTCATGCTCATTTTAATGGTACAATCTCTAGTATCTAAAAAGTGGTGCAAGTCTGTACATACTTTTCTTGAATTTATTTCCCTCCTATACTGTTGTATTTTCAGCTTAGGGCAGCTAAGAGAAATGGTGCTGGCAAAGTTATGTTTCTACAAAGGAAAAATGTCACTGCAGCTTTCCTTCTAGTTGTGCTCAGAAAGCTGATAGATCTGTTTCAGTGAGTTGAGGGTAAGGGAGAGGATGAAAGATATGGTTTGGTGTTTGAAAATTCCTGATTTCCTGTGGTTAAAACATTTCTATTTAAAAGATCATGGCCATTCCCTATTAAACATGGATACATATGCACAGTTCTCCGTGTCAGTTGTGGTCTCCTCTATGGAGCCAGTCTATTTAGCATCCATTTGGTGGGAGCAGTGCCCCCCTGAGAGGTGGCAATGGCAGATGGTATTATGGCAGCTGGGAGAGGTGCATCTCCTGTCATGGGGTAGATGTGATGAGAGCTGATCTTTCACATTTCTAGCTGTCTCTTGGTATCCACCATAACACGTAATGCTTTGCAGAGTCAGCGTACATTCTAGTATGGCTGTTGGAAGGTATTTCCATGTTATTTCCATAGAGTTCACCCAGGTATGATGGGGAAATTTGGTTCCCTAGAGTCACAGACTGCAAAATGAGATGCAGGGTGTAGGAGAACTGGCTCTCTGATGGAAATTTGATTTCATACTGCAAGTGGCCAGGCAAGAGAAGAGCTAAGGCAAGGAGCTGCCAGCTTCCTAGATGGCAAGGTCCACTACCTTTGAGGCAGTCAGGGGGATATCAGGCCTCCTTGGTTTTGCTGCTGTAAAGTTGCACATGTCCTTGGATCACTCAAAGAGTCCTGACACAGTAAAAAAATAAAATAGATGCTGAATGCTTTAGGCCTGTCTGGGAGTTGATAATTCTGCCTTCTTCCAAAATATGTGAATTTTTATTTCACTTATTTTTTATTTTAAGCATTCCCTTTTTCCCAATGGACATCAGGAAGGTGGGGGATCCCTTTCACACTTCTTTGCTCTACTCCTGGTGAGGGTGGGAGGGGAAGCTGGTGAACAGGACAGAGTGTAGCCCCTGAGAAAGGTACACTTCCCCAAGGGCCCAAACCTTCCCAGAGGAAGGCACATTTCCCCAATGTGCCACTGGTGCTATGGCTCAGAGCAAACTGGACATTTCAGCAATTGTCTCTAAGCTGTGTCTAATTTCTCAGACACTATTATTGTTCCATAGTTGGCTTTCTCTTCCTTGTTTTATTGACACACTTTTCCCCATTGCCCATGTACAGAACAGGGCAATGTGAGGGGGGCTTTTGTTGTTTGGTGTTTGTGGGGTTTTTTTTTTTGTTTTTTTTTTTATTTTCTACTTGTGTTTGTGATTCCCCTAGAATTTGCTGTGTCCTTTCTTAGTCCCCAGTGGAGTGTTGGCAGCTGCTCTCAGTCCCCGGTGATTATCACTGATGCGCTTCTTACTTCCCCTTCCAGGTAATTAATGAGTGCATTTAACAAGATTGGACCTTAAAATCCCTCTGGTATCCAAGTAACCTTCCTCCAGTTGCAATATGTTTTTGTTTATTTTGCCTTCATAAACAGTTTATTTGCAGAGCCTTCTGAAAAGTTATGGTAGGAAAGAGCACGAGAAAGTGGAATTAAGGGGAAATGGGCCCTTTGCTTTTCAGAGCATAAGGAAATCTTGACATTAGTCTGTACCCCTTCTAGCAGGATTTGAAGATAAAAGGCAGGCTAAGCTATATAAATGTTCTTTTTGATTTTGAGTTATTCCAATGTAATGTCTCCATTTTTCTGCCACCACAGCTTGCTCATAATCCACTCTGAAGCAAAGTAACTTTTGTCACGAGGACAGATACTTGAAATGTTATTCTTTAATGTTGAAGCCCAGCTAATGGTACTCAGCATCTCATTAACACTGCCTTCATCTGGGGTCTGAATTGCTGTTTTCAAGGTGTCTGGGCCAGAATTTTTTCTGGAGGTCCACCTAAAGATAACATGCATTTGCATGTGTTCTTTATTTTCATTTGGCTTTACATGGAGGATTTTAGGACTTGTGCTTTGGAGATAGTTGTAGTTCTTGTTTGTTCAGTAAGATAGGCTACCTTGTTCCCTGGTTCTTGTATTTCTTTGCTGTACAAGGCCAAGCCCTGTAAAAGTTAGTCAACTCAACACAGCTCCATTTAGACCCAAATACCATGGCTAAGCACAGTGCTGGTGGCAGCTCTTTGTGACCCTTGTAAAATAAAACGCTTACGGGGTTGTGTCTTTGTATTACTGAACGTCTCCTCTGCAGAAGCAGGGAATAATGTAAGAAATCTTTTCAGCCACATCTCTGGTGCTGAGCAGAGGAATCATAGCATGGCTTGGGCTGGAAGGGACCTCAGAGACCGTGTAGTCCCAACCTCCCTGTTCTGGCCAGGAATATCTTGCAGTAGACCGGGTTACTCAAAGCCCCATCCAGCCTTGCCTTTGAACACTTCCAGAGATGGGGCATCCATCCACCAGCAGTCTTAAAGCACACATGCATATACAGGATTGCAAAAATAATTATTTTCTCTAGCTTGACTGTTTAGATATACTTAAAAGATTTTGGGTTATGAATAAACCCTATATATATAGAAGCAGAAAACTGCTCAAAGCAATTTCTGCAGAGAGACCACAAAGGAGAGGAGAGGACCACAAGGAGCAGAGTCAGTAATTTGTAAGGAACGGGTGAGCTGGGTTACAGTGGCTTCCTTCCCTAACGCTGACCCCTGGACGCCCACGAGCTGCAGGAGGGCAGTGACAGATGCTGACAGATGATCCGGCCCGTCCCGGCCGCGCTGCTCGGCCCGCGTTTGCCCGCGGCGCGGCGGGAGAGAGGGACGGCGGGAGGGAGGCCCGGCCCCGCCTCGCCGCTGCCCGCCGGGCCGCACCATGTTCTGCCTGAAAGGTGAGGGTGCTGCGCGGGAGGGGGCGGCCATCGGCCCGGGGACAGCGCGTGGATTCGCGGCTGCTTTTGCGGCCGGGAAGGTGCGGGAAGGTGCGGGCAGCCCGGCCGACAAAGGCGCGGTGCGAGGGCAGCGGCGCGGAGCGGCCGCAGGGCTCCGGGCGTGTGCGGAGCGTGGCTCCCAGCCACACGGCGCCAGAGGCGGATTTGCCTTCGCTCGGTTCTTCCCCCGTACGGGTGGATGCCGTGGAGCAGCCGGAGCAGAGCAGAGAGGTCGCTGATCGCGCTGGGTGACTGCAGGTGCTTGATGGAAACTCTGCTGCTCTGCTGGGTGATGCTGCCTCTCGTTCGGAGATGGTGCAGACCGTCGGAAAAACAAGAGTTTTTGTGTCCAATGAGATTGGTCTTATTTTATCTTTTTAGTAGAACTTCTGGAGCACGTGGTTCTCAAACTAAAAGACTAGGAAAAGCTTACTGGTTTTGTTTCATGCCCATGTTTCTGTTTTTATTAAAAACTGATATTACTGCTGCGTTTACTTAAGTAAGGTGAAAACTAACACCGGAGAGCCGTTCCAAGGAAGGGTTTTGCAGTTTTTATAAAAAAACAATTTCCCTGGGAAAGAATAACAATTACGTTAATGACTTAAGTGCTTATCAGTGCTTGCTCAGAGTGTTTTTCTAAGCTAGTTAGGGACATGATTTAGTGATGGACTTGGCAGTGCTGAGTCAATAGTTGAATTCCAGGATCTGAGAGGTCTTCTCCAAACTAAATGGTTCTATGATTCTGTAAACCATTGACGATTTTTATTCTACTGATAGCTTCTATTTATGCAAAGTTCCCACTGAAGGATCTTGGTATCACCATAAATTTAAAAAGACAATAAAAATAGTTCCTTTCTTGTAGATTTCAGAGTAGTGATCCAGTGTTCCTGGTGAAAGCCTTAATGAATTACACAACACAATTTGATATGCAATGGTTTGTCTTAAATGAAATCGTTCTTGTGTACAAAAAAACTGTACAGTTTAAAATTTTTAACTCCACAAGAGGTTTTCAATTTGCAGCAATTCAGATCACTGGAATTACAAAGCAATAAAAGATGAAACTTTTGCAGCAGCATTAATGTTACAGGGCAGAAATTGTCTTAACGAAGAGTATAGTAGGTTAAAGGTTTTCAAGTCTGTTGAGGCAGCTGAAAGGACTGAGACTTCTGTAATCTAGATCACCTGGGTGAAAATGAACCAAGGAGTGAAATTTTCAGAGATTATCCTATGTGCAGCAAATGAGCTTGTACAGAAACAAAATATTTTTGCCTTGTGTAATTAACTTGAATTGCGCTAGCTTTTTTCTTTTAAATCCCAAGTTGAATGCATACGAGAAGACTTTTCAACATTTTTGGGTTTTATTTGTGACTAAGTTGCTAGTTCCAACATACTGAGAGAAAGCCTTAAAAGCAATGAAGGTACTGGATAGTTGTGCTGCATAGCAGTCTATTTTGGCATGTGTTGATTCTTGCCTCTTTGCATGCAGTCTGTCACTATGCTTTGCTATATTTTGATAGCTTGGAGTAGACTTCTCCTTACCTTCAGGAGCAGCAGCTACTGAGTATTATGTTATTTTCACTGAAAATCAAGATCTTGAAATGATCAGCTGGAGTGAAGTTAATACTGATAACCTCAACATGCACAGGAGAAATGTTGTGGCACACCCGTCCTTTTTCCTGGCTCCATGGTAGCCTGTGTAGGGAGAAGCTCTCTTCAGCAGTGGGGCACATCTGCCTTTCAGGTGCTGCTGGCTTGTTTGGGCTCTGAGAGCTGTGTGATTGTTCAGGCACTGCCCTGGCTGCCAGCTCCCAGCCTGGCTCAGCCTGATGTGTCAAGCACACTCAATCTCATAAATGAATCTGAGGTCTGAGCCGCTGTAGTCTGTGGGTGTGCATGGGATGGGTGAGAAAATCTCCCCACTCTTAGACTCAGCCTCCATGAGCTCTAGAGGTCTGCTGCCTCCAGTTCTCTCCTTTTTTTCAGGGGAAAGCAGGAGCTCAGAGCTGGGTGTCTGCCCTCTCATGGCAGGTGAGCAGTGTGTCCTCCTCTCAGGCTGTCCCTCACACGGCGCCAGGCTGTGGGCGCCTCTCAGCTCTTCAGCACAGCCTTCACGTGCCCCCATCTCCTGAAACATACACTGGAGTTTGGGCACCTGCAGCAGAGGCAATCTGAGTGCTAGGTATAGATCTTTGGGACTGAAGGAGTACAGATGGAATATTTAAATAAATTTCCCTGGTAAGGAATTAATTCCTAGAAAGGTCATGAGCCGTTCGTTGGCATGTGGTGAAAAATGAGCTCACTTTTCTGTGATACTTGTCTGGAGTTTCTCTTTCCTTCATGGCTTTTGTGAAGGGAGAAAGAATAATGCCAAGAAATGCTTTAAAGTAGGCATGTGTGCTTACTGCTTTGCCTGCACTTGGGCAGTGTTTTCCATTCTTACTTGTCTTACAGCTGTGCATTTGAGAGGGAAGTCCTTTATACTAATAATAGCAAGAAGTTATGATAGAAGCTATCCATGAAAAATCCCAGGCATGTGCTGCTTGCTCTCTGGAGAAGAGTTCCATGCTAGAAATGCAGATTTTTTTTTTTACTTTTTTTTCTTTGTAAAAGATCACAGGACTGCTCACCAGTTGTCTCATGTGTTGTGTGTATGTAAGGACATTCCTTGGATTCCTTTCTTGGCAATTTTCTCGTTAAATATCCAATGTTTGAAATCAGGAACAGATTTTCTGTCTTTAAATAAATGTGTTTTCCAAGTTGAACTAGACAAGAAAAAAGTTGTACTAGCTGCTTTCTTTTTTCTTTCTGTTTAAAGTTTTACTTTTTTGTGTGTATTACACCAAGCCAATATGAGGAAGGGGACTTAAAATAATCTAAATAAAGGAGTCTATCAAAGTGAAGATTCCTGGCAGAATTAAATTAGTTTAGTTTAAGCCTAGATTGATCTTGTGGCATTTCTGCCTCTGATTTCATTTCCATTCTTTTATTTCTGTTTCAGTTATGCATAATCACAATGGGATCCATTCTTTCTGTAGTTTTTTTTTTTTATATCATATGCATTATTTTATTAGAGTGAGTAACTTTGAGGACACTTACTGTCTTCAGTTCTTTGATGGATAAAAACAGTTTGAACTAACACAGAATGAGTACAGACTGACAGTTAAGTATCAAGCATATGACTGAGTTAAAAAAAACCCCAACTTCTCAATTCTCAGTTACACCTGTGTGTACCTTGGACATGCCAGGATGGCTCTGTCAACACCATGACCAAGAGCTCTGTGAGACATGTTGTCATGCTTTGGGGGGAAAAAAAATCAGTTTCTACTTAGCTACTAGCAGGATTTCACTGTTTAAGACTGCACAAAATTTGAAGATTTTGTTCGTTAAATGACAGCTTTATTAATTTACACTGAAGGAAGGTGAGGGATGGAGGTGGGGAAGGATGTCCACGGCTGAGTGTGGATAACAGCATCTGATACAGGACCAGCCTTTCTCTATCAGGTGGCAGTGAACAGGAATGGCCTCTAGCTATGCCTGGAAGTATGGAATAAAATTGAACATAACAAAAGGAAGATTATAGTATGGATTTATCCATAATATTATCCATAATAATATTATTATGAGTAATAATTTTCTTGCTGAACTTAGTCCATGCTCAGAAATACTGACTGTATACTTCTGCTTTTAACTATCATTCAAGTCCTTCACCTATGGTTACAGTCCTGTTGTCTAAAGTACTTGCCCGCCAACAAAACAATTTCTGCTTGGATTCATTTGCAGTCTAAATACATTGGAAGAGGGCAGTGTATACAAAAACAAAGTGAATTTTCAAAGGTAGTGGAATGCCCGGGTGGCAGAGCTGCAGCTGTTCCTGTGGTGCCTACTCTGCTTGTTTCTTGGCGGTTTGTAGCAGAGATAGAAACCCCAGGGAGTATTTGTGCCATGCTGACCGACCCACTGTGTGAGAGTGGAGTACCTCAGTTCTTGCTTCTGCAGTTCTACATTTAATCACCACTTAGTGCAAGCGTGTTGTTCCACTCCTTGGAGCTGTTTTATTTGACTACCTCTGAGGAGACCACCAAATGGCATGGGTACAGAACCTGCAGAATGAATGCCTATTGTTTGCTGTGGTTTTGCTTTGATTTTTTTTGGTCATAGAACAGGGTGTGGGTGCCTATTTTTTCCGTTACATTTTTAAGAAGGTCCGTGGCAGCGGGTGAGGCAGGGTGAACATATTCAGGCATTAGATAAAATCTCTTTGGGCAGGGTACAGCAGTTTTTCCCAGGGCACATGGGCTCTCACCCTGAAGTGCTGTGGTGGCAATGCAAGCCAGAGAGATTCAGCTGCGAAATCAGTTAATATTAAAGCTCTCCATCAGTAAATCTTTAGGTGATGATTGGAAATGTGAAGTCAGGGCAGACTGCTGTATGTGCCTGGCCCTCAGTACTTGAATTCAGCTTGTGCTTTTCAAACACTGCACAGTATAAACACACACAGACAAAAGTACTTGATGTTTGTAGTCCATTTGTTGACTCAGGTGGTATTATTCTTAAGAGGATGGAAATGGACTCCTCTGCTGTCACAACTGTATAATTAAGACACAGCTTTTCCTTCACGTGTGCATTCAATGCACACTATGCCTTTCTGTTCCACATCTGCGTCTTTATTGCAGACTGCAACAGAAGCCATTTGCACAATTCACACAGCACTGCAGTCCTGTTGGTAAAGGAGTCATAGGCAGAAAGATCATCTGCTGTTTTCCTTGACCTACTAATATTTGCTTTTAAGCAGTATCTGTTAACCCCCTCCATTGTCTGGAGGGCTGCAGTAGAATGAATTTGGCCATCGCTGTGCAGAGCAATAGTCGAGGGCAGTGAATTTCTGTCAAACTGCAGCAAGAAGCCAGCACTTAAAATTAAGCAGTAAAACGCATGCAGGCTAGAGAACATTAAATTGGATGTAAAAGTAGCATGCACAGCTGATTGGATTCATAAGCACTGAAAGAATTCCATGTTGAAGTGGTCTTTGAGACAGCATACACATACTCAAAATCTATTAATATCCTCATGAATTTTTCAGTGCTTTAAGCATAGTAATGATTGCAGGTTGTGTAAGTATTGTATTACCAGATTTGTATTCTCTATGCTTGCCATTCTTCTACATTGGCTTTCTCCCCTATCCCCATCCATTCCAACAGCATTTTTGCAGAGTGCTGCTGTTATTTCCAGGGAAATGCCATAAACCTTTGTCAAATGGGAGACCCTGTGAAAGCACTTTGCCTGGTATTAAGAAATGGAAATTTTGTTAATTCTTTTATTCAGAGTCCTGTCACAGCTGTGATCTTGCCTGTAGTAAGTGGCTGGCAGAACAGTCTATAATTACCTCAGGCATCTCTTTCTAATACTATCCCAGTCATCCAGAGCATCCCACTTTTTTCTAGCTATATTTAAAAAAAATTTAGAAAGCGTTTTTAGCATTTGTAGTTCTTGTATAACTTATGTGGACTTTTAGACTTTAAAATATTTTAAACTTAATTGCTGGTCATATGCAGAGGGATTATAAAAGCATAACTTATTTAGTCTAGCTGGTAGGTTGGGAGGTAAATACCACACGGAGGGAGGAAACCTGTTGAAGTCCAAGGAAAGTATTGGCACAAGATAAATGGTTATGACTGTGTTCTGAATTAATTGAAGTCAGACATGAAAAGGTTGCAAACCATCTGAGGAGGGAAGTTGTGAAACAGACATCCAAACAGGATAATGTGGACAAAGAATGTTTTTAAGATGATTCTTGATAATGTGGAGAGTTTTAAGGCAGAGTTTCTGAAGCTGGTAAGGGAAGTTGTGATAGAGGGCTACATGGAAACTTGGGGACAGGATTGCATTTGCACTTTGCATACATTGTAGTTGTTCCATGTTTAAGTGCTTCTGTTGGTCCTTCTGTGAAGACCAGGAAGAATCGCCCCTTTAAATATGAAATTGCATCTTCCGAAGTTTCTCTTTGTTCTGCTTCACTGGAGGCTGGCTACAAAAAAAGGTTGGATGCTGCAGGTTCTCATAGCATCAAACCATGTCATGGCATCAAACACAGATGTGCCCTGCTCACCCCATTCTTTCTTTCAGACTCAGCAACAGGTACTGGTTAAGGTGGAAATTTCCCTAAAAGCTCAGCCTGGTCAGCATTGCTGGACTTTTCCCTTTTTTTTCTAGTGTTAGGTGTGCTGCACTCTCCTTAGAAGTTTTATCTCACATATCTCCTACTTTCAAAGTCTCCAGACCTTGCTGACACCTTTCAGTTTTCTCTTGCTCTTTTCCTGTGACGCACTGTTTTTACCTACACAGTGAGATACTGCTGTGTCTCACTTCAGGCTGCGTGTGATAAGGTCTTGGCCTGTGAAACCTTTAAATCTAGAGACGTGTTGAAAATCTGCATTTTGCAGCATAGCATCCTGTCCCCTTTCTCTTTCTGACTTCTAATCCACCTCTGCTTCAATTGAAACCCATAAATAGTGCTGAAACAGAGCTACAAGACAGGAATTTTAGCCACATCCGGTTGTTAAGGACTATTACCTGTGGTGCTCAACTAGAGGCATCTCCAGCATTGGCAGATCCTGCTTTTCAGGAGAGTAATGTGCTTTGTGTCTGCATCTCAGCCACCAAAGCTTGGATTGTTTTGTGTGACTTTTAGCCTTAGGAAAATTGCTTATGTGGGATAAAGAGGCATAATGCTTAAGTAATGAGGAAACCCCAGCTTTTTCCTCTCTTCATTATTAAGGCCGACAAGTTGCCAGTTCTTGCCTGAAGGCTCAATTTGCAGGGAAGCTTGTGTTAAAGTTGGAGAAAATCTTTCCACCATCTGAATACACAAGTGGATGCTTATTCAGTCATTCAGGTTTTTGTTGCCCTAGTTTCATACCTCAGATGAATCTGAGATCCCAAGGAGGTTTTTATAGTTGTGAGCGGCCAGGAGCCACTGTGTGTGCAGCACCTCCTGGAGATGTGCCCTTCCTCGTGCAAACCATGCTGGAAAACAGAAGATGGGAACAAGGGTTAGTGTTAACTTCTCTCCTTACAGGCAGAGTGCTGGAGTATATGTTGCAGACAAATTAGGAGAAGAGAAGAAAATGCAAAGCTGTGTTTCCTGCCTAATGGATATTTAGAACACAGTTTTTGAATTATTTTCAAGATATTTTTTTCCTCAATCTCCAGTGCATTATCATGAGTCAGTTCATGCTCTGGGGCAGTGTTGCTGGTTAGGGCAGTGGTCCAGGAGATTGCTATGGTGAGAGACATCAGGTCACACAGCTTGTAGCTCCACTCTGAAGATTTTGAAGAGTTTCTCATGTTGTTCTCCCATGCAGAGATTACTCTCATCTTATTGCTTCTTGTCTTAAAGGATCGTTTTCAAGTCAGTTAAAAAGAATTTTACTTTCCTGCTAAAATTTTTATACCTGTTCTTGAATTATCTTGCTGAGTTGTGTGGCTTTAGTCTCATTTGTAAAGAAAAAAATCTAATGCATAATACATGTAAAGGCTGAGTGACTCTTTTTAAGAACAAAATGGTTTATAATCTATTCAGCTTCAAATTTACCTTGATTCAGTGGCCTATAGTCTTGTCAAAATATAAAATTTTAGGAATACATAATTCTGAAATTACCTGATGCATAGACTTGAAGAATTATGTAAATTTTTCGTGTCTTAGTTTGTGGCTTTGATATGGGCCTTGTCATAGAAGATCCTTCTCTAACAGGAAGTTGACATATAGAGAGGATAATCAGAAAGGAGACTTATTTTCAAGAATTTTCTTTGGAAATTCAGGATTAATTAAATATACAGTTTAGTTTTTTTGCCAATAAACAGTCTGAAAATGAAACCCATTGACAAGTGAGTCTGTTAATTTGTGGACTTGTATACTGCTCTTTCTAGTTCATTTTGTGAAACTCAAGCATTTTTTTAACAGAGCAGCCACTCCAGATACAAGAAAGAATGACCTGTTGGGCTGCAATAGTGTCTACATTCAGTTATTTCATTGGAAAATTGGTTGTTGTAAGAACAGCTGACTGTTGGCTTGGTCACTTCATATTCTGTATGAAAAAGCAGTCCAGCAAGTTTGTTGTTAAAGGCACAAAAATGACAAGTCAATATGAATTTTCTGTAAAAACATCAAGACTGTGTAATTGATAGTAAAAAGTTCGCACATCATAAGATATATTACTGACTGGGACTTGACAAGAATGTCCTTCCTGGGGTGCAGCTTGGTTTTGGATTGAAATACTGCTAATTTGTACTGCTCCTCATTAGCTTAATCTTTTCTTTGGCAAGGGGTGCGTATTTTTGTCATTATTCTTTCTAATGGAATTTGATGCATTTCTCTAGCCTGGTCTGTGCAGCCAAGAGTTTACATACTCTTTTTAGAAAGCCTTTTTGTGTCCTGTTGAAAAATGGGTGGGCTGTATTTAGTCGTAGTTCATGAGAAACTAGTGCTAACCGGCTTATCTTGCATAGATAGGATTTTCAAGTAAATGTGACACTTCAGATTAAAAATTTACTACTGAATCATTTCAGGTTAATGGGATTGTATTTGATACAATGTTTTGTTTTAGTTCTTTTAATGTAATAAATATCTTTGCTGAGTTATGACCATTCCTTAGGCTTGCTGACAGAACCATGTGAAAAGGTGTTTTTTTTCCATTGGTTGTGCTTTTAAAAATAATAGAATTATTTTGCCTTGAGCATATGCAATCTAATGATTATGATTATGAGAAACTATGTCTACATTGGCAAGTTACTATGACAGGAGAGGGATCTCCTGTCATAGTGCCTGCAATGCAAACCAGTGGCATGGGATGTGGAAGAGCATCTCTGGGAGGAACCAATGTGTGGCTGAAATGTGCGCCAGTAGGCAGGAAAACCCCTTCAAGCTAAAAATTGAAGCACGTTACTATTTAATTTCTAGCTTTTAGACAATTAGGTTTGCTATTCTTGCTACTTCACTGATGTTTTAATATTGTTGAATTCTGTTGTAGTGTGCCTAATGTATTAGCTGCTGCTCTGTTGTCTGAAAAAACAGTGAATGAATGCTCTGCCCAGCAGAGCTGAATGATGCTCTTGTATATTGTGCCCTACAGAATGGAAAATCCTGTCCTTTTGGAGCTGAGTATTATCTATCAGTTTCTATTTAAAATGGATGAGCAAAAGATCAGCTCATCTTTTGGCATCCTAAGGTTTTTTTTCTACTATATACTGAAGCACCACTCTATTAATAAAACTGAGTTTCACTTTTTTTCCTTGCCTAGATTCATAGAATCATTTTGGTTGGGAAGGATTGCTAAAATAATTCAGTTCAGTGTTAACCCAGCACTGCCAAGTGCCAAGTCCATCACTGGCTCATGTCCTCAAATACCTCAGGTTTTTTAAATACTTTCAGTGATAAGAACCCAACCACTTCCAGCATGTTCCAATGTTTCACAACCCTTTCAGTGAAGAAATTTTTCCTAATAACCAATCTAAATCTCCCCTGGTGCAACTTGAGGGCATTTTCTCTTGTCCTGTCACTTGTTGCCTGGGAGAAGAGGCCAGCCCCCACCTGGCTACAGTCTGATTTCAGGGAGCTCTAGACACCAGTTCTCCCCTGAGCCTCCTTTTCTCCAGGCTAAACATCCCCAGCTCCCTCAGCTGCTCCTCATGACTTGTGCTCCAGACCATTCACAGCTTTGTTGTCCTTCTCTGGACATGCTCCAGCCCTCAATGACTTTACTGTAGTGAAGACTCGAGATGTGGCCTCATCAGTGCTGAGTACAGGGGGACAATCCCTGCCCTGGACCTGCTGGTCACACTATTCCTTATACCAGCGAGGATGCACTGGCTGCCTTAGCCACATGGGCATGCACTGGATCACATTCAGACACTGCTGACCAGCACTTCCAGCTCATTTTTAGCCAGGAGGTTTTCCAGCTGGGCTTTCCCCTGTTGCCTTGGGCTTTTGTGACCAAATGACACAACCTGCACTTGCCATTGTTGAACCTCAACAGTTATCCTTGTACCACTGATCCAGCCTGTCCAGATCCCTCTGCAAGAGCCTTCCTGCCCTCCAGCAGATCAACACTCCTGCCCAGTTTGGTCTCTGCAAGCTGACTGAGGGTGCTCCTGATCCCTGGATCATTGATAAAGATATTAAATGGGACTGGCCCCAACACTGATCCCTGGGGAGTACCACTAGCAGCCAGCTGCCAGCTGGATGTAATTCCATTCACCACCACTCTCTGGGCCCAGCCATCCAGCCAGGTTTCTACCCAGCCAGCTCAGCACCCAGCCAAGTTATGGGCTGCCCATTTCTCCAGTAGAATGTTGTAGAAAATTCTCGAAGGATTTACTAAAGTCCAGGTAGACAATATACACAGCCTTTCCCTCACCTTACAAAGAGCTTAAAAGTAGTTCTGTATGGGGTACTTACTGAAAGCACTGACTGTGTGAAACCAAAATGTTTTAGAAGTACTCACTAAAAATAATGAATTATCTCAACACAGATTTGCGTTCCTTTTACCATTTTTGTTGTTTTAATCTTTTGTTGTTTTAATCTGACTCTCCATGGTGCACCTGGCCAAAGCAGACCTTCCTGGGAACATGCGTGTCCAGGAGGTGGCACTGCGTTTTTGACAGCAGTGGTGGTGTACATGGCAGAAGGCAGCGTCGTCAGTCAGACCATTTCCTCCAGAAGGAGGAGGGCGAGGAGGCTGCAACCTTCTGACTGAAAGCTGCTTTCTAACAGTGGCTTTTATCAAGTAGTGTAGGTTGCTTTGGTGTTTATTTGAAAAGCCCACTGCGTGTGAACTCTTCAGTGAGCTGTGCGGGTGGCAGAGAGGTCGCTGATGCTCTGTATCAGGAAGGTGCTTCCCTCTTTGTGCTTTTGAATCCATTAAAAAGACTTGTGCAAGATAATAGGAGTGGGGAGATGACTTCTTTCTCTTCCTGTTACCATGGTAATAAGTTTAATGAGCAGACCTGAACCGGGTAATCCTACCCAACCCTGTCTGCACTGCTGTTTAAAATGAACTGTAAAATAAGCTGGTAGAACGTGACTCCTTTGCTCACAGAGTGTGTGGGTGTACCAGTGCTGTACCACTGCCATCCATTGTGGCCCCAGACTGGAAACCGCCTTCTCCCCTGGCTTCTGGCAGCATTGTCTTTTGCTCTGTGTTTTCAGAAGGATCAGAGATGTGTGGGACTCAACTGCTAGAATAGCTTGTTTCAACTATCAGTAGTAGTAGTATCTCATTGCTTCTGTTTCACTAACGGCCCTTTCTTCTGCCTCAAGTATGTGTCACCCCCTTCCCAAACGTGGTCCCATTCACAGAATGCACTGAAAGTACTTTTATCTTTCTTTTTGTACGGCAGCAGAACTAAACTAGAAAAGCATGGGCAGGCTTTTCTGAGTTACCTGCTGCTTATATGGCTGGCTTCAATTGCTTTCTCATTTAAATGTTGCAAAGCAGTCATCAAGAGTATCAAACATACAATATTGCTTCTTGCTCTTAAGAAGGCTTTCTAATTGAAGGTAGAGATGAATAATTAGAAGTGTATTTTAAAATACTTAATGCAATACAAAGTATGTTTTTCTTGTCTAGTGTCTTATGTGCTGTATATCAAAATACTTATTAAATTAAAAATAATTGCAGAGGGCTATTACATAACAGCAAAGGAAAAATTAAATTAAGATATGAAAGAGAGGGCAATGGGTGTGTTCAGAGTTGGTGCAGCAGAGGAAATACAGGCATGCAGATTCCTAGCGATCCTTGTACATTATTTTGGTTTTATTGTTGTTGGTTTTTGTTGTGTTTTATAGGTACCTGCTATGCAATGGTTTGCAGATCTGTCCTTGCAGACGGTTGAGGTTGCCTAGGGATGGCACCTTGAATCTGGCTGTGTGGGTACCAGGAATTAAGCTAGCCAATGCCCCATCATTCAGGGATTTGCCTCCAGTTTATTGGGTACACAGTTGCCAGTGACATTTGCTGTAGCTTTTTACAAAACATATTTGCATAGTCTGCTCTTAGCTGCCATGCCAGTCAAGCTCTTTAAGCTGCACGTGGCTTAACTACTTGTCTCTTTAAAAAAAAAAAAANAAAAAAGAAAAAAGAAAAAAAGAGCTAAAAACACATAGGTGCTGAATGATCACAAATGTAAAAATACATCCATGAAGGTAGTAGGGGACAGGGCTAATGCTGGAGAATGTGAATATTTCCAAATGGAGAGAGCTCTTTGGAACATCACAAACCTTTGTGTGTGTCTCTGCCACCCTGGGCCCCTTTCATCTCCCTTGCTACCCTGATGTTTGTCAGTTTTGTACATGCTCCTCAAATGCTGGGATTGCTTTAAACACTGTAAAGCTGATATCTCCTGCTTGCTTCCTGTTTGAGGGATTCATATTCAGTTAAAAAGCAGATTTCCAATACATCAAGGCGGGGTTTTTTTTCCTTTGTTTTGAAATTCTTTAGCTTTTGTCTGCTGTATTTGTGTTTAAGGAAGATGGGTTAAGTCTCCACACACCCTGTGTGTACAGGAAAGATGAAAGTACATGCAGAGACCAGGAGAGCAGGACATCCCTTGTCCAATCTGGCCATTTCCAGTTCCAAAGGATGCTGGGGTACTCCACCATGATGCACATGTCCTGATTCTTGCTGTGTCTTGAGATGTCCTTCTGTAAAAGCAGGATACTTCTCTTTGACAGTGTGATTTTAAGGCTCCATTAATGCTATATAGTCAAATTAAATATGTTTAATGTCTAATTTTTTCCATGTTTGTTTTAAAAATAACTATATAAATGCAATTTTAAAGCTCCAGCTGCTCATCCAAAAGGTCCAGAACACATCAATTTATCACTGCCAAAAATAGAATCTATGTCTAATTAGGGCAAAGTTTATCCCCGTGGATTTCTATGAGCTGTCTTTAATTTCCAGTTTGGCTGCTGGGAATTTCTTAATTTGATGGTTTTGTTGTTCAGGGTGTCCATAAAATGCTGTTACTTTGTGAATGGTGCATGTTATCTTCTATCCAGAGGATCTACAAATCGTACATAAAGACTGATGATATAATTCCTTGTGTAGCATATTTATAAAGAGTCTCTTAATGCCACAGTAGGGCTGACATGACAATCCTTTGTGATTCCATATCTCCTGAGTTCCCAATAGTTGTATCCTATATATTTTAAAACTCCTATGTGCAATATTCATTAGTATAATTGCTGTTTTCAGAGCTCGGGACCATATATGCTTGGCTAATAAAAGGAATGATGTTTTCTTTGGTTGTTTTTTCTTCATAATATTGTTTCTTGTAATCCCTGAGTTAGTCACAGTTTTGTGAGTCTGTCAAACTCTTAATGATCTTTTTTGTTTAACCAAACATTTCCAGTATAATGTGATAGTGATTGCATTTTCTGTAATTATTTCTAATTATTCAAGCTCTCTCTAATAGAGCCTGAGTGTAAGGAGTTGGTTTAGCAAAAATGAAATATGCTGATAAAGATTAATATGAATGTGTAACAGCCTGCTCAGAGCATTCATACAAGCATTTCTAATACTCCAATTTTTAAAAGGCATGAAGAAGAATAATAAAGGAAATAAAATGTTACTTTTGGGAAATGTTTATAAAAATGATAGCTCAAGGCTGAAAAAAATGAACAGCCTCACTTTTGTATATTTGAAAAAATAAAGCTGTGCTACAGCTGCAGTAGAATAAGTGAGGATTAATCAAAAGTTTTGTGATAAAATTTTGACTATCAAACTTAGGTTCTTGCTCCGTACAGACATAGCATCAGGAAATTGGGGTTTTTAATAGGATTTTTGTGGGGAGATGAAGAGGTAATGTAAACAGTATCTTTCTCACATGATAATGGTATATCTTGGCAGCTCTGTATGGTTTTATGGTTGCTAATAGCTGGAACCATAACCATCACCAAATCATTTATCATTTATGTTACCAAGGTCTTCCAGGCTTTGGGGAAGAAGAGATTTATTCCTCAAGTAAAAAACTTGTGAGGACATTAATGCCTACCATATGGTAAATATACTTGTTAAACTGGATTTGAGCCATGATCCCATTATTGTGCATCAGCCTTACTTCGTGAGCATGCATTGGAAACATGGATAATTGAGTATGTCTGTACTCTAGAGAAGTGCATGGTAAATGTCATGGGGACTCCAGGGCAATACGTTATCCTGTGTCATCTTGGTAAGTGTTTGGGAGCATGGGAGTCTGCCCAACATGGAATTGTTGGCGTCCCGTCTCCCTGCTCCTGTGTTTGTACTGCATGTTACCTAATAACACTGGCTTGGTGTGTAGATCAACACTGAACTTCTATGTCAGATAGCAGGATTGTGTAGAGATAGAAAGACTGCATGCAAACATCAGCCAGTATCCTTTAGAAAATGTAATTTGATATTGTGGTTTTGAGTTGTTAAAATTAAAGAAAAAAACCCAAACCTATAACTGAAATCCACCTGTATTCTTATGTAATAAAAGATACTGTTCTTGTCTGCAGAAAAAATAAATGCAAGTTCCAGTATACACTTTCTTCAATTGCCTGGTGAAGCTCTGAAGTTTTGTGCATCACATCTATGGCGGTGACTTTTCCCAGGACCCTGATAATCACAGGGAATTGAGACAGCAGGCATGGTGGCTAGACAAGTTGGTTGCAGAGGTGCTGTCCCATTAGGGAGGCAGTAACAGGGCCTCCTTATGAGCTGGTTCACTGACAGCACTCTTGGGGTTTCATTCCACCCAGGAGGACTGTCTAGACATTCATTTATTCTGGCAGACACAAGAGTATCAGTGTGGTTGATGAGTGAATTGAGCTCTGCTAATGTTAATCACAGTTTGTCTTTCTCATAGTCTGATGAGTAAATGTACTTGGCTTTGTAAATTTGTATTTGCCTCAAAGGCCTGTTTGCCAGCGTTCAGTGTTTGCCAGTGAGTTTCTGCTGTCTATACGGACAAGCCAATGGTACCAGCAGCTATTGCCCTTGATGTTGGCACATTTTCCCCTTTCCATCCATACTTTTGCAGATACTTGAAATTGTCAAAAAATGTAAAATTGCAGGCAGGGCTTGTTTCATCCCTATTTATTAAAGGTATCTGGCACATTTTGTTATTAGACCTGTTTTCATCTATTTGCAAGTTTGCTGAGATTCAGTCATGTGAGATGCGTATGAAACGCTTTATAGTGAAAATTATTTGCTCAGACTGCTGTGCAAAGTAACAGGATGCTAAATGAAAAAACCCAAACAAATAACCCCCCCCTACCGCCAACCCAGCCAGTTTTTCCTAAACTTTCTACACTTTGCCAGCACCGTTGAGTCAGCGTTGCAGACAGGCCGTGGATGGTGCTCTGTGTTCTGTGTGTCTGGAGGATGATGCCACGCTGGTGCAGTGCCTGTGGGCAGCTGGTGTGTGCACCCTGCTCCCAGGCTGCAGCTGCCAGGAGATGCGTGTGTGTGTCCAGGGAAAGAGGAGATGTGTGTCTGTGATGCTGTTAAACAGCAGGCTTGGTTTGTTTTTTCTTCCTGACCATCTTCGGTTGTAGCTCTCAACCGAAAAGTACGCAAAGCCTTCTGAAATATGTGTAAATACTTACATTTTGCTGTTGTGCTCCTGTATATAGAACAGCCACTTCCATGAATGGTATGGGCTGCAATCAAAGCATTTATATAGAACAGTTAAGAAAGCAGACTAAGAATTATTCGTTATTGTACTTTACTCAGGGTTTTGATATCTTCCCATTTTTAAGAACAAATACACTCCTGTGTAATCTTTCAAACAACATAAAACTTTAAAAAATGCTGATGACAGCGGTTCATGCAGAGTGCTCTCTTCATGTGACATTTTCCTTGCTGTCCCAATCTGACTGTGCTGTTACAGCCAATTCAAAAGCCTAGGAAGGGCACGGTTCCTGAATCCCAGAGAAGAACAGCATGGGAGATTGGGGTTGACACTGTTAGCAGCATGGAAACTGGCTTACTAGTGCAGTATTTGGGAGAGGTGCCATGGACTGGTGACTCGTGGATGAGGCTAAAGAACTGAGAATACCTCGACTTTAATCCTGGCTTTTCCACTGTGTGTGCAGGTTACTAAATCCCTTTGAGACTCTGTCTTCATCTTTAAATAGGAATAATAGCTACCCTCTAGAGGCATTGTGAGGATGTATGTATTTATGCAGTACTGCAGGCAGGCTGATAAGTGCTTATGCTTTGTGTTCAGCATCAATCCCTAATCTGGGGATACCGTCTTTTTGTATCAAACATTATGGTTCTAACTCTGAAAGGGATCTTCTTTAATAAAATCCAAATACTGAAATCGCTACACTTTTCTCTTTTTTCTTTAGTCTGTATGTTTTTTCCTGTTTGCATTCTAGAAGAAGGTGTATGTTCTTGTTCTCGGCAGGTTCCTGCCTAGTTATGGTTCTGTAGCTGCCAGTGTCACGGCAATTATAGTAACTTAGCTTTAAATAAGCTTCTTGGATACGGCCATCTGTGTGTGGCTGTAGTACCTGTTGTTCAGAGAGTGGTGAATAATCGGGGATAAGGCTTAAGAGAAGCCAGAGACTGGCGAGGAAGCAGAAAGGGAGTAGGCCAAGGTCTGTGGCAGGTGACTGGGTTTCCAGCTCTCTGCAGCCTCTGTTTTCCTGCTTGTGACTGAGAGCTGCGGGCGGGAGGAGGGCAGGAGCAGGGCAGCCACACTGCGCTGCCTAACCAGTTGCTTGATTTTTTTGTTGTTGTTGTTTTCCGTCTTTTTCAAGGATTTACAGAATCCTATTCCAAACAGTTTTCAGGGTATTTAAATAGCTTAGCTTGCCTAAGTGCGAAGGAGGAGCAGTTCTTTTCCTCCACAGCCTTTTGAATGCGTCCGCTCAAGGGTTATAAGCAGGCCACTCCCTTCTGCTCGGAGCTAGCCATTGGGGACAGCAGGGACATCCTTGGGAGCAGCATCTCACAATGATCGCCTATGTGCACTGCCTGCCCGCCGACCCGATGGTCGGGTGCCTCGGCAGGAGCAAGTGGCAGCCCAGCTGCAACGATGAGGAGGAGGAGGAGGAACTCATCCCGCTCTACTCCAGCAAAATGGGCAACGCTCACACCAGGCTGCCTGGGCGCCTCAAGAAAAAGTTTCTGAGCAAAGACGACAACTCCTTTTGGCCAAGTAAGATCAGTTCCTGTTCCTTAGCTATTTCGGTCATTTAGTATTGTGTTGTCGTTATTGAGAAAATAAATAAATAAATCAATAAACATAAACAAGAAAAATACTCTTATTTCTCTTTTAGAGGATGAAGGCATTGGGAACAATTTTCTCACAAAAATAATGTATTTCGCCTTCAGGACAGTGTATTTAAATATTGTATCTGATGGGGCTGCTAAGTTGATACAGGATGGTACTGTTTTGTACATGTGATGTGTGTGTGTTTGAGAGGTCTTGAGCGCTCGCTTTCAGTTCAGTAATGCTCCTTTTCAGCAAAATGATTGTTTTAGATGAGTGGAGCTGTTGACGTAGCACTCTAATTGAAAGCCATAGGAACAATCAGTGGATGAAAAGGCCAGGAAGAATAAGAAGAAGGTCTAACAGATTCAAAAGATGCTTAATGCAGTTGATGAGTACTTATTTTTAAAAAGTCTGCTTTTGAATAACCTTTGGTCTAAGGTTATTTTCCCTCTGAACGTGAGAAGAAAGAATTCCTGAATTGTGATGACTCTCCTTTTTTAATCTGAATAGTTTCAAGTTTCTCTGGCAAATACAGATGGGAAATAAGGAGAGGACAGACAATGTTAATGTTCAGCTGTTTTGTTTTTAGCCTTAATGCTTGCCTTCCCTTCTTTTCTGGCCACCTAAGCAAAGGCACCCAGCTGTTTGTGGAATGGTTGCTCAGAAAAGTCTATTTAAGGGTGATGGGGGAGAAAT
Source organism: Thryothorus ludovicianus (assembly GCA_013397245.1). Taxonomy (NCBI): domain Eukaryota; kingdom Metazoa; phylum Chordata; class Aves; order Passeriformes; family Certhiidae; genus Thryothorus; species Thryothorus ludovicianus. Next base: position 140,051 of record VZTB01001066.1, read on the forward strand.
TTTAAAAGACAAAGAAAGCTTTTCCTGCAAAAGCCAGCTGGCTGGCTATCTTGTGCCAGGTCTTTTGAGGGGAAAAAAAAAAGGTACATGAGTATATTTACAACTGTATTGATTTTTCTTTTCCTCATTAAACTCACACTGACTATCTGACAATGGCTTCTTATTAGCAGGAACTGAAAAATCCCCATCTTGCCACACGATGCTAACACTGATTAGCAAAAACACCTGTATTTTGTTTTCTGAATTAGCATATTCTCCATTCATTACTAAGCAAGCTTCATTTGATGTCCCTTCCTGTAGGAGGAGTGTGATTTACTACATGATTTTTTCAGGCCTTTTTCAAGAGAAAGTAATTTTTTATACTGCATGGAAAGAAAAATCTACATCTGCTGAATTTATGTATTTTTGAGCACAGAGTCAGTTATGTTCATTCAGAGGGAAAAACAAAATTCTTCCTGTATGTAAAACTGTATAGTCACTGTCAGACCTAAGGAAGCCCTAAGGAGGTTAGGGACTAGGAAGCAGCTTCCAGAGATGCTCTTAGGGAGAGGGATATGGTCCTTCTTGCCCCAGACAGCCTGGGGTGTGTTTGTGTGTTTTTTGGGATTTATCTCTCTTGCTGGATGACAGATTAGTTCATTCCTGAAAAGTTGTGTCACTGACTTTCAGAGCTGGTTCTTGTAGTGCCCTCGGAGGTGTTGCTCAAAGCATTGTGAGCAACAGCTCTGTTTGAATCTGGTTCTCCAGAGTGTGGAAATGGGATTGAAGAACATGGGTAAAGTACTCAGAAATCCCTTCTCCCTCACTGAAGCCTGCCTCCTTTTTCTCTTTGTGCTGTCTGCTGCTCTCTCTAAAATGCACCTGAATTGAAATTATAAAACTTCCCAGAAGATAATTAAAAATAAAAATAAGAAGATGATTGCATGTGTATAATTTCATTGATTTGTAGCATATATAACACTTACATAAGCATGACTTGTAGTCTAACAAAGCTATTTAATGCAATTTTTGGTCCTTAGCAATGAACTTTCACATGTTTCAGATGAAGTTTATTGCTGTGTTCTTATGCTGAGTTTTGCTGCTATCTGGTATGACCCCACACATTTTATTTGTTCTTTCTGAATTCCAAATCATCGGAGTACCAATTAAATTTTTTAATTGAAACGGTGAATGACAAAAATCAGTCACCCTGCTTCTTTCTGGCCTGACTTCCCAGGAGAATCTCTAGTGCTTCTGTGGTGGTGTCCCACCGCAGTAGGAGTGTGTACATGTGGGACACCAGCTCTGCCTCGCTGGCTCCTTTCTTACTCTTCTTGGTCCATAGAAACAAAAGAATAGCAGAGTAATTAAGCCATAAATTAAAGTGTTATGGGTGGGACAGGTACTATTATATTAGTCTTTAGCATAGGGAGACTCTGTCACTTTAAACTCTGTTAATGTTTATTTTAAGGAACAAAAGTGTTTAAGAGTGGAAGTGCTTTCAGGGACCAGGTCAAGTGATAACTGCAGAGCACAGCAGGGGATTATTGGCCGGGCTTTATCTCTGTTGATAAAGGCCTCCCTTTGGGGTCCTTATCCGGCATCATGAGAACTGCACTTGGAGAGGTTTCACAGTGCTGATAGACTCCACAGAAAATGCTCCCAGTAGTGTTGGGGTTGTTTGAAAACATAATACAGTCAAATTATTTGAACTTCCTCATGGGCTGGGGAGACATCCTCACTGAGGGGATCTCAGTAGTTAGCAGCAGTAGTCCTTGCTCCTGCTACCAAATAATCAATAATCAAAATACTTGTGGTGTGATGTAGCAGCAGTAATAATCAAGTTACCATTTTAGAGTTTGAGGGTTTTTTAAGCTGTAGCAATTATTCTGTAAAACTGTTAAATTAGTCATATTGTGAAGTGGAAGTTCTGCATTACCAGCTCAGCCTTGTTCCAGCATCTGTGATGCTGTTCTTTGCTGCCAGATTGAGTGCAAATAGACAACGTAGGATTAAAATCAGCACATCCTCTAACAGCCTGTCTGCCTGCCAGAAAATCAGTATTACGGTGGTGCAGGGCTAGCACCATCACATGTTCATTCACAACTAAAGGCAAACTCCAGTGGAGCTGAGTTTATGGTAACTGGTTTTCCTGCAGCGAAATTGAACTGAGATGCTCCACTGACCAGGTTTGGCAGAAACGTCAGGGACTCAGTTTAGTTTTGTTTAAATGCCTGCTGAATTGAAACATGAGGCAATGAGACACTGCTGTCACCTCCTTCTGGTTAAAGCATGACCTTGTAGTTCCCATTGCCACTTGATATTTTATCAAACTTGCAAAGTTTAAAGGCGCGATACGCTCTTGACATTTTTTTGTGATGATAAAGTTTTGATAAAGCTTTTGTGAGTTTTTTCTTTCTTTTACAGATGCAGGAGCAAGCCAGTGGCAATATCAGATTACTTTTAATGTTTGTTAAACAGTAGCTTCAGTTATTGGGATTTTTTTCAGTGTTTTGTTGCCTGCTAGCTCTAGAAAGAATGGTTTCTTCTTTATTTATGTCTGTAAAGCTGAGACATGTCTGTATGATTTGTGTTTTGTGAAAAACATAAAATTTGAAATAATAACTAAATCTATTTATAAATTAATAGGATGTTGTGAACCAAGTTGGGATATTTTATTATCCACTGTTTGCTGTGATTTTTTTCCAGGTTTCTCTTCCCATAGCTATGAGATTTAACTTTCCCAATATAAGGATGTTACACTAAAAAAAAAAAATGTCCGAATCCTTGCAAACTGGGAGGATTCATTCTTTTCTTTCTCATTTAGCAGTGTGAAACAAAGGCTGAATTGCTTTCCATCTCTGCAAATTCTGGGCCGTGCAGAGCACTGAGCAAGCCTTTGTGGCCTTTCGTGCCCTAAGTGACACAAGGACTCAGTCTATGTGGTGAATGGCTGGGACAGCTTCTTACAGAGCCTCATGCAAGTGACTGGCCACCCTCATTCCCAGTTTTATCTGCTGCATCCAGCTCATACCATAACAGCTGACATATCGGATTGCACCAGATAAAGCCAGGAGCTGGCTTGTTTTGAAAAGAGAGAGTAAATTGGATATAATTTTTATTGCATGTCTAAAAAATGGGGGAATTCCCCTCTCCCTCCCCCCTTTTCTCTGTGTGTTTTTAATGTCTTGTCTTATGGCTGAGGTTTTGTTCATTTGGCTAAAACAAGCCACAGTAATGTTGCAAAGCAGGGTAGCATCTCCATTTGGACAAAATTACTTCAGGTCTTGCATCAATAACAGCTCTTCTGGTGTGTGTTTCTGTGTGTTTATTGCACTTCTTAGTCACTTTGCAGCACATTCTCTGCATGTTCAGTGGGAAACAAGCCTCCCTGTCTGCCTGTCCTTTTCTGGACAGGCCATGGAGGCCCTGCACTTGTCTCCTATGCCTTCTCATGCATCAAATGCAAGAGTGATGTGGATGAAGGGAGGGATGGAGAAGAACTTGCAACATGATGGCTCAAAAGATGTTAATGTTGGGTTGTTGTAAAACACTTAAGTTAATCACTAACATGAATATGAAGGTCTTCCTGAGTTTCCTTGCTGAAAGGAAATGCTTGGCTAGCTTAGCTCGCTGTTAGGTGTGAACCTGAGCTTGCTGTTGCAAGGAGATGCTCATGGTTGACATTTCATTCCTCTCTGCCTGTGAGCAGACAAGAAGCCACGTGTGGTACTCAGGAGCACAAGGAAGAGGTGGTGAGGATTTGGTATGGAGCTCATTAACACCACTAACATGCATCTGGAGGAATGTGAAAAAATATAGTTCAGAGAGGCTTTTTGCAATTGGGGCAAGGGAGCATCTGCTGTAGTTAAGGAGGTAGAGCAACATAAGTGTAAATCCACATATGAAACAAGTAAGATTGGAAAGCCTGTGGCTGAGGGTAGTGGTTAATAGTTCACTGAATAGGCTCTTCAGTGCTTAATGTGATGAAAGCTTCTGGGGTTTATGGATGCTGGGTACAGTATATATTTGCTGGTGTTACTGCAAGTTGCTTGTGAAGCCAAGAAATGGTTTTTAGTGCTGTAAGAAAATCAGATCAGGTTATAGCGGAAATATGGTAAGGAGAATGTGAAACTCTGCAGGAAGGGCACCCTTCAAAGGAAATGATTATTAAAAGCTGGATAGATTACACAGATTTTTAGCCCTCTGTTGTTTCCCTGCCCTAATCCAGTGACTTATTATTGACAAGTGCCTGCATTGCTTGATTTTCAAGATTTTTGAACCTCTGCTTGGACACAGTTGTAGATCAGCTCTGCTTTTTTCATCCATCCAGAGCCACGTGCTCTATCCTATGTGGTGTGATACTTAAAAGGTGCTCATTCTCTGAAATACATAACCTCTCCACTCCCAGTTGCTTGTGCAAACATCTTGGTGGTAAAGCAAACTTGCACTTTGCTGGCATTGAAGCTGGTAGCATATAAATCTGGTTTATTCATACCTTGTAGTCTTGATGAAAAAAGACACGTTTAAAATAATCCCAAATGCCAATAGGCTTAGTGACATTTAAGCATGAGCGATGCTGTCAGTCCATCCAAAACAAAAGCAGTATGTCTTAATTTGTCTAATTATGCTCTAACATGCAGGCCAGCTGCTGCTGTGAACAATAGCAGTTGATCACACCATTTTATTAATTGCATATTAATTGCCACATTCATGTTAACCATATGGGAGACAGTGGAGTAGAGTGAAGGCTACTTAGTGATGGAAAAGAGAAAATGAACTGGCAGAGTGGTGTCTGCAGAGAACAGATCTTAGAGTGGTAGGGTGCCTGGAGCTTGTTGATGCGATCTGATTTTTACAATAAATCTGGTGGTTTTTTTCACCCATCTAAATTACTGTATTTAAAAGTGAGAGGGATTTGAGTAGAAAGAATTGCTTCTTGCATGGTGACTGTATATTTGTGAAAATACTACTGTGCAGGTTAGTATTGAATTTGTTTGGTAATTTGCAGAAGGCAGCCCTGCTGGCATGTGGCCATGTGCCTTTGTCTGCCTGCTGTGCTGATGGATGCACCTGCACTGCCTGGAATCACTTCTCCTAGGAGCAAGGCTGGAAGATCCAAGAGGATCTTCCAGCAAAACTTACTGGGTTTTATATTTTATGCAATTTTGCTCCAAGTATGTAGTCTTTTTAGATAATGGTTGTAAGTCTTGAATAGAACTGGATTTCTTAGAGTGAAAAAGGAAAACCTTGACATAGGTGGATTAACTGGTGTAAAATAACCTACAGCAAAAAGCAAATGGTAGTGGCCTGGCCCACTGTGTTTATCTGGCATCACATTACCTAATAGGATATTTAATGATATTTAATTCTTGAAAGGGAGACTTGAGAAAAAAAATACCCTCAACTGCTTTTTATTTCTCTTGCTTTTCGCTGTGTGGAGGCAGCACTCACTCTCAGCAGATGTGCAGCAGTTCTGTCGGGCAGCAGGTGCAGGCTGGAGTATACATGAAGTGATTTCTGTTCTGCCACCCCAGACTGACATTATCACGGTCTGTAGAGCATCTCCTTCAGCAGGGCTGTGGGGGGGCTGTCTCCAGCCTGGAGCAGCACTGTCCCACAGGCAGGTATGTGCAGTAGGGACAAGTTATATGATACCTGCAAAGAAAGCTTACCAGACTGAGACCTAAAAAAGTCCTAAAGGTCTACTTCAAGTTTATTTTCTCTGCCTTCTCCTTCATTTCTCTTAGACCCATGTTACAATTTGTAAGCCAAAGGGGCAGCAGGTTTGGTAGGATGAAGGCCCCAGCTCTTTGCTTAGAAAAGAACTAATGAGTTAATGGCAGATGAAATAGAAACATGTCTACTGCGAAAGTAAGTGCAGGACTGGACCTGGAATCTACAGTGATTTAGAGAACGCAGTCTTGTCAGTTGATTAAATATTTTTGCTTGGCTTTTCTAAAATGAATGTTTCAATTTTAAAGGCTTAGTCACACCTCATTGCCAACAGATGGCATTTTGCTTGCATTTCCTATATCTCTCAGAAGAGCTGGGATTGAGAGAGATTGACTAGAGGGAGAGGGTCAGAGCCTTTGTTTTAATTAACATATTGTTCCAAAAAACCTCTGAAAAGCATTTTTCAAACTGTATTGGAAGGCACAAAAAGAAGACACAAGGAGTTGCACAGTTCAAAAATTTCTAATAAACAGCTGAGAGATAGATTGATCTGATCTATTCTAAGAACATGTAGTGTAAACCAAACAATAATGGTGACACTCATGCCTAAGCAGGAATTGGGGCAGAGGGGTTATTGTGGGGTTTTTTAATAAGAAAAACGCTTTAGGTGGCTCATTGCAATTATACCTCAATTGGTGCTGTAATACACGGCAGTGTGGAGTCTGGATTATAGAGATAAGGCAGGATTGGAGAGGCACAGCTTGAAGTTTGGATTGCAAGCAGTGCCTGCCATTACAGCAGTTACAGAAACAGCGCCTGACGTGTGAGCTGACCAGTTTTGACTTGGAGTCATTGGAAGAGAATAAATGTGAAACCCCACGATGCCACCTCTCCAGTCCAAGCATAAGGGTACTTAATCAGCCTCCCCGTGTCTTCTCTACTCGGGCAGGCAGGCTGGGGCCTGACAATTGCTAATTTAAAGGCTGAATTCCCCCTTGCACTGTAAAGACTGAATTCCCCCTTGTGGCTGTTAGGCTGCAGCTCCTGGCATTTGCTTGGAACCTGTATCTCAGCATACTAGGGACTGACTAGATTACCAGTGAGGGCTGATCCACCAGCTGAGCATGAACTGGTGTTGCTGGAGAAGATACAAGAAACTTGTAAATGCCGTGGCTGAAAGACCAGTTACCTGTCTGTGCTGCCTTTTCCATGGCAATGCTCAGCTAGCTGCTCTGCGTGGCGTCAGTGGCCGTGTGCTGCTCATCCCAGAGGTCTCATCCCCTGTCTGACTGATTTCTGATTTGAGCCACTATGACTGTGGGGCAACTTTTCCTCCTCTGGTTTAATGCCGTTGTTTGTTCGCTGTCCTTTATGTGGTTTGACAAGGAATTTAAGAACAGTGAAGTTTCCCACCCAGGGGTTGCACAGCACGTTTGTCATTGCCCAAAGGCATCAACAAAAGTTTATAAAACCATTTCTGTGAGGTTTTGTGATGTGTTCCAGGAAGGGCCAATTAAACTTGGAGCTGGGTACCATCTCCAAAGCAGGTTTGGCACACCTCCTAGCTGAATGATCCCTCATAGTTGCTGTCAGTGTCTTTTAGCCAACCTGGCTGTTTGTCAGACATTGGCCACAAACACGATGCTATGGCTAGACCAAGAACAGTGAGCTGCTGGTTGGGAGGAGCAAGCAGGTCCCCAAGCAGATGCTAGTGGCAATGTTAGGGTAAATAATTAATAACATTAAGGGAAAAGACACTCCGTTATGTCCATTAGCTGAAGGAAAGCACAGTTTTTTTCTTGGATGTGATGCTAACCTGTTCCTGATAGGTTTAATTAATCCAAAGAGAAGAAAGATGCTAATTTCCCTGATTTAAAAAGGAGTATTTTCAAAACCTTATAAGAATGTAGTGTTTTAATTTATTTGTTCCTGGAGTCAGGTGTGTGCTCTGTACAGAATATTGCACGTTGTGAATGTGTACTTTTAATTGCTGTAGCTTCAAGTATGTTCTTCAAACCAGCTATGGTTGAAAAACAAAGATGTAAATTGAGTTTTGGTGTGCATCAGCTTAGACAATTTCTTGCACTATGGCAAAGCAGGGATGCTGTTAGCTAGTGCTTGTGTCTAACTCAGGTTGAAGTTTTTTAATGCTGTGTCAAAGCATCCTAAATGGGTGTCAAAGTCAAGACTACTTGTGTCATTATCCATCAGGGTGGGAAAAAGGAAGAGCCTTTTCATGCACATTGCATACCAATTTTGGCAAAATACTGCTGTGGTTGTATTGACTGATTTTCCTGAAGATTTGCTCACATTGACCATGATCTCCTACCTCCTTTGCATTTAAATGGAATCTTCTGCTCCAAGGGTTAGCCCTGCCCTGGAGCTGGTGTACAATTTCACACCTGATTCTTCCAGACTTCTAATACCAGGCTTCTTCTCTTTTGTGATTAACTAATAATGAAAAATGCTCTCCTGTTTCAATTCTGTAATAGCACATATGTCAGTAATTAAGTCTTTTGAACCAATCTGTACCCTAAGGTTGAATTTGGAATGTTGAGCACTGTGTTAAAATGCAGCTGCTGAGATACACAGTAGTTTTACCAATTACCTTGGAGTGGCAGGGTTGTTTGCTTAGTAGTAGTTAACTGCTGATATTTCTTTGCCTTGTTCTTACTGTTGTCTTAACAGCTACTGAAAAGTTTCAGGAATGAAACTTACTCAGCTTATTTTCTGTGTGGGAACTCCCATGGTATTTCTACACAGAAATTTATTTTTAGGGTCTGTGTAGTTGTCTCTGTAGTTGTGTATTGTCTCCGGTTAAGTGTTGGAAATCTGATTTGTAGTGTACTTCCTATTAGTGGGATGATACATTTAGAAGCCCTTCCAAAAATAAATCAGTAGTTTTACTTTAAGGGGTGCTGATCTGAATTGTGGATGCATGCTTGCATTTCAGTTGTTTTCAAGGGAGAGCTCACCACTGGGAGCAAGTTACTCTGAAGACATGATGCCAGGTTACACAGCCTGTGGTCTGTTCAGAGATGAAGTGGTGGTGATGGTGCTACAGCTGCCCACTTTCAAAGGTTTTCAGGTACAAATAGTGAAAGTACTCAGAGAAGTAATTTAAAAACTAGCCTCAGCTGTCTCACGTTTTGTATTTACACTTCTTCAACTTCTACTTCAGCTCTTCCAACAAAATGTTGGTTGGGAGACGAAAGATATCAAAAGAGACATTTTTGTAATTAAGAATGGTATCTTCCGTTTTAAATGGTGTGTGTTAAATTCCTTGCTGTGTTACAGCTTTTCTGTTGGGTTGGTTTTATGAAGCACACAAGAATTAACAAAGCAAGGAATAACTAGTTTTTCTAAAACAAGAAAAAATGTAGTCATCTGCAGTGGGGATTCTGAAGGAAAAACAAGGGGTCTACTCCTTTTCTGTCTGGCAGGAAATGGACGCAGAAATTGAAGGCTGAAAGCAGGAGGGGAGAGAATCTGACTTTTTTAATATTTTGTGGATTACATTTTGATGAAGAACATTGTGATTCCTCTTGCTTGCCTATTGCCCACATATACTTATGTATAGAAACCATTGCCACAATACTAAAATGCACAATAGACAATGTGCTTAGTAGTGCTTTCTGAAGATGCAAGGCACCTTAATTACTTTAGCATCACTTAAGCTGTTAGATGCATTTTGCTAGCTACCCAGGGAAACACAACTATTATTCAGTAGTTGGTGCTGATCCACCATGGCATGTTGCTAGATTGTGTATGATTAATAACAGATCTCTGAAACTTTTAATCAAACCAGTGCTAATAAAATTTTAGGTTGTTATTCACATTATAAATTTTGGAAGTTCAACCAATTATCAGTATTAGCTCTTTCATTTGGTTTTATTGAGGACTTCTGATAAGGAGATGCTGACTGCACAAATATAATCTTAAAAATCGTTTTCAAAATCTGTTGGTATTTCATCATGTCGGAGATCCATATGCCCATGGCCAGCCGAAGATATTCTCTGGTACAGATGTTAGTGCAGTTGTTTTCCAACAGGTTGCTGAATACTTCAGTAACACAATTATTAGGTCATTCTTACAGGAACTCATTGCCTTACTTCAGTTTTATTTCAGGGCAGATTGTGTCTTTAATTGGAACACACACAGCTTTTTAGATTTTGTCAAAAATCTTAGGGCTTTAGGAGCAATAGCAAATGTCCATTTTTTATTTGTGAGCCGTTGCTTTTACTCATCATTTTAGTATTTTGTTATGCAGATAACATTTTGCTGGTAAAGCTTTTGAAAGTTTCTAATGAACAAAACTTTTTTTCAAGTTGCTGTGGAAGGCAGTAAATAGGTGCTTGATGCTTGATTTTGGCATGAGCAATTGTATGATTCTCTGCAGGTTGATATTTTCCAAGGAGCTTAACTTTTTTCATTTATAGGTTGTAAAAGTTCTTAGGAAACTAAGAATATACTTGCCTAATTTTAAGAGAGTGTGCCTCCAAGCTTAAATGAGACCTACCCAGGATTTATTGCGAGTCAGCAGAAAGACAAAGAAGAATTTGTAACCCCTTATAACCAGGATAATCCATATATAAATAAAAGTATGCCAAAGAGCAGTGTTGGGCAGGGAGGCCAAGATAGGCAACAAAAATTCTTTTTGTGACCTTTAAATAAGTGAAATGAGTAGGGAGCACGTCCCCTTCAGGACACCCATAAGGAGAATGCAGACTGAGATTAGTTGAAGATGTCTGTTGGATATTAGTGTGAATGCCCAAGAACACAGCTGCCAAAGATGGAATTACAGGGAGATTGTGTGGGACAGAAGTTCAGAAATGGAATATTTGCAGTCTGGTTTTGTTGGTTTTGCTCCTTGTCTTACAGGATGATTGTAATGAGAAGACTTGCAATCTTGTCTGCCTGGTGTTTTTTTCCATCACTAATACAGAAGAGAAGGATTTTCTCTGTTGTGCATTATTAGGGCAAGTAAGAGTCAAGATTTTGTAGACTAATTTATGTGCCCCAGCCAGTTCTGATCAGTTCTTTAGGATAAGCCGTAGCACAGTAGCATTCTGGTGGATTTGGAATTTAAATTGAGAATATTTCCTGGTGACATCCTAAAAGGGTATTATTCCTTAGGAATGAGAAAAGTTCTCCTCTGGGAGCTGAAGTTGGATTCAGAAATGGCCAAAGGAAAAAGGATTGTGCCCTGCAACTTAAAATAAAACAAAATTGCGCATTCACAAAACGTTTTCTGTTCTCTTGACTGCCATTACTGTGTGGGGAGATGCTGTAACCAAAAGAAACTGCTGCTTTGTCTGCCGGCAGCCCTGCCCAAATGCTGCCTTTTCTCCCTGACGATGCGTTTGCATGATAGAGGATCCTGTGGAAAGATGTTTTGAATTGTTAAAGGAATGAATTAGCTTTATTGTGCTGTGACCTAAATAGGATCATCAGATCAATCAGTCTGGTGCTTTTCTGTCCTCTCTGGCTTAGGTTGTGTTGCTTCTCCTTCTCATCTTGCTGCCTCTTCCCTGTGCCCCCGCCGGGCAGCCCCTTTCCCAGAGCCTGCAGGCATAATCCTTTATGATCTTGGATAAAGGAGGGCACAGCCGGGTACCCTCTTTTCAAGCAATACCTGCCCCGTCATCGCCCGCACAGGCCCAGGCTCAGCCCTGACTCCCCTGCACTGGGGCATGGGTCCGCTTGGTCTCTGTTTGCGGTGGCTTTAGGATGAAATGTTTTTCCTTCTTTGTTCCCTCTCCCCTGCGCATTCTCGTCCTCCTGCTCGCAGGTTTAATGAATTGTAGTTTCTCAGTAGCCGGGGCAGTATCGCGCTTCACCAAGGCTGAGGTTGCCTTGAAAGAGGCCATTGTGCGTGAGGGCAGCTGAATGCGGTGCCGCCTGGGACGGCCTTTGTGGAGAGAGCACTTTTGTTCTCCTCAAAGATGCCGGGAGAGGGCCAGCCGGGATGGCATCTCCGGGAGGGAGAACCCCATTCCGACCAGAAATTAATGATTCCTCTGCAAGGAGTCCATTTAGGCAGCAGCAAATGGTTAACAGCATGCGTGAAGGTGGCCAGAACAGGTACAAGGCTTGGGCGTGAGTTTTGAAAATACTTGGGGCGTTTGGCCTGTCTGATGTTTCTTCATGATGGAAATTTCACCTAGGAGTAAAAGGGCAGCTTTCAAAGCTGGGTGGCCTTGGTCTGAGGCAGGCAGGAGCCTTGTGACCTGCAGGAAGGAGTTTAATAGCTCTCCTCAGTGTGAGGCTCGCCCTGCAGATGCGTGGGTGCTCTGTGCCGCCTGGGGAGGGGGTGCATGGGGGTCACCTCCATAGCTGCACCCCCCTGGACACCGCAGCTGCTCAGAGTGGGTGGCTGGGGGTGGCAGGGAGCAATCCCGAGCATGTCCTACACACGCACATTCCTGCAGACATGCGGGAAACAACTGCCCTTCAACAGCTTCTTCCCTGCGAGCTGCTGTAGGACGGCACAGTGGAAACTTATTTAGAGCAAGCGAGTGACGTGTCTGTAAAAGCAAAGGCATCGATTTAATTGTTTTGAGTACATCTGCTTGCCAGCATTTCCACTTTCCCTTTGTGCATTGAACAGAGACTCACTGGAAGAGCTCTCACCATGCAGTTAGTTCCCAGCTCAGTTGGATAGTTTTATTTTTTTCTTTCCCCTTAAAATGTCATAAATGCTACACAGTTGTTTAATGGAGGATTTTTCCATTTTCCAGATAAAGTTGCTAAGGCCTGCAACTTGAAGTTTAGGTTTTGACATCATGGTACATTTTAGTGGTTTGATGCATCATTCCCTTAATGAACTTGATATATCATGGGCTGGGCTTACCTCTCCTTCATGAGAATAAAGCGGTAAAATTTGTTTTCATTTGTGAGAGGGAGCTGGAAAGCATTGCTTTAGCTATTCTTGTGTTTTGGGGTTTTTTTAAACACTTCTTAAATTTTGTACTGCATATACGCATGGGCTGGTGATTAGGACAGAGCACTGATTCTCACTGATTCCCACATCCCTGTGGACAGCTGCCCCTGGGGCTGCTGCCGGGCAGCCTCTCTGGCTGTGGTTATGGACAACCCAAGAACTTTGCTTTTCAATATCTGCCTTTTTATAAGGCTTCAGCTTTATCAGTGGATTTTGTGCATTGGTGCTAAGGTTCAGGGCACTGGGTTGTGAATGGTGGCCAGACACAAGAGCCTCTCTCCCCCAGGGGCTGGCTGGAAATATTTCCGTGGAAGCTGAGTATTTCCAGATTGTTTCACAGGCGCCGATGTTTTATGCTGCTGTGAATGTGGAGGGGTGGCTGTCCCAGATGGCTGTCGTGGAGCAGGTCAGCTGGAAAGCCCCTCTAAAGAGGGGATAGAGCAGGGAGGGGTGTGAAGGAATGGCTACAGCGTTTCAGGCATGCGGTATGCAAGCAGCCGCTCTTCTCTTCTGCTTGTATGTGGCCTCTGTTGAAAATTAGAATCAGTTTAGCCACTCAGGGATTAAAAACTATTATAGCTGAACTAAAAAAAGCGTTTTGTTAATGAGTTCATTACACAGTTGTGATTTTGAGGATGCTGCTTGACACTGCAACTTGTGTCTCTCAGTTTCTTCGCTCCAGTCCCTGACTTTTTAGGAAGAAGATTCTTCTGAGACAAACTTTGTGACCAATCCCACCCATTATGAAGTGAAAATTAGAAATTACTGAATGTCTTCTCCATTCTTTTTTTTAATTCCTTGTGAGATTCCTGATTCCTCTGTATTTCTATGATCCTAGGGTGGCAGCGAGTGTGATCCCTGCTTCTAAGGATGTGGTAACTGAGACAGTGAGTTAATATTAACTTGTCCAAGGTGGAGTAGCAGGTGTGTCACAGAGCAAGGTCTCCCCAGTCTGCTAATGCCTCTGAGTCATTTGCATGTGAAGAACTAAGATATCAATGTGTGTACACCTACTGTTCGTGCTGGGTTTGTCTAGCTTTAACAAGCTTTTAAATTTTATTCTATCAAGTTAATTTTAGGTGGTTTATTTTGTTCTTATTTGGTGGGGATTTTTGTGAGTTTATCTGCTGGATTGGCAGTGTTTGAAGCTGAAGTCCTTTATCTGTTTGCATAGTGGCTACAATATTTTCTCAAACTGCCCCATCTTTTCCTTCTCAGTGTAGGGAGCCTAAGTGCAGAGGAGCGCAGGCATTTCTTGCTTTAAGTTCTCAGATGATTGCTATTAGATGACAGTTTCTTGAGACAGGAAAAGCGTTTACAGAAAGCTGGGTTGAGACAACGTGGTGAATTTTATGGAAGTCAGTGACTTTGTCTCAGGTGGGGATGAGATTTTATTTGTTGTTGGATTAGTGCAGGCTCTCAGAGGTGCAGACAGGAGTAGCCAGACGGTATTTCCTTTGGGGTAGTCCCTCATGATAACCATTTTTGATGTCTGACCTCTTTAGCAGCATGACCTGAGGGTAGGTGGAAGCAAGGTCGGGGCGAGGAGAGGGATGAAAGGCAGACATCAATTTAAGTATTGTTTGTCGCTGGGTTCGAATGTGTGCCTCTGTGCTGAGAACCGGGGTAGAGGACAGTGGTCAAGTGCTTCTTCTCAGGCAGGAGAAATGCTCCAGGGTAGGTTGAGGATCCAGTGACAAAAAGCACAGTGCACTTGGCACACAGGCACACATTGTAGCCCGGGGTGAAATGAAATGGATTCCAAGCCACCCAAAGTACCCCGGATTATGTTGATTCACAGTGGCTTGACCATGAAAAGGTAACAAATTCTTGCTTCCCGGGGTTTGCAAGGCTCTTTTGAGGTTTCGTGAAGACCTCTGGAAGAGACTGTCTCACTTTCATCAGCCCAGACTCTCCATCATTTTATAGCTTGAAACTGTCTCCTTTCCCTGCTCCCCTTCCTACATGCTAAGGAAGAGGCAGGTGTAGGAAGAGGCAATTCCTACATCCTAAAAAAGATGGTGACTCCTTGGTTTGCTTTCAGATGGCAATGTATCTGGAGTTAGAAATGGAGTCACTCAAAACTCACTTCCAGTGTGTGTCCAGCAAGCACACATTTTATGGTTTGGGGATGTATAGGTAATGGCAAATGTCTGTATTTTTGTGTAAGGTGCTTGATGGAAATCAGTGCAAAAAGCAGAGATGCCTTCCTTGCCATTGCTACCATGGCACCTTAGTCTTCTGTCCCTTTGGCAGAGCTGAGCCAGTCAAAATGCCTCTTGGAACAGCAGCTGCTGGACAGACCTGCCGCTCATGGTAGTTATGATGTCAAGCCCATGTTGCAATTGCAGCATCTCTGGATTTGGAAAATACTGATAAAATGTTGATGATACTGTGTTCAAAAAATGAACGGATTTCGTTTAGTCTGTTCTTCGCGGTGCTGAGTCTCGACTGTTTGGTGAAACTCAGGAGTTCCTGTGGAGCATCTGCTTTTTACATACTGTGCTCCAGAGGCTGGATCCTGCTGCAGCTTTGGGGTCAGCCTGAGTCCCCCGCTGCTGGCATTTTTCTTTTTCCTGAGGAAAAAAATCCTTTTCATTGTTAACCCGAGGGGCTTTCCTAAGCTTGCTTTGTGAGGGAGGGCTTGCTTCTTGAGCCTGAACATTGTGCGAAGGGCATGCCCTGCTGAGCACATTCATTTGGTGCTTAGAATTTTCTCTTTAACTTCTGCAAAATTGCGATTCATTGCTAGGAAGGATGGCTGTGGACCTCTGTACAGATACATTTTTTTAAGACACGAGGATATAATGCGCATCTGAAAAAGCTGGGCTATTCCATCTCCATGTACAAGTTTCGTTTGATGAATAACAGAATGTCTATTAGCCAGAAATAACTCGATTTTGTTTTCCATGTATCTGGTCTGAGATGACGCTAATAAGAATAAATTAGGAGTATAACTGAATAAAATTCAATATGTAAAATTAGTGTGCTGATGTCTCAGGCAGTGGCAGTGACTACGGGGGGAGCAGTGGGACTGGAAGGGGAGGCAATGCAGAGCCGAGACTGCGTGTTGCAGCCAGCTAAGGCGCAGCTCTGGATCCTTAATAAAGTGGGAGCAAGAGGGTGAAAAAAAAAAGGGTGGTGGGGGGAGATGGGGGAAGGATGGGAGCGGTGGGAAAGCAGAGCATCCTGATTAGCACGAAAATGCAACACTCATTTGCAACTGGAAGGAGGCCGGGGCTGGGCGGCCCCCGGCGGCGGCGGCGGCCCCGGGGAGGGGGCGGAGGCGGGGAAGGTGCTGGGATCTCCTGGTGCTCCGCCCTCACAGCCGGCTGGAGACATGGGGAGGAGAGCCAGCACCTGCCAGCTCGGGACTCTCTGGGGCAGCCAAACTTGGGGAGCGGAGGAAAGGAGGAGAACAAGAGCGGAGTAACTGCTGTGGACAGCAAGAAAGCCTTTTTCGCCTTGCGCAAAGGAGCTGGGGCGATTTTTTCTCCTGATTTGCTTGTTGGAAGTGGCTGTTTTCAACCCACGGTGTTGCACGCGAGGAGGAGAAATTCAGGCTAAAGAATTGTAAATTATTTCGTCTATCAGTAAAACCTAGACATATTTAAAGTGATTTCAGAAAGAAAAAAAAAGGCAGAGGGAAGAAACGTGGAGAAGAGAAATTTGGTGTGCAGAGTTTGAGCAGGTTCAGTCTGGCAGTCACCTTTCTGCAGCTCCTCCTTTCTATGGGATTTCAACTCCAGGATCGCAGTTCAGCACCTTGAAAATGGTGGTTTTCATCAACACAAAGCTTAAATCTCTCATGAAACTTTTCAAGAGAAAGAGTAAGTATAGCTCTGTGTTCTCCTTGTCCTTTCAGGAGGCATCCCAGTTCTGAAGGAAAGTGCAGATCCCTTGGGCTTCACTTCTGCTTCCTGCAGCCCCTTTTTAAGCTTATTTCACTCTTTTAATCGTTTATCATTGTGGAGTGTGTGGAGGTAGCCTTGTAAGGTCTTTAGGACCTCTGCTTTGGGACACTATGGTTTTGGAAGTGCCTTGTCACGGTGATTTTGAAGGAGCCAAAGTTCTCGGTGTGAAACGGGCAACTCGGTGACAAGGCAGGGTGTGCCCGTGTGTCGTGATGCCCTCTTGGTTTGTCAGACTCTGTGTCTGCTTATGCGTCTTGTATCGCTGAGGTATCTACATAAAGTTTCTTCTGAGCCAAGGTTTGTTTTTAAAGATGTTCTGGTTTCAGAGTGGCTTTTAAAATCACATCGCTCTTCCTTTAAGTCATGAAGGACAGACAAATCACACTAGAGAGAGTAGTTGGCAAATGTGCCCACCACTTCTTTTGACTAGTTCTGATGACCATTATTGCTCTGACGAGCAGTAAACCTTAATTTTGGTGTGTCCGGACTGCAGCCAGACAGTTCGTTTGGCGGCAGGTGTTTCCTCCTCCTCTTCCTCCTCCAGCCAGGGAAGACGTGGGTGCCTTTCACTGACTTTGAGTGTCACGTTTTCTGTTAGGTGGGGGTGGCTGATGCTGTGACCAGGTAGCTGATGACCTCTCCGTGTTCTGTGATTTAAGTTTGACTGCTGGTTAACAAGAACGGGAAGAGTGGGCACAGGCTGAATGGATATCTGCCTTATTGCAACCAGTATGTCTTGGGAGAGAAGGTGGGATACAGACACAGACATGAGGACACCCACTGATAGTCTTTAAAAACTTTTTTCGAGGTCTAAAACTGATCTAAAATACGGGAGGGGAGGCAGGTAAGAACCTCCTCCTCTACCTCAAGTCCTTTTAGGAAAGAACAGGCATTGAGCATTAAGTTGTAGCTATGTTTTGAAGCGAGAGTCATAGCTTGTCTTCCTTACGAGTACCTGTTGTTTCCATCTGAAATGATCCCAGCAGATGCACAGTAGTGTAGAAAAGGGTAATTTTTCAGATGACAGGAGGCTGTTGCATCCTCTTGGCTTCTCAGTTTTACATACCTCCTCTGCTACCGCAGGGGCATCATACAGACCACAAAGTGATGCCACAGGCAGTGCAGCAGAGCAGGCGGCAAAGGGAGGATGCAGAGCTGACAGCAAGGCTGGGGGCAATGGAGCTGTGGCAGCAGGGCAGGTGCTTGGAAGGCAGCACATCTGTAGTGGCTTTTTCTGCTTTGGAGAGCTAAAAAGCAAGGATGTGCAGCATGCTGGCTGAAGGCCAAGGGGTGCCTGGGGTATTGTAAAATATGACCCCCAACTGTCCTTTTTCTGTTTACAGTGGGGTAGAGGGATAAGGCTACTCAACTGCAGAAGTTTTTATTGACGATAAACTTGAAATAAAAGGCAGTGGCTGTCTCTTGGGAAGCATAAATCATGAACAAATCTTGGCAATATGTTTCATTGCTAGACTGTCTGAACTTGAACAAAGTCTGTGTTTTATTTTCATGTTTGTGTTGTCTGCAAAGTGGTGACCAGAGATAGCCCTCTTCAGTGCTGTTGTGCTCTGAGCAGTATTTGTCCATGGAGTTGCTTTTGTTTATATCTGCTTTCCACTCAGGACAAAGGAAGGTAGCTAATTTATTTGCTTCACAGGAATCTTATTTCTGGTGTGAGGAAGCAGGAGGTCAGACAAGGTTGTTTCCCAATACGAATGAACCTGTTGTCATCTCTCATGAAGGCTGTCATATTCCCAGGGGCACCCTTGAGCCAAGCTATTCTGCACTGCACAGCACCTGCATGATCAGGGAGTGGAAAACTGATTCCTTTGTGAAGAGTGGGAGCTAGGGTAGGGGAACAGAGTTTCCAGTTTGGAGTAAATAAAGCAGCAAGTATAAAAATAGGAAGAGCAAAAGGTGTTTCTTACAGAACATAGTTTTGGAGTAGAAATGAAAGGAAGGGTTTTTAGCTGTCATGGAAATGAAGTTCTAAGGAGTATTTTGATGGGTCTGCAGTGGCAAACAATGCTTCTTTAATTTTTAGATGACGTGTGGCAAACTTACATGTGGAATTTTGTGATAGAGCTGTCTGCAATAACATCTTATTTTCTTATTATTGTTTCTCTCTGCAGCTGTTTCCAACCTAGATGAAGAGAGTAGATGGACTGTGCACTACACTGCTCCATGGCACCAGCAGGAAAATGTCTTCCTACCCTCCTCAAGACCTGCTTGTGTGGAGGACCTGCACAGACAAGCCAAGCTGAACCTCAAGTCAGTGTTGAGAGGTAAGATGCTGCTAATGACACAGACACAGCCTAAAACAACAGTACTTTTTGCCAGTCTTTGCAAACATATCCAAATTCCAGGCTTTGGAAGAAGTTTATTTGTTTTTCTGTACCACATGTAGAACATTAGTGAGATTATCCCACTCAAATGAAGAGACAAGGAAAAATTACATTACTATGAAAAGATGAGTAAATGTGTTATCTGATAGAGCACTCTAAAATAGAAAAGTATCTCTTGTCCATTTCCATTTGGTCTGTAGAGTGTTTGCAAAATGGTACCTTCAATTTCAGTAAGTCCTGAATTAGTCCATTTGTGGAGTAAAAAACACATCAGAAGTGTTTCATTTGGTGATTTCTTCTTTTGTTGTACAGTGTCATGTCCAGGGCTGTGGCTGCTTGTAAGAAGCTGGAAAAGGTGCTCAGGGCAGAAAATTGAAGTGGGGAACGGGGCACTCAGAAGGACTCTTCCAATAATAGAAGTGCTTTCTTGCAGAAGTGTTCAGCATATTTTTAAGGCCCAGTTTTTACCCATAGCACCTTCTCTGGGGCTATACCTGTGCAGTCTGTTGTGGGAGGCATTGTCTTGTGTCAGTGCAGCCGTGAGAACAAAGACCTGCAGCCAGCAAGGAGGCCTGCAGAATGTCTGTCCCTGGGCCAGACATACAGTTTAAAATAACAGTATAATGTTCATGTTCTGGAAACAGTTAACCTAGATTTTTCTTTACACTGACTGTTTAACAAAGGAGGTTACCCTGCAAAGAGCCAACTTGTTCAAGTCCCTTTTTGTTTCAGCAGGAACTGCAGGTACTTGATACCTTGCAAAGTTAACCTGATTTAAAAGAATATTATATTTTTTATTTGATTAACATGGCATTTCTGCTTGATTTTGTATGTCTGAATAGAGAAGTGTTTGACCACCATATTATAGTTCCCTTGCCATATCCCCAGTTAATTGATTTTCACTGTCTCTTACTAGGTGCTTTTTGTTATCATTTAATAGGGAAGTCTTGACAGCCTGTGTTATTGTCTCCTGCATGGCTCAGCAGATAACCTGTGTGCTCTGTATACTTATTACTGGATTAATACATTTGTGCAGTTCCTTAGCCTTGGAACATTGGTTGTTTTCTTACAAGCACACTTATCAGTCCTTTACGAAATAAAAGCATTTACCTGCTTTAGATTAAAAAGAATACTGATTGTTGTTAGCTTTTTGTGAACATTAAGCACTCATTCTAGTATTTTTTCCTGTTCTCTGTTTTGGACTCTTACTAAAGGAAAAAACTACACAGACAGGCTGAAATGCATTAGTTTTCTTGATTTTTATCAGAAATGTATCTATTGCAGTTTCATGTTCTGTTTAAACAAATTTACATCTAATATATTTGTGTGAAATCAAGTAATACTGCTTCCCCCTCTTACACACCTGAAGTTGTTTCTGTTTGGGATTTTTCTCTGGAGGTGTAACTCATTGGAAAAGAGTTACTAGTACAATTTGGTGGTTAGCCATTTGTGTTAAATGAACTGGCTTGTCTACATGATGTAGGGCTGCTTGATAATGAAGTGAGTTTCAGTTTCATGCTTTCAGGGCAGTAACTGAGAGGAGAAACTGTGATGATACCTTCACCAAACCTCATTCTGCTGACTTAGTGAACACAACTCTGTTATTTATTTATTTACTTACTTGTTTAACCTCAAGCTCTTTCCTTGAGCCACATTTTTTTTCCTCCCTAAGTGCAGTTTTAAAATAACTCCTTGCTGTTGCCTGGAACTGTCCTGACAAGCTACAGCATGAGTAGTAGTAAGAGAGGCACTGACTATAAAGTTTTATCAGTTTTGCTGTGCTGCTTCTTCAGCCAGCAGTGTGAAATCAGGAAGGCACTGGTGCTTGGAGATTTGAGTTATAAGTTCTGTATCTAGAGCAGTGTTTCATTCTGTGTAAAAGCACTGTCAGAATTGTGGCATAATTTTGACAGCTGCTGAACTGCTTTTCCACCTGTTTCTTTAGAAAAGACAACGTTTCCTAAAGCTTCTTAATAGGTAGAAGGGCTTTATGTGACCATAATACAGAAGAGATTGAATTAGTCTTATGAGAAGCACCATTGGGTTAGGATGGCAATTTCAGTTCTGCATGTCTTGGCCTCATAATAAAGCTTGGAGTTTGCCATCCTTTTGGTGTTTCAGATTCTTTGGTTGAGGTGAACCGTGGAGCAGTAGGACAGCTGTGTGTGACCTGACATACTGTATGGGTGGTGGGGGAAGAATCACACTGGGTGACAAAATGTACTGTGTTCTGTGCAGAAAGTGGTATGAATCACTTTTGTCTCCAAAAAATTGTGGCAACAAAGGGAAACTGGAAGTAGAATTAAAGCAAATAAAATTTTTGCTGTATGCTGTCAGAAATGAAGCAGTAGACATGTACAGCAGTGGAGAAATATGAGGGCAAAGATATTTAGATGGCTCTCATACATTTTCGGAATTATGAAATAATTTAAGATTTTAAAAATAGGTCAGACAAGCACTACTCAAAAATCATTTGTGTATCTTTAGTCCTATCTTTAGAGGAGTTTAGGAAGGAAGAAAGAACCTCTGGTGGTCCCCTTTAACCTGATAATGAGGTCTTGAGGACTAAGCTAGCAGCTATTGTTCAGACCATCAAAAGACGTGTTTGAAATTTTTCCAGTCCTGTTCTTGTCCACATTATGAGAGCTGATGTTGTTGGTACAGAGCAGCTATAGCAGCTTGAAGACTATTAATTTGTTTCTACACACATGACTGCCCTGTGAATGGAAAAGAAAGAATAAAACCTGGGTAACAAGTAAATTCAGGTGTAGAGAACATTTAAACCACCTGTCAAAGCATCAAATGTGTAAAATTTTTCAAAATAATTCAAGCAAAGTATTTCTATCAAGGTATTTTCACCTAATAGCAACCAGATGGAATCCTGGCTAGCTTTTAAGACAGTCAGTGCAAGGGCAGACTATGTTCCTATGATTTTAACAGCAAATTCCTTACAGTGTGGGTCCAATAAAAATAGTGAAATAAATTTTAAAAAAAGTAGTGAAAATAAATAAAAAAACTGTCTGTTATTTAGCATAAACTTTTAAGTACCACTTAAGAAGCAGAAGCTAGTATTGCTGCTTAAACTGGTGTAAGAATAAAAAGTCTGAGATATTAAAATAAATAGTAAATAGATAATAAAATAAATAGTTTCTGACATGTCTTGATAGAAATAAGTACACTATATGCTGATCTGCATACCTTTTCAGGAAGCAGTATTGTATTTGGAGGAGGAAAAGATCTTCATTAATTTTTGTGCCATTGATTATTTCACTTTGTGTATTATATATTGTTATGTCCCCTGGTTATCAAATTTGGAAGTGGATGCAGTATGTGATAGTAGATGTTGCATAGGGAGATATTTTAGGTTTTTACCTATGAACTAGGCTTTTATTTTGAAATTAACGGGAAATACTTTTCTTTCCTTTATTGAAGCTACTTCCAAGTATAAGTGATGAGATATTTCATTCAAATGTGTTCATAACTGTGGTAAAGCTATTTATCCTTTAGGCATGCAGGTGCTCTGCTGCCCTCTGAAGTTTTAAAAAGCAATATTGTCCAGTAATCTGAATTAGAAAATGAAGCACCTGGAAAGTTTGTGGTGCATGGTCTGTCTGTTTTTGAGAACTGAAGTTGCTTTATGTAGCCTGTATTAAAATTTAAAGTTGTTACTGACTAAAACCAGTGGCTTGATATGTTATACCCAGGCTGTGTTACTTCATTTTAAATGAAAGGTCTCAGTGGCTCAGTATGATGGCTAGGCAACAAGAATAATTTCAGCTGCACTTCACTGTCATGGTACCATTGCAATTTGATTTAAATGTTTGGAAAATGATGCAGTTCTTGGGTTGTGGTGGCAGATACAGTATTTCTTCTTAATGTTTTGTTTGTGTTGGATAAAGCAGGCCCTCGTTTTCTTTAGGGAAGGAGCCCAGGCCTTGGAGTGCCTGCTGAAGCAGATGGAGTGACAGTGCCATGCAATATGTGTTTTCTTGCCCTCAGGGCCCAGCTGCTCTGGCTGGCCTTTTCTCAAAGCCTGTCCTATATGGCCTCTTTCTTATGTTTTCATGATCACTTCATGAAAGGTAGTTCCCAAAATACAGATGTTCAGATAAAAACAAAACAGCATTAACCACTGAGGAGTCTTAATGTGACTCTGTGCTTCGTGTCACTGTTGTGTCCCAGGAAGTCACGAAAACAGGAGATAAAGACGACAGATGGGAAGGAAGATCAGAGGCTCTGCATGGGGCCAGGATCCTCAAATCAATCCTGTTCCCTTACTGTGTGCTCTGCTCCCAGGCTGAAGGACTACTAGACCTGGCCAGTCTCATGTTGCTAATGTCTGCTGAGTGTCTGGACTAGCGCTGGGAGTCTGGGCAGTAGCAGAGCTGTGAGTTTGGTGTTGTTCAGAGTGGCATTGTTTCTCAAAGCAGGCTGCCGTCTGTGCTGAGGGGCCCAGTGCCACATGCTGCCGTGTTCCCTTCAGTGTTCTTGGTCCAGAAGGCCAAGAGGCTCAGTGGGTGTTAACCAGAGTCAAGAGAGTAGCGCTGCAAAACAGCTCCCATCCCTGACATGGTGCACTGACAGATCTGGCTCGTTGCATTGTTCTATTTGAAGAACCAGTATCTGAGGAACTCTCTGAAGTACAGTGGTCTTCAGCTGGGAGCACAGATGGAACAGCTGTAGTACATAGCAGTGATGCAAGTATTTGGCAATAAAAGTAAAATGAGACTAATCCTCATTTTGTTAAGTGTGTTATACTCTAAAATTGACAAGCAATAAGGCATGAAGCATGAAGATGGGGAGGAGACACAGCACTTTTGTGTATTGAAGTGTGCTTATTTACCTTTGAGCAGGTTTGCAGCATTACCACTGTTACAGGTGGAGGTCCAATATCCTAAAAGGAAGGCCTAAAGTTTAATGCATTGGCCTCGGATAATCTTGCAAGCTATGATGAAGTGAAGAAAGAGAATAAAGAATTCTTACTATGTACCTGAACTCTTAATTTCTACTTTTTTTTGAACTATTCTAAATTCTCCCTCAAATGTGGGTTTATGTAAGTTGCAGTGATGGGAACCAGAGCAGGACATGTATAGTGGAATTTCCAAGTGGCACTTGTCTTTCAGTTTCTGCAATTAGCAATGTAGAGCACTTTTGATTTAAAAAAATAAAAAAATAAAAAAAAAAATAAAAAAAAAAATAAAAAAAAAAATAAAAAAAAAAATAAAAAAAAAAATAAAAAAAAAAATAAAAAAAAAAATAAAAAAAAAAATAAAAAAAAAGTGAGAGAGTGCAATCTCCACTCTGGATGTTGTCATTTTTTCATGAATTGGGAGATTACAGGCATAAAGGTCAGGAATGGAATAGCTGTATTAATGTTAAAGGTCAAATACAGGCAGACTGAAATGATACCAGGCTGTTAGGAGATCCCCAGCTCCTGAAGAGTGTTGTGGACACTGCACTGTTGAAGTTGCAGATGAGGGGCAGTGGCTTGTCACACACTGCTGGTCACTGCCCAGACTGGTCGTCCTTTCCAGCAGAAAATGAGATGTCGGATATGTACTGAGGAAGGGGTTGCTGTAAGTTGTGGGGACAGTCCACACACACTGACTTTTCATTCTATGACTGCTGAAACTTCCTGCACAACTGCCTGTACCTTGTGCCCTTCCCCCAGGGTAATTGTGTTGATTCAAGCTACATACATAATATAGAGCTCATTGTTCCAATGTCTGCGATGATTCATTTATTATCTCATCTTCAGAAGAGCTGGATTTGGCTGACTCTAGCTTCTGTTCAGCTTTGTTGGCCAAATTCAAGGAATGTATTTAAGCAGCAGTGATTGAAACACTTGATTTGTTTTTCAGAAGACATCTGGTTAGCATTGTTAAATAAAACAGGATTTAAGTAGTTAGTCATAAAGCCTCTATTATGTCTTGCTACAAGACCCTCCAGACAGGTATGTGTTTAGCCTTTGTTTTCTCAGTGCATCTGCCAGATCACTGTTCAGATGAGCAATATTAGGGTCAGACCTACTAGTTGATAATCCTGCTGAGAAGATTATGGACTTAAAATAATCTTATGTTTCATTAAAGAGCTGCAAAATGGGGAAACCACTTCATATTGACAATAGCTCTGGTTCAGGTTCAGAGAGATGTCAAGATGTGAACTCCCTACCAACTGGAAACCTTAATGAAGTAAAAGGCCATTAAAGGCTAGGAGTATGTGTTCCTGGAAGGCCTTGGAGCTATAAAATCAAAAAATAGGAATCAACTTATTTTTCATTATTTTAGTTTCAATTGTCAGGTTACTATCAGATCGTCTGCTCATGTATCCTGTTTTTTTTTACTGTTACTGTATTAATTCACTGTACATCTGCTGATGGTTATGGCCAAGTTCTCTACTCCAACTGCCCTTTCTAATACAAAATTTCAAAAAGCAAATACTCAAAAGAAGCAAAACAGAATTTGACCAAGAGGCTGCATTGTGTGTGTTTGAAAGTTGGTCGTGTGCTGCAAATGGAGCTGCTTGGAAGCATCTAGGTTGCCTATTTTTAGGTTTAGTTTATATAGTGCAGTGCTGAGTGTAAAAACATAGAGTGGTTATATGTAGATTGATTGCATGAGACACATGAGCAGTGAAAGGGTTTAAAGAAGATAAAATTTGTTTCAAAATAATACTGCTTTTTTTCTTTTCTTAAACTATATGAATGTTTTTTTAGGAAGCTATACCTGAAGGATTATTGAACGCATTTCAGATCCATGCTTTCAGTAGAAAGAATAAATTGAAACTGTTAACTGTCTGTAGCATTGTTATTCTAAGTGCTAGGTAAAACAACTTCCATCACAAGGAATATTGAACTTTCTGTTGATTTCCTTTTTGCTTTTCTTCCTTCTTACTCTCTTAGATTTAGGACGTTATGTACTTGTTGGCAGCATTTGTTTTATGTTTAAAATGTCCTAGGAGAAGAAAACAGTGAAAAATTCCTTAGTATTTTTTATATTAGCTGTGTTCAGTTGTCTAAGAAGCAACAGATATTCATAAAAAATGCTAGAGTATGAGCTGAGAATGTTCTTTTAATGCAAGCATCAAAGATAGAAAAGAAAGCAAATACACTTACGCTTAAGACATCTTGTCACCACTAAATGCAGTCATATAAAGCACTTGCAGAAATTTAACTTGAGACAAACAGTGATAATTATTTTGAGCACTCTCTAGTGACAGCTTGTTAACAAATATAATTTGTCGTGGCTGTTTCATTTTTGTGCCATTGGAAAGGTTTTGTGTACTGCTAATCATGCAGATCACCTGGGAAATTAAAGGTTGGTATTAAATGTATTCGTTTTTTAAAAGCTCCAAGAAAAGAAGGCAATGATCAACGTGTTTGCATGCACTTGACCCTATTAATCTTGAAGTTTAAGAGTTCCTTTTAATTTGGATACTTCTTAAACACTTGCATCTAATTTAGACCCTTGAAAATAAAGCTGTGCAGTTGTTTTCCTTTAATGTTGCACTTCCATGCCCCATCCTTGTGCTGCTCTAAGTGTCTGCACAACTGAGCCCGAAGCTGTTTGGAAGGATGGGCTTTGCAGCCTGACTGGCCTCCAGTTACCATGGCAGGACATGCTTCCCAGCATTTGTGTGGGGGAGGTAGACCTAACATGAACACATTTGTTCACTTGCAGTAAGACTTTGAAGTACCCATGCAACATACTTCTCTGTCACAGTCCAGCAGCTTTGTGTTAGGATTACCTTCATCCCCTTGGAGCCCAAGACATCTTTGTTTCTGGGTAACTCTAGGCAGCATCTGTCCTTAAAAGCTACCTATGTGGCTGGGCATGGCCACTTATTCATGAGAAGGAATATGCAAAGTAGTCTTAAAAAAAGTCGAATGGACCTTTCAAGTACTTACTCATCAAGTAAGACAGCATTGAAACAAACAACTTAGTTATGCTGGTGGGTTTTTTTCCTTTGTTTTACCATTTACCACTTTAAAGGGTGCTTGTGAAAGAAATGTGTTGGTACCTATGTTCACTGTCTCTGGGCTTGTCTTGGACTTTTCTCTATGTACTGATAAAAGATACAGAAATATCAGTATAAAACTGCATTTTGGGGGAGGAGATGGGAATAATAAGGAAGTTGGATTGAATAATGATAAGCTGGATTGACAAAGGCTGGTACTTAGCCAAAGCACCTAGATTGAGCTGTTGAGCAGAGGTTTTCTCAGCTGGGTGGCAACAGTACTCCATCTCTTGAAATCCCTGACCCCTTAGTTAACTGGGAGTCTGAAGGAAATGGTGCACTGAGTATATCACAGCTGAAGTTCATGAACTTGCTTTGCAGTCAGCATTGGTTACAGTTCAGTTGTTACACAAGTACAT
Organism: Thryothorus ludovicianus; assembly: GCA_013397245.1. Lineage (NCBI taxonomy): Eukaryota > Metazoa > Chordata > Aves > Passeriformes > Certhiidae > Thryothorus > Thryothorus ludovicianus. Next base: position 167,283 of record VZTB01001066.1, read on the forward strand.
CATTGCTGTGGCTTTACAACATATTTTAAAGCTTTGATATAGAAGCAGTCTCTGTGATAGTCAAGTTCTGCAGATGATATGGGGATTTATACATTTAAAGAAAATGGGACATGATCCAAGCTGAGAGAATTTTTGGGAGGAATGTAAAGTGGTAGAAGCAAGCTGTCTGCTGCATATTTAGATCCAGGGACAAAAATAGGTGCTGTGTTGGAGTTAAATTGAGCTGCTTTTTTTGAAGTCATATTTAACTTGAGATATTTGTGAGAAACTAGATTGCCTTTGTACAGCTGAGCTTTTATATAGCCTGTCTCATCTACACACAGAGAACTGTGCATTCTTAACCCCAGTTTACAAATGAGGGAACCATAAAGGGGCACCGAGTGAAAGGTAGTAATTGCAGTTAGATTTACTAACCAAAGAAACCTTTGAACTAGGGTGTCTGTTTTAATTATGGTCCCAGGCGTAATCATTCTCAACAAGCTCTTTATCTTGAAAAGTTACCTCCCTGAAATTCCCCAGTTAACTGCATGGTCGAGTGTTACCTTGGTTTTATCCTTGTCTTACCACAGTGCTGTGAGCAAGCAGAGAGGCAGCCTTGCCCTTTGAAGAGGTCCTGGTTCAGTGCTCAGATGTGTTTTGGTACTTGGCACCAGACCATACAACAGTCCCAAACAAAGCACAACTCTGACTGTTACAGGTGACAACCTTTTGCTTGGTGTTCTGAGTATCCCGTTAGGAAGCTGGAGATTTAGCCTGTGCTCACTTCATCTGTAAAGAACTTAAATTTGTATCTAAATGAAAAATACTTTTGACGTGACAAAAGCGCATCATCCATAGAAGCAAAGATGTTGATATCCCTGTTTGGTTCTCTTGCTCCTCATGAGAAGGGCCCTGCAGTACTGGATCCAGCACTGGCCATTACTGGTGTGGTGATGGGAGTCAAGGCATCTCAAGTTCTTCCTTAGCTGGATTTATCCTGAGACGCTTTTCTGTGTGTTCATATGCTGCAGGCAGTGTATACACACCTGTTTGGACTCTGAATTTAGGAGGCACATCCATATGTGAAATTTAGATCGTGCCCATATCTGTCTGCAGGATGTAAGTCCTTGACTGGATCTAACCCAAAGTGATTTTCTCAGATGCAGCAATGCCAGCTCAGAAATCCAGGTCTTCAACACCCACGCCTGTCTGTCACAAGCCCACAAGATCTTCGTTGTCTCAACTCAATTGGAAAAACAAATTCAGTCTCTATCAAGTAAATTAAAATTATATGCGGTTACTTACCAGTGGTGAAAATAATTTCTTTTAAAACCAAAAGCAGTGCTACTCTGATTATTAAAGTGCTGTGTCACCTATAAAGTAAGAGGTAATTTTAAACAGATTGCATTTACAAAACAAATGTATACTGTACTGCAGTCTGTCTGGTTTTAGGTTAAATTTTGAAAAGCTACTTGTAAGACAGTGTTTGTAGCTGGACTTAGGGAGGAACATGGTTTGGGGATATTTACCAAAAAAGTTAACTATAATGTTTGAAGATTGAAAAACATTTCTGACCCTGGGGAGTAGAGTGGTAGTGGTTTTCCAGTGATATGTGCAGTGAATGGATAAATGTGTTTTAATATACTAGTCAGCAGATTTATTTCTGTAGTTGACAGTTTAGTTGACTTGAGCAGTTAATAGCTTCTCTATAGTAAAAAAAGAAAAAAAGAAAAAAACCCAAGAAAAATAAAAAAATACAAGTCAGAACATGAAAGGCTCTGCCAAAAAGTCACCCGGACTTCAGCTGAGATAGTTTTTCAAGCATGCAGATGAAGCTGTCAGCTTGTTACATGTCCCTTTTTGCTGACAAGGAGACAGCAAGAGGTGTTATAAAAGTGAGTGATGTGAGTGCTGGTCTTTCCCCTTTCTACCTCTATTCCTGGGAGTTTTTGTTTCAGCAGCTCTGCCAAGCGAGCAGCGCATCTGCTCCTGGTCCAGATTCTATTTTCCCTTTGGATTTTGGCAATTAGTCTTGAGTTCCGGGTCCTGCATACAGGGTAAATTCAGATGTTTCCAGGATATGATTTTCCTGTCTTTTCAGTGCTTGACCCATGTAATGGGATGGGTAGTTATTCCAAGCTAATAAGAGCTATTTAGATGTCTGAATAACTTTGATGCCAAGTTTTTAGTTTATACTGGTAAATATCACGGTACTTTATTTCTTTAACCAGTGCCTTTGCTGGTTGCTAATAAATACTTAGAAATGTGGATTTTAAGTTTTTAGTATTAGGCCTTTCAAAATATGCTTGTGAGAGTGTCCCTGAGTGTGTACACGTGGATGTAGACAGCTACAGAGCTTAAGGCCTGATCCTGCAACAGTCATGTGAGCAGTGTTTGCTTACAGGAGTAATCTGAGTAATCTCATTAGGGCTAATTTAATGAGTGCTGGGTGCACTTTCAGGCCTGAGATGAGAAGGACTGGTCCAGAGTGGCGACATAAAGCTCTGGCTGTGCTGTTGTTGTGGCTTTGCCTTAGGGAGAGGTCTCAGACTCAGGTAGGGGGGCGCCAGCACCTGGAGGCTTTCTCCCTGCAGACAGGTATATATGGGGCACCCTAATACTGACTGGCAAAATAATTGTTTTATGAAGAAGCTTGTTAAAAATAGCACTTACTCTTGAACAGTTCATTTACAATAAGAAAAAAACCCGCAACTTCTGAAAATTAACTGAATCCATGTCCCTCTGACCAGTTCTGCTTCTGGCAGGGTAATGCATATTACTTTGTATAAACTTCAAGATACGCCAACAAGTTTTGCAGGTAGGAAGCTCAGCAGGTACAAAACATTACCAAAGTCAGTTAAAAGAGAGGAAAAGAGCCTGTGCATCCGGTCCCCTTCCAGCAAACCCTGCCTTCCATCTGTCGTGGCACGGTGTGGCGTGTAGGTCTGACAAGGTAAACGTTAATCCTGCTTTACCGTGGTAATGCCATGTCAGACAAATTACTGAGGTATCAGTGCTGCGCCTTCTGTTCACTGCCGTGATTTGTGGCTCAAATTCTCATGCGACAATATGGTTTCAGTTGTTGGAGAAGCAGTAAGTTGCCTCTGTGTTTGAGATTTGTTGTATGTTACCAACTGAGGGGCACATACAAGTTCCTTGTATGAAATAGAGACATCTGGGCTGAGAGGCCCCAGAGGTATTTTCATACGTTTGGCTTGACAGTTTGTCACAAAGGCCATAAGCTTTTATATGGAGAGGTTGAGTTATTCACAACAGTGCTGAATTTAGTGCCTGTGGTGAATTTAGTGCTCAAAACTCTGGTGCAGAATTGCACATGGCTGGTTGAGCCTTTGCTCTCAGTTTGCTGCTGCAGGTACCTGCCTGTTCCCCAGCTTATTTAGCGTGAGGGAAAAGAGCCAGAGATGGATGATAATAACAGGACATGCTGCCAGTATGCGTCTGTCTGATGCCACTATTTAGCAAAGGCTGAAACACTGCAATCCTGAGCAAATATGTGTAGGTATATAGCAGAGACTTGGGCATGATTGTTCTGGGCACAGGCAGCTTTAACACATTTGCTTTGGTTGTGTCTTCCAAAACCTGTTCTAATAACTGTGGAAATGATGAGGGGACCCTTAAAAGGGCTTTGACTGCATTTCCCACGCACTTTCTTCACACTTAACTAAAACCACCCTGTGAACATCAAAACACAAGGAAAAATTTCAGGAAAAAACTCATTTTTTTAGGAAGCGTTTCACTTGTACCACGTAAGTAGAAACAAATGATAATATAATCTAATGTTAATAATTTTTAAGCAGTGCTTCTAATATGGAGGAGGTTCTGAAATTTAATGTATTCCTAGAATAGAAGGAAAACAAGAACTAATTTATGGTTTCACCTAGCCAGGAAAGCATTTGCAAGGCAGCGGAATGTGACAGGCGTTTGAGTTGTGGCACTACCCCATGCAGCCCCCAATTGTGATTGTCAAGGCAGTAACACTTTCCTGATTTTCCTGAAATTAATGTTTGTTTGAGCAATATTGGTTCATCTGGGGCATAATGATATTGTTGCACATTTCAGATCAGATTCATGTGAAAATTATGACTTGGACCTTGTCTGAAGCATGTGCTGCAGATTTGGACTGGCAAACACATCCTCAGGAGCGGGTGTTTGTGTCCTGCCTTATGCGGTGTCCTGGGGTTTGACATGGCAGTTCTTTGGCGGAAATATGGAATCGCTGTGCTCGGTTTTGTATGTTGTATAATGTGGGAAATGGCAGCCAAGAGTGTGTATGTCCCTGATTCAGCTGGTGCTAATGTATTGTTGTTCTTTAAAATTAAGGTTTTTAATAACTGGAACTGCATGGATCCTTCTGTTCTTGTCAGCTTTGGTACAAACATCTCTGAAATAATATGCATAACTGTAAGAATTTTTTCACTTAGTGTATAGTGCCCTTCTCTGTTTAGAGTTGTCAGAGTAGGACAACGTATTGCTCCTCTGGGAAGAAGGGATTCTTTCCAAGAATAAGTATCTGGAGTGTTTCCTAGAGTAAGTATCTTTAGCTTTTTCATCGGTATTGTTTTATAAAAATAAAACCGCTATATCTGAAAAATAAGAACCTGATTGCTTACAGAAGACCATGTGCACCTCTAATAAGAGTAAGGAAATGGAGGGTAGGGGCCTCCAACTAGAGCAGTTTTTAAGCAGCAGTTGCCACCCTTGGTTTGGCAGTGAGAGTACCTTCAGTGAGGTGCAATGTTTGACCTTATGTTGTCCCTGTAGGCTGTTGCAACTTGAAGTAAAAGATACCTGTGTAAAGCCTCTGGTGAAGTTTGTTGGCCTTGAATGCCATCCACAGTGTTTCCTGCTGTGGTGCAGTATGTACACTTACGGTACGTAAATAGAAAGGCTGTTCTTAGGGACAAATGACCTCTTCCTTGGTTTCACCTTGCAGTTTTTGGCAATTTTGGCTTCATCAGCAACGTTGTTGCAATAACTTCTGAAGTTATATGGATTTTGTGTTGTGGACAGTGGGAGGCTGTGAGCTTGCTAAGCTGACAGGTTATTATTGACAGTCCACTTGAACTTGTGATGGACTTGAGCCCTTGAGCATTGATTTCCTTAAGTTTTTGGAGCTTTTCTGGGCTTCGTGAGATGCACTATTTATTCATCATCTTCACCTTCTTGGTTAGGAAAATGAAAAAAGTCAGTTAATATCAGAGCATTCATCTTTAACATTCCAGAAGAGCCTGTCACCTCCAGAAGAGTCCTGTGACTCCATGGGAAGCCCACACTGGAGCAGGCTCCTGGAAGGCCCTGGGAATCCATGGGTAGAGAAGTCCAAGCAAGAGCAGATTTGCTGACCGGACTTCTGACCCTGTGGGGAACCCACACTGAAGCAGACTGTTCCAGAAGGACTGCACCCATGGGAGAACCACTGCTGGAGCAGTTTATGAAGAATTGTAGCCTGTGGGAAGGGCTCACGTTGGAGAGTTTTTAGAGCACTGTCTCCCATGGAAGGAACTCCCTGCTGAAGCAGGGGAACGTCTTCCTGAGGAGGAAATAGCAGTGGGAACAACGTGACGAACTGACCATAACTCCCATTGCCCATCTCCCTACATTGCTGAGTGGGGAGGAGGTAGAGAATTGGGAATAAAGTTAAACCTGGGAATGGGAGGAGGATTGAGTAGAGCGTGTTTTTTAGGATTTGCTTTACTTCTCGTTATGATGATCTTATTTTGATTGGTAATGAATTCAACTGAGTCCCCTAAATGAAGACTGTTTTGCCTGTGGTTTTAACTGGTGAATGATCTCTCCCTGTCATTTTCTCATCTCATGAGCCTTTTGTTATATTTTCTCTCTCTTACTTCTTCTTCTTCGGAGGCAGAGAGTGATAGAGCAGCTTTGGTGGGCATCTGGCATCTATCTAGCCCAGGTCAAACCACCACAAGATTTTTTTTTGGAGTATGCCATGATGTCTGGTGTTGGTGAATGACAGGAGTGGCCAGCAAAGACCCTAAGCCTTAGTCCAAAAATAGGAGGAAAAATAACTGCATTGTTATGCACCCCTTAGGTTGTATTCACATTTGTTTGCAGTGATTAATGATTCCTCTGAAGGGTAAAAGTTGACAACTTAATGTGTTGACCTGTGCTACAAGGTGATGCAAGCCTTCAGGGTGTCTTGTCCTGCCATAGTCTTCTTACCCTGTTCATTTGTAGCTCAAACCAACAAACAACCCATCACGGCACTCACATCTGTGAGTCTTAAGTGCTAGATCTGGCTGGATCCAGTACCAAATTTGGAACGGTGGTGGAGGAATTTGCTTTGCTGTGGTTGCTGACAGTCATTTTTCACTCCCCTCCTGAAGGACGGCAACAGTTTGCCAGATGTGCTCAATGTCAGCATGTTCTCACATGTGGAATGAGTAAACAGGGTTACCAGCCCCTCTGTTCCTGAGATACAGCCATTGATTTGGATCTCAAAACCCTCAGTGCCACTGTTGATCCTTGAATTGAGAGAGAAGGAAAGGTTCCTGCCATACTGCTGTATTTGACACCATACAGGTACACAAGCAGGGACACATGTCCAGTGCTGAGGGGAATGGCTGGTTGTCACAATGTAAGCTTGCCTCCTCAGTGTTCGTGTGCAGATACAAGGGAGTCCTTACTGATTGAATCCTCACAGATCTGTGGTTGCTGTAGGTCAGTTAACCTGTCAGAATCCTCCAGACTTCGGTCTCAGAAGCATATAGGCATAACAGAGGATGGGTATGCACATTGTAACACCACCTAATCATTTGCCAGGCAAAAGCCTCCCTAAAACCTTACCCTTGGTATAAGCATTGCATCTTTTCTATTTAAAGGAGTGTTCAGAAGATCAAGATAGGCAGACAGATGATATTATCACAGAAAGGCCTTCTCCAGCAAGTGATGATAAAAGCGCTTTGTGTTGTGATAATGCCTGTGTATTGTGCAGAAATTTCAGTTCCTTAAATGGAAATACACCAAATACTTGATTTTCTTCTTGGTTTTATCATCTTTCAACAGATTCAGATATCTGTCTTTGAAAATGTAAAGCTAACTGGTCTGATGAGTTTGGTTGCCACATCTTGAACAGTTAATTTTTCCTTATGCTCTGGCGTCTGTTATTCTTTAGCACAATCACACTGAATATCAATTAGGAGGCAGGAAGATGACTGTGGAAAACTTGGTGAGGGGGATACAATGCTGACTGGAATTTTGGCTATTGTGAGTGGGAATTCATGTCTGCTCTGAGTTCTTTCTGAACTTCAGAAACTGTAGTATTAAACTACATGTGCTGTACAGCAACACAGGATTTTGAGATCCTTGTGATCTGCATTCCTCTCTCCAAAATCACAGTAAATGGTCTCTTCCACGGACAGTAAGACAAGACAAGTGGTCAGTGCCAAAGTGATTTAGCAGATGGTGCTTGAGTAGTGAACAACATTATCATCATTTCAAGTGTAAGGCATGTAATAGATGTCTACTGGCCTGGCAAATGAGACCCCTGGAGTTACTCGCATGCATCCGTCTCCCATCCTGCAAGATGCTGCCATCTGTCAAGACACCGAGCCAGGCCTCACTTAAATAAATAAAGAAATCTATTTCCCCCTTCTTTCCAAAGCGCTTGCCATCGCCTAGGTTAATACGCTGTGTCTGGGCTTACGTATGACACGCATGTGAGGGAGGAGGAAATACACATACAGATATGAGGAACACACCCTTGGGTGCTGTCACTTGGGGTGGACAATGTTATTGCACGGTAAACATTCTCAGAAAAAATTCAGTACTTAAATGCCATTGAACACCAAGCGTAAGCAGTAGTGACTCTTGCCACGATTTAACCTCCTGTTTCTCTTTCTTTCGGCAGAGTGTGACAAGCTGCGGCGGGATGGCTACCGGAGCTCTCAGTATTACTCTCAGGGTCCCACCTTCTCCTCGTCCTCTAGTGCAATCTGTGGAAGTTACCAGGATGATTATGAAGAAATTGAACAAAAGGTAATGGGGGGAGGGGGGGGAAGGGGGCAAAGTGCTAGAAAAAATTCTTGCCTGGGGCAGTTGAATTGCCTGCCGTAACACTGTTCAAAGGATCATAAAGATGTTTATTTCTTTGAATTCTGGTGACAGTAGTTCATCTGACTTTCATGGTCTCTTAAAACTCCCAATTCTACGCATGCAGTGATATAAAGTTCCCTCTGGCAAGTTCAGGTTGTGAAAGCAGGAAGGGGTTTGGTAATGTTCTGGAGGGAAGATCCTAGCAAGGGTAGCTGCTAAGTGTTTACAGTCAAGTAGCAGGAAGAGCTGTTCAGCAGCCATCAGCATACTTGAATTGTGACTTGGATAGGTACACACTTTAAATTGCTAATACAGGTGTTGTTCAGTTAGGTAGGGGCTTTGTCCTAATGCATCACAACTATTTGGTAAAGGCATCCAGAAAATTAAGATTGTCCACTAAGTTTGGTTTATTACCTTTCTTTCCATTTACTTTCTGATTTTCATACTTATATTCCCACATCTCAATTCCCAGTGTGCTTAGTTTAGAATCTAGAAATTAAATAAAGAGTAAGAACACGTGATCAGAAGTTCTAAGAAAGTTATGAAGCCATATTGCTTTATACATCAATTTATATAGATTTCAATTACAGAACTCATAGGTTAGGTTATGTTATTGTTCTGAAGAAAAATTCTCCTCTCATGTCTTTAGCCTGTTGTGCCTGTGGGCTCTGAAGGAAAAGCTGACGTGTGGTGTAGTGTTTTAGGATGTTACTGCTGGGGTGGGTGGCAAGATCCACTGGAGCGTGCCTGTCTAAAACTGAAATGCCAGAGCTCCTGGCATTTTCAGATAGATATTTTAGAATGCTTTGCCAAAAACTGCTCTTGCTTTGAGAGTGGGAGGATGTCCTTGATTGTAACACAGTTTAATTTCTTTGAATTGTTACTAAACCATATGTCTCTCTGTAGTATGGACCAGAAAACTCTGATCAGCAAAATATGCAGACCCTTAGAATGCACTTTAAAGGGTACAGCATTTTCAGTTTTGTCCTCCATGAGTTTTAGTCACATAATAAACAGTGTTGTGGAATATGTAGAGTCTCTCATCCCGGTGGTGATTGCATTTTATCTGTGTATTGGCAGGGAATGTCAGAGCATCTTGTTTAGCTGTGTGTGGTATGTACTGGCAGAGAGCCGAGAATGTAAAGCACATTCACACTGTGGAATGCATTATAATGGTGATTTGCAAAACCTTGCTGGAATCAATGGAATTATGATTTCCACGGGGGAAAGTATTAACACCTTGCTTGTTGCTATTAATGTACTACACATAAATGCATACATATATGTCATCGACTTGTCGTGGCCAGTGCTGTGCAGCATATACCCATCTGCACATGTAAAACCAATGTAACATTTAAAAAATATAGATACACTTTTCTTTAAACAATTTGCGTGAAAGATATAAGCATGAGTGAGGATTCTTGGAGACTAAGAGCTGTCATCCTTTCTTGGTTAAGGGTTTTTTGAGTGTTAACATAAAGTGTTAGTAACAATTTCTGTGCGTTCTGGGGTAATGCAACTAAGTATGCTGTAAGTATAGGATAGCACTTCCATTTCAAATTTGAATAGGTTCCTTTAAATATTATAGCTGAAAGGATGATTCAGAGCAGTGGAGAAAGATAGCTGCCAAACTGTCAGTCTTGGCTGATTCTGATTATCTCAGAACCTTAGCCTTAACCCTGCCACTTGTATTTCCAGCTCACAAAGACATCAGTTTCTTGTAAACTGTAGCAGGATTCTCCATTCATATTGTATAACTTTCTTTTGTGGAATTTTTTGACCAGTATCTGTTTTTTGGCGCTTTTTTTTTTTTTTTTTTTTTTTTAATGCTGTAAATGTTTAATCTTTCTTTAAATGAATGTTTACCACAACAGATTTCTGAACTTGAATTATTATCCTACTGGTAAAGAGCCAAGTAATTTCAATAAGTCTTATGCCTTGAGGGAGTCGTTTTTCAGCTGTCAGGAGAGTTCTTTGGTAACAGTGTGGAACTGGGGTCACCAAAAATCCTGTGGTTTAAAATGTGAACTCCTTACCACTAGATGAAAGCCCTAGAGATTCGTTGTCTATTCAAAGCAAAAAAGCCAACATTTAAATTCTGTGTATCCAGTATTTCATAATTGATAATCGAGAACAGTAAAATAATGATGGGTAAATGAATACCTATTTACTGTTCATAAAATTCTTAGTTGATATAATTGCCAACTTGCAGCAAAAAAGAGTGGGTGATACCACAAAGGAAACTGTCTTTCCCTGTTATTTTTAATCAGCTTCTAAAAATAAAAGCCACGGGCAGATACTTTGCTTGTCTGTCTACAATGGAGACAATATGAAACCACGGCTAGGTGTCGATCTACAAGCATTTTCAGATTTTGTGGAGGTGGGTGTCTGTCAGCAGAGGGTAATAGTCACACTACAAAGCACGTTGTTCAGCATCTCAGGAAATGTCTAAGATAATCAGAAGATATGCTGTTCCAAAGGAAAGCCACTGAGGAGAAGCAGGTCCAACTCAAAAATGAATAAATATAATTAGAAAACATAGAAAGCTGGAGTCTCTGAGTGTAGTTGGTATAAAATTGTTTGGATCTACCCTTCTACTTTTAATGTTGATTCTTACAAGTTAGATTAATGGAGCACAGGCCAAGCTCCAGTGTAGTACTGATCCTAATTGAGTTTGTTGGTGATTAAATTGGTTTACTTGGATTTTACATCTCAGTACTGTGACCAGTCTTCTTCTTTCTGGTATCTTACATGCTGCTGTTGGTGACACAACTTGGGAACTATTCCTGTCCTTCAGTATTACTCTGTTTTACCAGTGTAAAAGATGTTTTGAAATGTCACGTTCAAACTCCAGTTCCTCTTTTGTTCTGAAATGTATGCATGTGTATATTAACTGTATTTGTCTTTTGTGTGTTTTTTTTCTTACTCCTTTTTCTTTCCCTTTTTACCACTCATTCTCTTTGTTTCTTTTTGTCTCACTCGACAGTCTAGTCTGTTAGACTGCATCTCTCAGTCTTGCATTAGCGCCTGCTGTAACTTGGTTCCCTGGAACAACAAGGTACTTCGCCCACAAGTGGGACCATCCAGCTGCCACATCTGCAGCTTGATGTTACCTGTAGCATTTAGCATATATGCAATCTTATTCTGCTCTTAGCCTTCAGTCGTTACCTGCTGCTTTTTTCTGCTTAGAAAAAAAAGCAATTAAAAAAAGAAGAGTCCCATGCTAGGTTTGCTTCGTTTATGTTCCTCTGTACTCCTTTTTATCTGCAGTACAGTATCCTATATTAACTTGGTTCACAGAATTTTTTATTCCTTTTTTGTATATTAACATTTGCCTCCTTTGGAACCCCTCCCCCAATGGACACACTGTGTTGTATTTAGTTGGCTGCTTCATTGGGTTTTAATTAGCCAATGAAAAACTACTAATTTGGAGGTATGTGTCTTTCTTGAATGATAAATGTGAACTACAGAGAATACCTGCTCCCAAGAATGCAGTATAGCACATATTATTTCTTTATTCCATTTCTGAAAATGTTTGTGCACCCAAAACTCATGGTGTTTTTCCCTACGTCATGTCATTTGGCTTAGTTAATAGTTAATGCTTTGGGTGAAAAAACACTTCCCTTATTTTGGGGCAGTGTGGAAGGAGAATATATTTTTGCCACTGTGATCATCTGAACTGTTAGTTATGTCTCCAATATCTGCATGAAACTGCTTAGTATCGTAAGTGAAAACAAGTGCACTACCTGTATTGGTTTGAGGAAGTCTAATGCAAAACATCACTTGGTTTTAAGAGGAGGTAAAGTTGGGCGCTTCAGTTTTGGAGCTGGGAATGCCTAAAAAACCCTGAAGCATGAGGTCTGGCAGAGCTCAAGATACCTCTGGGTGGTGATGTGCTCAGGCAGCCTCTCTGGCCTCTGCTGCAGTTGCATGGCACTGTTCTTGCAAGCAGCACATGTATTTTATACCATTTTACAGGGGGTTGTTTTTTTAAATACTGTGCCGTTTACTGAGCTGAAGCAGCAGCTCATAATACATGAAATGCCAAAGCATAGGAAATGAGTACAGAAAATCCTAGAACAAAGAAAAGAGGGTAATTCTTCACTCATCGCATGCTCAGACTCTGCAGCTGCTGTGGGAATTGTGGATGCTGAAAGTTTACACGGGTTTAGAAGGAAACCGGGTACATTCTTGAAGGACAAGGACTCCATCCAATGCTGAGAGAATATTCAGGAAAAAGTATCTGCTCTATGCATCCTCAGATGAAAATTTTACCTTGATGCAATTCATTGGCCTTTATCTTTGGATTTTATCTAGGTAGGCTTTTAGAGCTCCAAACAGTACAGCTCTTCTTGTGTTTTTTATCTCATTACAACAGAGTAGAGGAAGAAGAAAAGAAGGTTTCTGCAGTGCTTGGTAAGGTGATCATTTGCTTCATAGTCAATAATTTCACTGACAAAAAGTTCTTTCCTTACTGAGACACAGTGGAGGTTATAAAGTGAAGAATTTAGTAAGATAGCAGTGCTGGGTAGTGCAGCTGGAGATCTGTGTGCAGAAGTAACAAAATGGAATATTCTGTGAAAACTGGGAACTAGACTAGTGACCTTGGTCTAGAGAACACCAAATATAGTCTAATGACTAATTCGTCTAAAGTGTAAATTCTTGTAAATTTATAACATGGCAGTGTTCCATGAGGCAATGTGAAACCCCATGGGTTGAATTAGGCATGTGAAGTGCCATTCTCAGTTGGCTAGGTTTGGGTCTTGGGTTTATTTTCCCTGTTAGATTGTCTTGATCCCTTGGTGTTGGGAAAATGGCTCTTGAAGGCATCAAACCTAGTAAAACACTGGAGACAGAAATAGGATGTTGGCAAATATAATAGACAGCTGAACCCGTATGGCTGCTGTCTGCAACGCTGAATTTTTTTTCCTCTACTTTGCTTTTCTGATAAATTATGATTTTAGAAGTGATTTTAGTACACAGTAGGGTAAATGACATGACTAGAAGTTTGAAAAGTAAAATTACTTTCTTGCTGGAAAGTAAAACTTGTATGGGTTAAGTTTTTCTCCTGCAGGTTCTGTCTTTTTTTAAAAATACTGTAGTATAAACCCCTGTTATATAAAAAGGATTTAGAATAAACAGATTATTTAGGCAGAGAGTGCTGTGAAATACATAACATAAACTAATTTGTCATCTGGGACCTCTCAAATATCATGAAAGTGCTGAGATAGTGAAACTCTTGTTGTATCTCAGCAGCTGAGTTGGCTGGGGGACAATATGTCAGCAAGGCGTCAGAAAGGCTCCAGCTTACTGAGCCATATAGCTTGTCTATAGGATATTTATAGGCCATTTTTCTCCTGGATTCTTATTTTAACTCCCATTTGAACGTTCATGCTTTTCCCCCTTAGTGCGTGTTTGTGGGACCACAGCAAAGTCCAAGGCTGCTGCTTTCACATCCCATCCCATCTTTACCCCTTACCATGTCCATGAAACAAAAGGAATTCCAACAAATTTTCCTGCGAAGATGAGTGCAACAATCCATTCCAGAGATTCTGACATTTAAGACCAGCAGTAAAGTTACTGTGACTGAGAGATGCTTTAAAAAGGGGACAAGTGCTTCTGTTATGAACATAGAGTTTATGATCAGATATGCCTCGTTCTACTTCCAGTGTAACAGACCTGACGGGAGAAGACATTCCTGTCACACAGCAGCAATTCACTGCATCTTCCAGCAAGTGAAGTAAATTTTGTGCTGTAAATCTGGGAGTGTTTGCTTAAAATATTTAAATCCCATTTTCATCCTAGTTGTATAGGTGAATAAATTCTGTCTGAAGAAGACTAATAGATGAGTTGCTGCATTTCTCTATGTAACACAGCTGTGTACAGCTTTGTCATGCCTATATTATTACCGCTGAGAGTACTTTGGAAGAAAGGATATAAGTGGAGACAGTAATGTTTCTTCAGGATCCATGGAAAATGTACCTGTAGTTGAAATGTGAACACTTACTCCTACACCCAAAACCACCTCCAACTCTTCTACTGAATTATTTTGTAGAAGTACATATGTGTGTCTTGTGGCAGGAGGTCGTTCTCACTTGACACTGCTTTGAACTCAAGTGCACCATTGGGTTTCCAGTTACTTCTCATTGATTATATGCTTGTGTAACCTGACTCATTTCTGTCTCTCTTAATCCATCTGTCCCCAGTTTTCTCAACTTCTAATTCTGCAAAATTTCTGATTGATGTTCCACGTTCTTTGAATAATTAGAATTCCCTTGTAGCAGATGGTTCACTTCTTCAGTTTTTCTGTTTGTATACTATAACAAAAACCTTCTTCTGCTGGGCTTGGGTAATTTCTTTGAAAAAGAAGGATGGCTTTGTAACCAGTATCTCTGCCATGAGATGTACTGGAATAGCGCTTAGAGACTGCTGTATGACAGCTGAGACCTGGCACTGCAGTGCAGTCTGAAGGTGACACATACTGATGCTGACAGCATCAAGCAAGCAGTATATTTGAAGGTCACTGTTGCTTATCCTCCCCCGAAACTGCAAAACTATGTTTGAGGTGTCTCCCTTGGTTTTCTCCACCTGATTCAGGTGGAGAAAAGCTCATTGTAGAACAGGGCAAGCAATATTTCTTTGCCTCAACCCTTGCTTGCTCCTTCAAGTGCATATACACTTGCCTGCTGTGACACATGGGCTATCACACTCCTGCCAAGCTCCTTACAAACTCTTCCTCTCTCTCAGTCCTTTTTAAACCTATCTGGGAGGAAGCATGGCCTGGAGGCAGCTTTCCCTTCTTCAACAGCATTCCTGTCCCAAATTGCTTAAGTTAATGAAGGTGTTTATGAATTGGGGTAATCTGAGGTGGGAAAGTCCTTGTGTTTGTAAGTATGTATGTATGTGCCCACACTTGTGTATATGTATATAAACAGTGTATGGACACACTCTCAAAAAAATACAAGCATTCACATAATTTTGTTACTTGGTTTTAGAGCCTTTTAGAAACAGCAGAGGCCTGAAAAAATACTGGTGTCCTCCAAGAAGATTGTATTGATGGAACTGCCAGGGCTTTTACTAGAGTGAGCCATTACCTACAGAGCAGCATCTATCCCTTACACAGCTTCTCTAGGAACAAAATTCAAGGCTGTCAGAAATTTATTATTTCCTTGAAGAAAAGCTCCCACGTTTTTAGGTGTGGTTCCAAACCACAAAATGATATTAGTAATAATTTCATTGCCTGAAATGTTTTTTTAGTGTTGCTTGAAGAGGTTTTACTTTTCTTTTACTTTTTGCCGCGAAGATGTTTTTATTTTTATTTTGTATTTAAAAAAATGTCCTGAAGGACATAGAGTCCAAGTATAACAGAATAATTATATAAATGGTTATTTATTTATAAACAGTGGGAACTCCTCATAGTAACAGGAAGAAAATTAAAATCAGAAATGATAAACAGCAGTTGCAGTGCAGTGTTTGGGCATGTCTTTTGTAGAGCACTCAGCTTCAAGAGAAAAACAGATCACTTAGACTGAACACCCACAATAATTAAAAATCCATCTGTTATAAATAGCTGTGATGTTTCCTTCCATGCTGTGTGCAGCATGGAGGAGGCAGTGGTCCAGTACTGACAACCCTGTTCTGAGTAGTATTTGACTTTCCAAAGGGAGAGAGTCATAAAGGAAAGAGGGGGGCAGTTCTGGTCTGGTAGGGAGGAAGGTCCCAAAGCAAACTCCTCTGAAGCAGAGGAGTCAGCAGATTGCAGAGAAATCTCTGCTAGTGCTGCAAATGCTATGCAACTCCTCTTCCATGTTTTCTTTTTTTTTTTCCTTTTGTCTGTGGGCAGAAGGAGAGTGTGGTTGGTTTTCCTCCAGTCTTCCTTCCAGTCCTGCTTCTGGGAGTCCCTGGCAGGAGTGGGCTGCTTCTCTCAGGTTTACTTGGGTTTGTGACCCTCTGCTAGAAGCCCCAGTGAATGGACAAGTACTGTCCTGTCAGTAGAAAGCTGCTCTATGGCTTTCTCTGCCATTACTGGCATGCCAGCAAAGACCTTGTAATGAAAACAGATTTGCTTCCCAAAAGGAAGTGAGTTTTTGGCCTACAGCTTAGGTGGAGGGATTTGCACAAGGTATTGCAACCTCATTTTCTTATTCAGAAAAAATTTTGTTTTATTGGTTTGATTTTGTGGGGTTTTTTTGAAGTAAAACACTTCATGGAATTGCGTACCACTCAGTGCCACTTTGCAAAGAATTGACTTTTAAAATTACCACTCTGTGACTACTATTAATATTAAGTGCTTTACCCCTGAAAAATGTGTAACCCCTTGGACTGTGGCAAGAGTTTTCTCCAAGACCAAAGCAAAGTTACTTACTTACCTCGCTGATCCATGGCTGATGATTCTGTGGAGTGTGCTGATTAGTTCTTTTACTGAGCTATACTAAAATCTGTCTTTTGATAAACAGGATTCTTTCTGAGACCTTACGCATTTGTACAGCCTAGTGCAGCTGGAGCAAAGCAGTGCTCAAATCTCATCTTCTAATAGGGCGTGGGGAGTTGGAGGGCAAGGGAAGGCAAACCTTGGTGCAGGGAGAGAGGGGTTGGTTAATTGCTGCAGGAACTATGTCAGTGTGTAAGGAGGTGTAATCAGTAACTGTGCTTTGCTATGCACAACACCACTCTTCTCCATTGGTATGTATTCCTTAGACTAATCAAATATCTTGAAAAAATACAAACTAAATGTTTTGTTGTGTGTTTCTAGTGTATTTTTAAACATGCTTTTTATGTAGGTCTAAGTGTGATATTTGTGAGGATGTTTCGCTCCACAAGCAATCAGTGCTGACTACAGCAGCAACACCTTAGTAATACCATAGTCCTACCTGTTTTTTTTAGTAATAAACTCACTTTGTTGTATGTATTTCTGTTTGTAGAGTCCTGTCTCTCCCCCTGAAGAAGAAAAGCTTATTACCATCAAAAGGCCCAAAAGTCCAGGTTCAAATGAGTTATCAGATATCAACACCCAAACCAACTGGACTAAGTCTCTCCCACTGCCAACGCCAGAAGAGAAAATGCGACAACAAGCGCAAGCCGTCCAAACAGATGTGGTTCCTATTAATGTGACTGGTAGGCTTTTAATTTCAGTAATTGCATCACACTGATGAGGGAGGGTAGAGATGAAAGGGGATCCATACAGTTGGTTAGTATTTGGACACTAATATATTCAATGCATGAATTTTAAATTACTTACCACATCTTTCTATGAAAATGGCTTTGCATTTAATAGTCTAAATTTGAACTTAATTAGAAAATATCAAAATCTCTTAAAATTATCATTAATGGAGATAGTTAAAATATGTGGGCTTGAAACAGCATTAGATATTCATGAAGTGCAAGAAGAGGGCTGATAAATAATAGCAATGTTTTGCTGTGGACTGCACTGAGGATATGTAATTGAAAGTCATGTTTTATTGAATGTTAATGATATTTTAAGATTTTCTTCTTGGAATTTTATTTAAGGAAGGTTGTCAGGAACTTTTGTGTTCCAAAGACTAAATGTTACAAAACTCAAGAAAAAAAGCTCTAGAGTCTTAATTTTTATCAGCCACGAAAGCTTTAGGTGTCAAGGACAGTAGGGTTAGAACAGCAAAAGTTAATGAGGCTACACCTTTGAGCAATACTCCATAGTCCACATCTTCTTGTTATGAACTGTGTATTAACTCTTAATTTTGAAAATGCTCTTTGATTTTACAGTTGCAGAACTCTTACTCTTTATAGTTAAATTACGTTAAAGCCTAGTGCTGAATAAATACTTTGCTGTGCATAAAATAGAATTTCTGTTAAAGATGGAATTATCGCTTCAGTGTAATAACTGTGTTTTTTTCTGCACAGTATCAAGATTGTCTCTTATTAGTTAATTCAAATAACCGACTGCTTGATGATATTCAATATCCAGTTTATTTCAAATACCATATGGCATGCTCTGACTCCATGCTTATTCTGACAATCAATAGCTTGCAATGTTTGGTTTTGTTTGGAATGTGAATTAGGTTCTCTTTCCCTGCATGACTACCAATGCTTTTTCCACCTGTATTTTTACAAACTAGTATTTTAATTAATAGTATTTAATAGCATTTAAATATTCTAGAGGTATAGGAGCAGGACAGCTGTAACAAATCGTTAGCAAGCTCTGAGAAATCAATGAGAAATTATTCCTTAAATAGCAGAAAATATTTGAAGTCAACAGACGAAGTCAACAGGAAATCATGAACACCCCACCTCTGGAAAACTAATAGAAGGAAAATACATACAATGCTGAATTGTTACTAGGCCAGTTGGCATTATCTAGGGAATTTAGGGTACAGATGCAGAAGGCCAAGTTATGGGAACGACGGATAATCTGATATAATCAATAAGCTTGAGTAGGGCTTAGATATTGTGACAGCAGGAGCACAGTATACTTAGAGAAGCAGTAATCTGTTGTTTGATTTAATGACCTTGCATACTGCAAAAGATACGGGAGAAATAAACAGATGGAAAGAAAAAGGAGGTAAAGAGATCAAATAACTCACAGAATTAATTCAGAATCATGTGGAACATTACCTTGTTTGGATAAATTATGCTTATGACTTCAACCTGCATAATTTAATTGGTGTAGCAGAGCTTATGTCCCCTGAATTGTTTAGTCAGGACTCTGAAAACTCAGCAATTCTCAACTTTTGTGCTTAAAATCGTGCACATGCATATTGTATCTCACTTTTCTGGAGTCTGTGGTTGAGCACTTACTCCCCTAAGAGCATGGTAATTGGAATAGGTAGAAAGGGAGGGCCTTTAAGGAAGAGTGCTGTTGCACCATGTGATCTGGTTTCCAGGATCTACCTTTCCCTTGAAATAATTGCATTGCTACTATGAAACAAGGCAAGCATGTGAGCCACACACAACACACAGAAAAAGCTGCTGTCCTTGTTCCTCTTTAAAAAGTCACAATCTGCTCCCCTCCTCTGCTCTCCCACACACTGAGTAATTTTATTTTGTGAAGTTCCTTATGTTACTGCACGAGGCAGGAAAAAAACTGACAAGAAATCCAGTGTCGTTTGTTCAACATAACACAGAACAAACCATTGAGGATTTTTGTTTTGGTTTGGCTTTTTCCTTCACACACTCTTTTTCTTATTCTCCCAGAAGAGAGGTCAAAAACCTTCCATTTTATTACTCCTGGCATGAAATAAAAGGTTAACCTCTGAAGAGGCTGCTGGCAATTGATAATGTTTTCAGCAGTGCGTTAGTGGTGATTCTGCTCCAAAGGCCTCTCACGTGGCTGTGCAATAAATGCTCCATGAGTTCAGCTTTCAGGGCTCTTTGGTGAACAGATTGCAACTAATACAGTAGTCATAAAAATCTGTTGGATAGCCTGAAGGTGCACAGGGGCATTGCATTAGGCTGAAAAGCTGCTGGCTAGACATCCAGGTTTGGAAGCAGTTTCTGTCTCAGAGTGCTTGGGCTGAGCTTTATTCTGGAGAATTTCTCAGTGGTGGCCAGTCTTTGCATTTACATATCCTGTGGGTTAAAAGATATGTATAATGCTGTCTGTTCTCATGGGTTTTCTGGAACTAACTTGCTTTCCAGATAGAGAAGTCTAGTAATGGTGGAGGTGATCAGTGCCACTCTGGATCCTGCAAAATATTTAAGCATTTGCTTGAGTCCGGCTTGACTGACTTCAGTGAGATTTAAACGCATAATTAAGTATTTTCCGTGAATCCAAGGAAACTGAGTATACTGCATGAGGGACAACTGAGTAAAGAATACAAGGAATACCTAGATGATTTATTACAAACCTGTAAGAGAAGGAGAAAAGTACTCTTAAATATGTAAAATATTCTTTACCATTGACATCAGTATTTTCTAAAACGAAAAAGATGACAGTGAAGAAAGAAAAAAGACTGAGACATTCTGGTTTTGCTTGTTGGATTCCACTGAAGTGGCTATTTTGAAATTCTACAGATTTGTATAGTGACCTTTGTGTATCAAAAGCCATTAAAGATGGATTGGTTGAGTTAGCTTTTAGCTTTCATTTGGAACAAGTTACTGTGGATCAGTTGACACAGTAATATTTCTCCATGACCA
This sequence comes from Thryothorus ludovicianus, assembly GCA_013397245.1. Lineage (NCBI taxonomy): Eukaryota > Metazoa > Chordata > Aves > Passeriformes > Certhiidae > Thryothorus > Thryothorus ludovicianus. Next base: position 187,449 of record VZTB01001066.1, read on the forward strand.
TCCTGTTTGTGCAGTCTGAAGCTTCATGTGAAAGACTCTCTCTTTGTTTGCACCCTCTGCTTACCACTTACGTTTTATTTCAGGGCTTTATTCAAAGCTACATTACAATTTTCTTGCAACTCACTATCTCAGGCATAATTGTTGGCCTTTGAGTGGTTAAAGATATGTTCAGAGATGCAAAACTTTCTCCTTCAAATCCATTGGATTTGCATAATGCGTCTAGAATTATTTTTATCATCCTACAGGATAGGATAACCTATCCTGACTAAATGTCCTGACTTTTGCCCTATATGGGTCTTAACATCCTAATAGTGGTGCTGCCCAATACAGTGAATAGTCTGTCTCAATATTTCAGGACTTCTATTAACCAGTGGGATCCATAGCTCTGGATTTTATAGTTTCCATGGGCTTCCTGTCCTCCCATAATCTTAACTTCAGTCAATCAAAAAATCAGATGAAACTGGAATTTTGTAACTGCAAGGATTCCACTCAGGAAAAGTGTGGCCTGTGGTCAAGGCTCGGGTCAAACAGAGTCAGAGTCTTTATATTTACAACATGGTGAAAGAAAATGCTACATTTTTCCCTTGCATTTTCACAAGTCCACATGCTGTACTTTAGTACATGACTGTATCTTTAACTGTTAAAGAGGTAATGAGGTTTTCTGTGCTACTCGCACGACACGCATCGTACTGATGTGCAGTCAGCCAGGTGTAATTTTTATGATGTATTAGTTACTGTGCATTAATCACTTTTTAGAGGTAAATAATTTGGTCATCAATGGAAAAAAACATGCAATGTATATCAAGATTTTTCTGCCTGTAAGTTTTAAATGGGTCATCTAAAGGGCATTGAACAGTGCTTTAAAATGTTTAAACTTCCCTTTTTAGAACTTATATGTGAGCTACAGGGGGTAGCTGTTGAATTTTTAGAAGTGGCAGAGAATTAGCTCACAAGCTATAGGGCAATCTTTATCTTATTGCTAGTGAAATGGCCAAATTATAAACCTCTAAACAAAAGTGAATTCTTAAAGAAAGGCTGCTTTATGATAGTGGTGCTTCTGGGTCCCATTATGATACAGCACATGGTCATCATAAGGCTTTGTCTGGCAAAGTGCACTTACACACTTTTTTTTAGCTCTTGCCATTGTATATTTTTATAATCATGTGTAAAGTTTCAGTTTTAAGCAGCTTTCGCTCTGAAATATTTATGAGTCCACGAGATCAGTTTGATCTCTGCATGCTCCGTAGTTCTTATTTGTATTCATGTTAAAAGATCAACACCAGAAATGTGGTACACTTGACAGGTTCAGAGCAACTTGGAATGAAAAAGAAGGGCCCTCATGTGAGTTAATGATGGAGCTGTGCAAAGGCATCGTAATAGCTGTTGCCAATAGCAATGTCTGTTCCTGCATAAACCATTGTGATCTGTCATTTTCATGAGCAGATTTGCTTTTTCTGCAGCTCATTACTTAAAAATAAATTACCAAAACCACAGACAGAGCTATGAAGGGCCAAATTAAAGCAAGGATTCTCTTTGCTTTTGGAATTAGAGCTGCTCTCACCAAATATGAACTGGGCTCAGGAAGTCAAAATTCCTTGTAAAACATGCAGTACTGTGTAATGGATATTTGTTGTCAAAAGCCTTACTGTGACAGAGTGCTGTATCTTCCTTCAGTGTAAGCCTTCATTATAGGACCAAGCTAACACCATTTATTAATGCCTTTTTTTCCATTTCTACAACAAAACCAGTGGAAGAAAGTGCATGATGTCAGTGTGCTTGGAAGTAATGTTGCTTTGCTTGTTCTACCATGTATTAGGGGAGAATTTCGACCGCCAAGCCAGCATTCGGCGGTCTCTAATTTACACAGACACGGTGGTAAGACGGCCGAAGAAAGTCAAAAGGAGAAAGACTATTACAGGAATCCCTGACAACATACAAAAGGAGCTAGGTATGGCTCATCAGAACTGTATTCCATCCACTGTTCATTGTCACTGCTTATCATTACACCACTAATAACATTACCAGTGCTCATGAAACCAAATACAGTCTGATAGCCAATTTCAGTTCCAAACACGCGTGTGCCTCCTTTCCACCTCTTGCATTGGGAAGCTGGGACCTTTAATCTGTTGACTTCCATCTGCTAAAGGGAACAGGATGTTTGGAAAATGGTGTACTGGTACAATGAAAATCTGCAGGGATGTAAGGTTTCTGGACTTCAATGCTTTCCTTCAGATTTGATCATTTTCTCCAGGATGTTCACCAAAGTAAAACTGAAGTGGGCAGATGTATTGACTTGTGAGCAATTACTTGTGGAGTAAATCAGTTCATGGATACCTTCCTGAATCTGCTGAGGATTGCATCAAGAGTGAAAAAAATATTTTCCAGTTTAGTTTTGGCAACCCCTTAAGTATCAGTATTATTTGATTGGCAGTAACTTATCTGGGTTTATTTAGCTATTCCATATATTCTAAAGGAAAGGTAACTTTCCTTTAGAATATGTGGAATAGCTTATAAAGTCAGGTAAGTTTGGTTTATTAAGAAGGAGGACTGCCTGAGGTAGTGTAAATCTGACCTATTCAGTCACATTTACACTGCCTCAGCCAGTCCTCCTTCATACTTTGTAGTAGATGTAAATTCAAAGCTGATGAAGCAATCTGAATTTTGGCCGACCTTTCAATTTTTGCAGAATTATTTGATTTAAATTGTGTTGTTTTAGGTTTGGTTTTTTTTTAATTATTTCCATTTTTCCCAGATTATAACTACACAGATAAAAGTATGCCTCCCTCCCCCCCTTTTTTTCTGTAGAGGAAGAATATGTTTTAAAGTAGTCTGGCAGAACTTAATTTTGGTGCTTTACATGTGAAATCATCTCATATATTGATGATTTTAGTAAGTTTTACTACCTTGCATGTTGCATCTATTTCTTTTTTAATAGGTTTTCAGTTCATGGTTATTTTCCTGGAATTTTCTGAAACAAAAGCAAAAATCTGTAGCTTGTCTGGATAGGTTTGAAATGAACTAGAGGGTCAGGCACAGAGAAAGCCAAGAAACAGACAATTACGTGCTGAGAAGTTTGTGAGTGGAACTGGGCTCCTTCAGCATCTGTAATGAAACAGTGCCCTGCCATGGGAATTCTCTGTCTCAAGAAAGCATTTACAAAATATAGAGGTTACATTTGTGACCACTTCAAAAAGACGTTTCATGCTTGAAAACATCAACTGTAGTTTTATTTGGTTGAGTAAACTGAGAATGCAGTTGGCATCTATCCTAAAAAGAATTTTTCAGTTAATACCTTAAAAAAAGTTTATGACTTTTGCCAGTCTGTTCACTAAGGGTGACAAGTTTTTACCTTGATTTTCATCTTTCATCTCTGTGCTGAGCACGTTTCATGTTGCACTGCTTGGAGGTTTTTTTCCTTGGCTTCTATTTTAAGTTGTGGGCTGGCAGTATCCCACTGTAGGAGCTCTCCCTGGATGGTTCCCTGGCCCACAACCTGCAGGCACATAGGCTCCAGCCATCTGCCCTACAGCAGAAGTTGTCTGAGGAGCTCCATGGTGAAGCTTCTGTGGTGATTGTATCTCTTCCAGGGAGCAAATTGCCTGCCAGGAGAACTCTGTGATGGCCGTATCCATCCTCTTAGTGTATTGATTTCCATCACAAGATTCGGGGTGCACTTGGAAAGAGTGATAGGGTCCTCATCTTACACCTGGGGGGACCAGACATGCTGCTCCAAAGTGGCTTAGCCAGTCAGCCACCAGGCTGCTGGCAAGGCTGGGAATAACTGCAAGCCTACCCTATCCCCGTTCGGTGCTCTTTCTTCCTTTTCTCCCCTGTCACTCCCCAAATATTTCTGTAGCAGTCCATTCCCTATTTCTCTTACACTGTCCCAAAACAAACAACAAGTTGTTTTAAAACATTCCACAGTTCATTTGATCGGAGCAAGTATCCGGACTAAACTCCAAATCAAGCAATTGCATTATGCCTATTGACATTCTCCCTGTAGTTTCAGCTGAATAAATCTCTTTGTTTCTCCCCTAAAGCATTGCTGTGAATGCCTATAATATTTACACAGAGATTAAAATCCCTTGGTACACTGGAGTTGCTGCGTGCAGGCTAAATAACCAACATATACAGCAGATTCTTGTAACCTCTTGTTTATCCTTCAGAAGGAAGCAGAAACTTGAGAGAACCTCAAAGCTTCAACCAGGCTTGGACTATTTTCATTTCTTGTGAGAGAGCCTGGAAGAACTTCTGTCAGGCCAAGCTGCTGGGGTCCTCCCCTGGCTGCTTTGGGTCCTTTGGAACAGCAGAGACCAAGCAGAAGAGAAATCCTGCGCTGGCTGCTGAGCTCAGCGGATGTGGTACCTTCATACAGCTTAGCCAGACATACTGAAAGGAAACATTAACTGCACCCATGTGCTCCAAGTATCTTTAAACATTCTTGCTTTTTAGCATTGAAATGCTGTTGTGTTTACACAGGTGTCTTCCAGCAATGAACCAGTCTCTCTGTGTAGAAAATTCTGCATAAAAAGTCTGCATAAATAAAATGCAATGTGATAGATGAGATTCTGAGACACGGTAAGAATGTGAGGTGTCTACCAGTTTAGAGGTGGCAGTTACCTTTTGAAGTTGTTTCTTAACTGCAGCACCCTCTCAGTACTATTTAGCAGAGTGACACCAAAGTAAGAGGAGAAGGCAAAGCATTCTTCTCTCTGCCAAACACAGCAATGAAAAAAAGTCAGTTCTGCATACATCTGAATTAGCTTCCTTGTCTTACAGAACATAAATACTACATACATATTTAATGGGAGTGAGTGTTGGGCCAAAACTTTAGAAAGAGCAAGAAACTTAGATGTTTTACTTCAGGTGCTCTTGGTTTCTCTACTCTGTGTTGCCATTATCCATTGTCTCTAGATGTCTTCTTCAGAAGATACCTTATATGCAAACCTGTATTCCCCCCTCAGACAAGAAAATAATTCCCAAACAGAAGTTTGGTAGAGATGAGCACCTCTCTGGAAGAACCTGTCAGTGGCCTTGCTCATTTCTTGGCTCTTGGTTATCATCAGCTCCCTTCACACGTTCCAACTCTGCAGATAAAGTAAAGGCAGCAAAATGCTTTCCACCTTTTCATGTCCCTTATTTCTGTCAGTGCTCTAGAGTCTGGCTCAGACTAACTTAATTTCTGTGAAGGTTCCAAGTTACCTGGTTAAGAGTGTTTCTCCAGAGCTCTGGATCAGTGCAGTCCCAGACACCAGTGAGCAACTTCTGGTGTGCCAGACTCCCTCCCTGTCTTGCAGGAGGAGCAGGTCTCAGACCTGACTATCAGTTCCACTACAGCTCCTAATAAACATACCCTACCAAAACAGGGGAGAGGAAAACATCTTCCAACTTTCCCTCCTTTTGATTTCTTCTTCTTCTGACAGGCATTTTGATGTTTTGGGGTTTTTTTATTCTAGCAGAAAGTTTCTGTCCTCTTGATTTCCAAAAATGTCTTCTAATTTTATACTTTGTGTGTACTTCCTTTGGATTATTTAAATTAATTTTTCCATCTTGCAATTGCAGTTCATAGTCTTTTTGGTTCTGTGTTTTTTTTTGCCCCATGTACTTTTTTTTTCCCTTTCTTGACCTAAGGGTTCAAAGGGTCAGAATGACCTCATACAGTTTTTTTCAGCGTATTTTCCTACCTCAGTTTATCAGTAGCTCACTATCACCTGTAGCATCTCTTGGGAATGACTGACACCCCAGCTGTTAGTCCTTCATTTGCTTTCTTGCTGTGCAGCTCAGACCCCTGGTGGTACCCGTTGGTCTCTCAGGTATCATTTGGGACTGTTGAAGCTCTCTGTTGACAATGAAGCAATTCCACCTCAGCAACATGGAGGCAAATGAGTCCTTCTGATCTCTGGAAACTCCGCTGTTCTCTTAAAAACGCCTTTTAATTGATACTCTTCTCCAGTTAGTTCCCTCCAGGGCTAGCAATCACTCAAGCTACAGGTCCCATGGGTAAGGCAAGTCCCAGATACCCATTGGTCCTATAGAAATACCACTCAAATACCCAGCTGTTCCAGACAAGTAGTTCTGCACATGCTTCTGCTTGCAACTTTAGCAGTCTTCGGAGACAATAGCTCTGTTTCAGAGTTATTGTGCCTTTTGACTTATAATGGGTTTATACCTGTAGTTTCCCACCATTTTATGTTTCCAGCACTATCCATCTGTAGATCAGGTGTTAGAAAGCAGGTATAATCTGCTTTTGGTACTGGGAGGATGAAGAACACAGATGCCAAGAATATAAACTTGACCAGAGGCTATTAGGTTAGAGAAATTAATAGAATCAAGAAAACTTGAATTCCCAATATTTACATCAGAATTCTCCCTCTCAGGGTGGAACTGATATGTGCAAGTATTCAGGATATCTTTTAGCTAGCAGTACTGAAAAGTTTCACAAGATTCACTGCAGTATTTTTCTTCCCCTCTGAGAGATTACAGATGCTTCATGGAGCACAGTGAAAATTCCTTAAAATTGCCACAAGCCAAATGTACTTGTCTGTTTCTTGTTGTGTCGTTTAAAATAACTCAGTTTGTAAGTCCTGGGGTAAAACAGATTAAGAATCTCTGGAGTTTTGTTGCAACACTAAATTGTGGTGCCTGCACGGTGACTTAGCCAGTTTACCAGGTTTGCAGGAGGATTGCTAGGGTGGGGCATGAGGAGGCAGTGAGAGCAACACACCTTAGGAATGTGCCTGTGGCATAGGATGCAAGTGCTTACATTAGAAATGGTTAGTCAGAAGGTGAGAGAGACTGCTTCTTTGTTCTCGTTGAAACAAGCATGTACTTCGTGACACCTGCACACATACTGTGTGGCTATTCAACCCCTCAGTTTTCCACACCCATTTCAGTGCAGAGGACCTTCCCTGTGACTCTCTGCAACGAGCTGCTGGTGCCACCACATTGGCTGCAGTCACAACAGGCCTGCTAGTAGCTAGTACCTGGCCCCAGAGATTACATACAGACACGCTTTCTTCCCCATCAGATTTGCCAAATTTGTCATTCTCAATCCCTGTCCTCTCTAAGGAGCAGCACCAGTGTCTGCCAGAGCCCACAGAGTGGGTGTTCTTTACTTGCTGCTGGAGCCTGCACTAAACATGAGCATTAGTGAGGAGCATTTGCTCTTTAGAGAGAATTTCAGCATAGTAGGGTAATAAAGAAGAAAAGAGCACATAGATACAGGTCTCCTGTGGTGAACATAGCACTGACTGCAGTGCTGCTGGACACAGGATAATACAAAAGGCAGACAGGACAGTTGTTACTTTCAGCCACCTTTATCATGCACCCAGTTTGCAGCTACTTCTGATTTCACAGTGTTCAGCACCTGTAACCTGATGTCTAGTTTTGCAACACTTTTTGCTGCTGTCTGCTCACATGTTGTCCCCGCAACTAGATGGACTTATGGATGATATTCTTTAAAATATCTGTTTTCTGACAAACCTAGCATTATGAGTGTAGTAGTCAAAGGTTTGAGCTGTCCCTTAGAATAGGATTGTCTTCTAGCTGTAGTACCAACAAACATTTTAAGGGGGTTTGAAAATCCTTACTTTCCAGTATTACTCTGGAATACTTCTTGCTACCCTCCTCTGAATTTCACCAAAATCATAAATACCTCAGCATTTTACCAGTATACCTGAGTCTTAAATGTTTCTCTGTTTGGTTTTTTGAACCATTTTCCCTGCAGATTTCTGTTGTACCTCTTCAGAAAACAGAACTATAAAAAGAGAAAATCCTCACAGCTTTGCATGAGATTGTGCATACTTGTAAAGCCAAAACCAAAGCTGAAAGAGTTTCAGAATATGCTGCATTTCTACAGGAAAAAAAAAAAATTCAGACCTCAAAATTATGTTTCTGTTAGTAACACCAATGCAAAATTCCTTCCCTAACCATATCCCATAGTATGACTGAAAGATGTAGCCCTGTAGTTTATATTTGTAAAGCTGGGCTGTCTTGCCCTCCACAATCCTGTATTTATTTGGGCTCTGAATCATTCTGACTAGAAGAGGCCTCTCACCAATGCAAAAACTTACTCTAATGGGCTTCCCTGCAGTATTGAGGTTGTGAACATTTACTGCTGTTGAGTCAATTTATGCCGTTTCCCAGATCATATTAGGTGGGACCATAAACGACATCTATTCTGGTAGCAAACCCAGGATAAGCACTGGTTTTCAGCAGCATGCTGCAGCTGGTTGTTGATGCTGCCCTCTTGTTAGTGTGCTGCACTGGCACTGCTCTGGCTGGGGCAGCCAGCAGTGCCCAGGCTCTTCTGGGGCGTGTGTGCCAAGGGAAAGGGCAGGAGCTGCTGTGCCAGGCATTTTGGTACAGCCATCACTGGCCTCCTTCATTCAGTGGCCTCTTTTATTCAGTGCCATTAATTTTCAGACATCACTGTGCATTTACCATGAGCAGTATGTCCCAACAAATGCCTTCTGACACTCCTTGTTTTGGGAAGAGAAAGTGAGGTTAGCAAGTCCGCCATTGGTCCACTTTGCCATTTACCTTCTTTAGCAGTAACATTTTGAGCAGACAAGGAACACCCATCTGCATTGTACTACTTGTGAAAGAAGGTGCATTTAGCTTCCTCTGAATACGATACAGACATACCACATACTGAAATGAGGTGCTCAGCCACAGGTCAGTGTATGACAGTATTAGATACTTGCTGAAGTGCTGGCCGCTTCATTCTCCACCAGCACCATCCTTTTGTCTCATCTGCGTGTGTGTTTGTGTGTGTGTGTTTCACGGTGGCAGAAGAAGAAAAATACTCCATCTTTTTGGCTTATTTATATATCTTGGCATGCAGATTTTTGTTCCCAGATATTTTTAATTGACCAGCAGTTAAAATTGGTGATGTCATGGTTCCAGAAACATTTGTGATGTCTACTTGGATGTTTTTCTCTGTCTTAACTAAAGGGGTACACTGATTCCACAGGAAAAAAATACCTAGAAAGGAAAATTATTTTTCTCACTGTACAGTTCTTAATAACTGTACATGGAATATGCAAATCCCTCACTTGGTTGGCTGCAGTAGTCCATCTGTTCTGGCAGTATCTTGTATTAGATTATCTAAGGCATTTGCCAGAATCTGAGTATTCAGCTCTGCAGCAAACCTGTACCAGAAGCAGAAAGCGTCTGCATTTTTATGAGAGCGAGAGAATTTACACAAAGCAAGCTAACTAGGCTTCAAGCTGCTGAAAGACTACTTACATGCCTGAGGAAAAGAAGTAAACAATCTTTTTAGTGTGTGCTGCTTTAACTGTAGCCTTTTCAGAGTCTTCTTTTCCTTACCCTAAATGCCTCTTTTGCCTGCCAAGAATCAGGATGATTAAATGTCCTCTAAGTGGTGTTTAAAGCTGCATGATAAGAATACCTATCCTCCCAAAGCAGTTTCATATAGTAAAGGAGAACATATATGAAAGGAGAACATTTCTTTCAGGTATTCTTCTTTGCTCCCGAGACTTGCTAAGGCAGAGACTTGAAATAACCAGTTTTTTCCCCCACAGTGTCATATGTGTAGCATCCTTACCAGAATCTCCAGCAGCATGCCTGCCTCTCTCTTGCTATTTATACAGCAGTGTAACTGAATTCAAAACCAACAGCCTTACACAGACTAATTTTAAAGCAGTCCTCTGGGTGGTGATTTTAAAAGGCAGCTACCAATAAAACTGTAAATTTAAAAGAGCCCTAGAATCCTTTCTGTTGACCCAGTGATAACTTTATTTTGAACTGAAACTGATTTTCCACTGTCTTCAAAGTTGGGGGTGGGGGGGATTATGCCAATATGTGATTATTCTTTCTTTTAGAAAAAATGGTTGTTTTATTTCCTGATGGTGCTGAAGATGAGACAACCATCAATACCAGCTGTTTCTTTTCCCCAGTTCTTAGAATTTTTCCTTTATGATAAATAGAAAGTAGTTGTATGGACAAAAGTTATCTAATGGTTTTCTTTGCAGTGTTGAATAATGTAATATGAATGCTCCTATAGTATATGTATTATCTCTGGTAAAACAATGCATGTTTCCATGTGTTAGCATTCTTTGAGACAAACTGTAGGACTTGGAGAGCTATCTGTGTCCTGAAATATTTTTTTCTGAAGTGTAATGCTTGTAAAAAGCAGATCCTTTTATTCATATTAGTCTCCAGATTTCCTTCCCCTTTTCTTTATTGCATGAGGCATTAGCATGGAACACGCTTCACGTTTCTCAGGCTTTTGTCTGTTCCTGCTGCGTTGCCTACTGGAAGTCAAACAGTACTACTTGGTTTCTGATACAACTGATTACTATGGAAATTATTACCATGTCATAAACAGAGGATTTCATGTGTCGAATGTGCAGCAGGAACGCAAAGGATTCTGTAAGCAGAAGGTTCCTGGTAATAAGGAAAAAGGGAAGAGAAATGCAGAAAGCAGATGATGCTTCTGCAAAATCCATTGTTGCAGATTCTCCTTCAGAAGGCATAACCTGCAGCAGGAGCGTGGAGATTGAGCTCTTTGCTGGGTTGCTGTTTTTTTTAAATGAATGAGAAGATAAATGTGAATTTGCGCTTCAGGAAGTAATTATTTTATTTTGACTCCAGCAGTTGGTACTGGCCAAAGTGATTACCGAGGGCATTCGATGTATGTCCCAGATCACTGTTCCACGCTAGGGAGACTAGACAGCTATCGCTCTGCTATGCAGCGCTCTGAAACCAAGGACACCAGCTGCCAGACGGAGGAAGTTAAAGTTGTGCCCCCTTCAATGAGAAGAATACGAGCTCAGAAAGGACAAGGCATTGCAGCCCAGATGTCTCAGTTCTCCAGCTCATCTGGAAACATGTCAGTGATGAGTGATTCTGCTGCAGTTATATTTGCTTCTCGCCAAAATAACGACATGGGTTTTCACAGCTTGCCTCGAGTTGGTGCAAGAGTGTCTCTGCAGTCCCTAGATGAGACACAGAGCATGATGTCGAGGCAGACAGAAGACATTGCTGGCACTTTACCCCACCAGATAAGTAAATTGCAAGTGGATGATAGCGTTGTGCATCTGAGGAATAATCCCACGATGGGGACCCTGTCGAGGCCAAAGTCCCAAGAGGTGAGAAGCTGTGATAGTGAGAAGTCCTCAAGCCCAGCATGTGTGGTCTCTCCTCACGCCACTTATTCAACGAGCATCATACCCAATGCAACACTGTCATCCTCCTCGGAAGTTATCCTTATTCACGCTGCCCAGAGTGTTGGATCACTGGATAGTAAGATTTCCAGCTCCACTGCCTTTCCAAATCCAAGAGACAATCCTGCTGCCAGCAGTGCAATAGGTGGGAAAGAAGATCACCATTCTTCAAGTGGTAACTGGAGTGAGAGTAGCTCCACACGTCACTCACAGACTTCAGATACCATCCCATCTAACACTGTCATGATGCTTTCTCTTGGTGACTCTGCTGTCTCTCTGAGCACTCCTGGGAATGCAGAGGCTGGGTCTCAGAGCACGAGCTACAGCTGCAGGAACACTGCTGCTTTAGCAAGCCCTTCCCAGGACAGCGATGGTCAGAGTGAATCCAGCTATTCTGGGGAGCGAGCGCAGGCGGCAGTGAGCAGCACGGAGCATTGGTTGTACAAGTCTTCAGAAAGCAGCGAGACCCCTTCACGCAGGGTGGTTTGTACCACACCAGGCTGTGCCACGCCCAGGAGCAACCTGAGCAGCAGCAGCCTGGAGAGGACCTCGGTCAGGGACGATTCTACTTCCCTGTATTCTGTGGACCATGATGGCTATTACGGCTCCGTGCACATGGACTCTGGACTCAAGTCAGATGTGCCGTGCAACAGTACTAATGGTTTTGAGAACCCCAGAGACAGTGTAATAAATGTCTTTGAAGGAAAGGAGAAGAAACATCAGGATGACCACTCAGGCCAAGGTGACAAATCCCTTGCAAGAAACATCTCACTGAAAAAGGCAAAGAAGCCACCTTTGCCACCATCGCGAACAGACTCACTCAGAAGGGTGCCTAAGAAAAAAGCGCAATCCAATGGACAGGTACTGGATGAAACCCTTATTGCTACCCTCCAGCATTCTCTGCAGCTGAATCTCAAGTGCAAAAATGGCAGCTCCCCTTCCCAGAGCCCCTGCAGTGATTATGAGGATCCCTGGGTGTTGCGCTCCCGAAGCCAAAGCTCAGTGAGTGCGAGCAGCAGCATGATGTCCACCACTGCTCCAAACCTGTACTCCATCTGCACAGTCACTCCCTCCCAGAGTGAAACAAGTAGCATAAAGTCGGAGTATGCTGACCAGTGGGGTTACTACAGTGACTATGCTGCAGTGCCAGATGACCAGGTGAAATCTCCAGTGACCCATTCTGCCAGTACATCATCTGCTCTCAGCGATTACAGCATCAGCCACTTCAGTGATGGCTCAAGGGCTTCTGTGCCACAAGTGCCCAGTGGACTGGCCAAACCAAAGAGTGCTTCTCCAGAGAAATCCCACCGAGTCACATCGCCATCGAGTGGGTACTCCAGCCAGTCCAATACACCCACTGCGCTTACTCCGGTGCCTGTACTTGTAAAGTCTGCCTCATCAGGAAATGGGAAATCCAAGCTGAAGCCTAAAGTGCCTGAAAGGAAGTCCTCTCTTCTGTCTTCAGTCTCCATGTCTTCATCATCCACTTCTCTTTCTTCAAATACATCTACCGAAGGGAGTGTGAGTGTGAAGAAACTGGACCCTGCCCTGAGCCCTCCTGTGGATTCTGGTGCGCCTCCTCCACCACCTCCTCTTCCAACACCTCCACATTGCCCTGAACTTTCTCCTCCTCCTCCTCCTCCTCCAGCAGAAGTCATGGATCTGTCACCATTGTCGGCCTCTCCCACGTTCCCCCCTCCTCCACCAGAAGCCAGTGTAAATTCTACCTTTGCTCAGACTGTCCCATGGTTTCCTCAAGAAGCCTCCAGCAGTTCATTCTCTTCCCCTGTTCCTCCTCCTCATTCTTGCCCCTTCGCTGTCCCGCCACCAGCACCACCACTTGATCCCAAAATAACGAAAGGTGCAGCAATATACCCACAGTATTCCTTTAAGAAACGCAGCCAGGAGGATTCTTGCTACAGTCCACTGAGACAGCCACTCAACAAGCAAGATTCATCAAGACCTGTGATGCCATTAGTAACCCCCAAAGCACTGCAAATGGTGCAGTTGAGGTCTGTGAAAAAATCAACAGAGGGTGAACCATCAACTGAATCTGCTTCTGAAACCACCTCTCAGGAAAAGGGTACTGCAAATGCATCGTCACAGTCTTTGCTGAAGCCATCTCTCTCACTAAAACTCAGCACCAGCTTAGGTGATGAGGAAATGAAAACTCAAGGCACTTCATTTAAAAATGCAGTTCAGACACTGTCTCGGGGTTCTCCTCTCGTTCTCTCTGATGGCACACCTGTACTTGACAGTGATCAAAAGCCTGTGAATGCAGTAGGTCTAAAGAAATCTTCTGAAGCTGACGCTGTGGGGTCAGCCACTGATGACACACCTGAGTCCTCAGTGCAGAGTGAAGACTTCCTTTCTGGCACGTCACTTCAGGGGTCACCAGCATCTCCTGATAAGACTCAGGTTGTGTTGCCAAGCAAGAAACCACCTCCTATTTCAAAGAAACCCAAACTGTTCCTTCTGGTACCACCTCCACAGTTAGACCTTACAGTGGAGAAAGCAGCTGAAGTGAGTGAGAGTGCCAGAAGCCCAGCTAAGGGAGACGCTGTGCTTGCACACTCTGAGGAGGCGAGAAACTGCCTTACAGATGGACTCGGTTCTAGCGAGATGGACTCTGGCAGCCTGGTTCCTGAGGGAGGAGCTGCTGGATTCACCTTCTCTGAGACAGTGGGAGCGAATGCCTTTGTAGTACAGCCTGCTGCATCACCAGTTCAAGAAGAACCCAGGCAGGAGGAGCAGTCTGCTTTTGATGAAGGAAGCAGTTCAGGCAGCAGCCAAGACAGTGGCAGTAACACTGACGGGCACCTTTCCCAAGAGAACGAAAGTGGTGAGTCTCTTTTCTCTAATTCAGATGCAGCAGTAGCTATTTTGAAGAAGGTGGGGAGTGAGAATAGCCATCCTAGCACTGAGGTGGCATTCTTGTAGAGGGCAGAACCTCTTGTGATTGTTACAACTAAAACAAAAAAAGAAAGTTGTGGGAATCTGATTAATACATCATGACATTTCATACAATTCCTTTCTGACTTCTCTTTGTTGCAGACATGGAAGGGAAATGATGCTTTATTTAACCATACTAGCATGTTAAAGCATGCTATGAAATGAGTTTGTTAATACTAGTTTTGCATTTTAGTGGAAATCTTACAAAATTTCTTCTGTTATTGTTATCTGCCTGTTATGTGTGAGCAAGCACAGGTATTTAATGCACTGCAGTTCCCTGAGCAAGTGCTCATCTGAAATCACAATAATGACAGTGCTGTGCTCACTCGGTCCATCAGATGCTTCTCCTTGGAGGCAGCAAGGGCTGTTTTCAGGACTGTGTGCCCCGAGGGGTTTGCACGACTGACTCTGTTGTTCTCTTTGCATAGTGGAGGTGTTTGAATCAGACACAGCCAGTAGTTCATTCCTGCCGAGCAATAGTTATGGGGAAGAGACGGATGGAGTGGCAACACCAGCAAGACCAAGGACTACTGAGGATCTTTTTGCAGCCATTCACAGGTACTGCAGAAACTGCTCTTCCTGTACTGTCAGGTCTGGTAGGTCTTTCAGAAATAAATTGAACATTGTTTTATAAAACACCCAATTACAACAGTCATGGCTTTAACAGAAAGCACTTATTTATCAACTTTCTACTAAGGCTTTATGTGAAAAAAATGAGGAGAATAATTTGCATTTTATTGTTTTATAAATGTATTTAACCCATTCTGAACTAAAACCAACAACTGATTAAATGGATGTAGATTATATTATAAATACCTTGCCCCTTAAATATCAAGTTATGTCTAGTACTTATTGTACTGTTCTCAATCTGCCATATTAACTCTACTGTTGCTTTTTCTGTGTATCTTTTTGTTTTCATTCTCGTTCTTCTCCATCTCTTTTTACTCTCTTCGCTGCTTATATGGTGCAGTTTGGGACAGAGGCTCAACGCTAATGCTTCATGGCAAGCGTGGCTGAAACTGGCAAGTAACACAACATGTCAGTCATATGGCAGAACATATGGCAAACGCTGGATTATAGTTTGCCATAATCCAGCCTGAGGTCGGGTGTTTTGTGTCAAACTGGTTCATGAACGAAATGTGCGGTACTGGCTCTCTTGTTAATGACATTATTCATTTCCCTTGAAAACAAAGTCATCCCGAATGGCATCTAGATTTGTGTGCTGTTCTCGTTCGGTGCTCAGAAAGGAGAAAACGCGGGGAAGCCCCGAGGAGGGGCGAGCCCCAGGGCCGGGCGGGGCAGGCGGGGCTCCCTCGGGGCGCGCCGGGCGTGGCGCCAGCGCCACCGCGTGGCTGCGCCGCGCACTGCACGCGGCGGAGCGGCCGCCTCCCTGCCGCGGGTGCGGCATTGTCCGTCCAGGTGTTCCGTCAGCTTGCACATCTGTGCAGCGGGAACGAGAGACGGCAAGAGAGCGCCTGCCGGCTGGCAGGCTGCAGCGTTTTGGATGCAAATGCTATTTTTTTTTTTTTCTTTTGAAACGAGTCCTTCCCAGACATCACAAAATTTACATGTATATGATAGTGACTTTTTATAATTTGCTGTTAACCCCTTAGGACTTGGCCTGTATGAGCCCTTCTGAAAATGATCTGTTGCATCCGTGTTGCATGGCACTCTCTAGAACTGCCTCAAATCTGGCTTTAGAATGAGATATTCTGGCCAGTAGCCATTCTCCTTTATGTATGCAGATAGAGAGCGAATTTCTGTGTGTATGCACATACCTCTAATTCGTGAGTTTGTGGGGAGGTAGACAGTGGAATTGGACGTGACATACTTAGAACTGCTTGACACATTTTTTATTAAGACCTTGCTTTTACTGGCTTTGGACTTGAACCAAATTCTTACGTGGTTGCTAATTAATAGAAAAGATTTAGGTTTTCCCCCACTGTTTCTAAGAGGTGTTATTTCAGTTATTGGCACTCTTGAGTGTATGCTTTGGGGCAGGATAAGAAATTTAGTGGTATGTGCATTAAGAACAGGAAGAACAGTCCAAAGTTTTAAGTCATAGTTTTGTTTGAACATATATCCTATCTGTCTGAAAAGCCACCAAAACCAAATTTTGTCCTTATTTTCGAGTTTCTTCCACAATTCATTCATACTGAGGAAAACCAGCTACATGCTGACAGCAAACTGACTGCTCTGCACTGTGTTCACAATCTCACCATATCACTCCAAGCTAGGATAACAGTCTTTCCCGGCAGATCTTTACAACTAATATTTTTTTTCAATTTAATTTGGGATTTGGTAACAGTACAACCCCAACACTGCAGTGTTTAAAGATACCCATAGGCAGCCAAAACCCTAATGAAGGGAAGTCTTTGCTCTGTAACAAATACACACATGTGTTCACATACAGGCTTGCAGAGCATCCAAACACCAAAATCATCTGCTGTCTGCAGCAGTAGCACACAGTTAAATCTAGATGAAATTCTACATTGGCTGCTCCTGAAGTCATCATTGTATCTCTTTGCTGTCTTCCATGTCCATTCATCCTCAGGCTGAATGGACATTGGTATCACATTCTTACTCCAGAAAGACAGGTGGAGGCAGCAGCAGCTGCTGAAATTAACAGCTGGTGCAGCTGCCTGCAGGGCTGTCACAAGTGAGCTGTGCATAAACTTCACCACTTAGGAGAGACAGGATCGCTCCAAAGTCTTGGCACAGCCTATAGCAATGGCTGTTGCTTCCACCTACTCAGCTGATGGATCTTGCTTCTTTGTTTTAATTGGTTTTTTTAATTATTAATAGGCTGCGATGCATGAGCACATTTGAGCCTGCCTTGGCAAAATCTCAAGGCTTTTAAGAAAGTAGAGCTAAAGATCACATTAAGTACAAATCTGTTTTACAAGGGGAATGGTCTGGGTTGAACACATGCTTGATAAAAATTAATATTGAATTTTATAGCATGATAATTTTATATCTCTAAGAAGTCTGTTGACTTGTTTTAAACTTCTGCCAAAATATCATATTTAAAATTAGGCTTTACATGATCTTTTTTAATTAATTCTTGCTCAGTCAGCAAAGAAACAAAACAGATGCAGATACCAGGCATGTACATTTCTTTAAGATTTCTAATAATGTGAAAATAAGGCAATAAAAGTCCAGTTTCCACATACTCCCAGTTCCATGGTTATCTCTTAATTTTATTTTTTTTGTGTTGTCCCTGCACTTCACATTTAAATAGACAAACTCCGCTCTTTCATTTGGAAAGATAACTTTCTTGTCAGGAAGTTGGTCTCTCCTTCATTTGGTTGAAAGTTGCAATGACAGAGCACCAACATAACTGTGATTTTTTTTCTGTGCATCTTGAGAGGAGCTGCAAAAATTTTTTCTCTATTTAATATTTGGATTAGAGAGGAATTTTTTAAATAATTTAATCAAGAATTGTTGTATGTGGCTCCCTTTTCTCCATTTTCAGTACATTGCTGTGTCCATTTTTTCTGAAGGAAAGTGCACTAAACTACACTTCTAATTCTCCAGAGAGTGTCAAATGAAATCGTAAAATGAAACAAAACAACCCGTATGATCTAGATGATATATTTTGAATCAAGTCCCCAAATTAACCAAGAAACAGCATGGAGTAAAAATCTTTATAGCATATTAGTCTGAGCAGTTGAATACTGACTCCAGAAAACCCAATTCACTAAATTTGTTCAAGTGTTTTGAACATCAGTATTGCCAGTTTTAGTAGTTTGATTGTTCCAGATTTGCAGAAAAAGAGTAATAAAGTTGTCTTATACCTCCAATACCTGCATTAGTGCCTGTACAGTTCTGGTGGTGTTCTTACTCATGCTTTAGATTTAGATCATTTCTTCCTTCTCCCTGTCTCTGCTTTAGCTTAATTCATTGTCATCCCTCTAAACTGAATTTAATTAGAGGAGGTAAAAGGTTTCATTTTTGTGTCATCCTCTTCTTTTGTGTGTTTCAAACTCAGATCCAAAAGGAAAGTCCTTGGCCGTAAAGATTCTGAAGACGACCGTACCCGCAACCATTCTCCGTCTCCCCCCGTAACTCCCACTGGTGCTTCCCCAAATTTAGCTACCCTCAAACAAGCCGGATCTATTCAGAGAAGCGTTCGCAAGAGCAGCACCAGCAATGACAACTTCAAAGCCCTGCTGCTGAAGAAAGGGAGTCGCTCTGACACCAGTTCCCGTATGTCCGCAGCGGAGATGCTGAAGAACACGGACCCGCGGTTCCACCGGGCAAAGGCGGACTCCTCCCCTGACCTTCCCGACAGCCCTGCCAGCTGCTCACCCAGCAAGGGCAAACGGGCCCAGGAAGAGTGGGCCAAGAGTGAGGGGCTGATGCCAAGGAGCATGTCCTTCTCTGGCACGAGGTACGGCCGGTCACGGACACCCCCGTCTGCTGCCAGCAGCAAGTACAACGTCCGCAACCGCATCCAGAGCAGCCCCATGACTGTCATTAGTGAAGGAGATGGGGAAATGGTGGAACAGTCCGAGGGCAGGGTCCGGAGGACTTTGGAAGAGCAGCAAGAGGGACAGCTTGATATGTTTAACAGTGATGAAATGGACGTGAATGACTTTCCCTATGCTGAGGAAGCAGGCTGCAAGAAGACCTTGGATCCAGCCCGTGTAGATTTAATGACTCAACCAGGTGCTTCAAGGAAGTATCTAAACTCTTCAGCAGAAGAAAGTTAAAAGGCTTTGGATATTAGTCTGGAAAATCACAGGGACTGAATTCCAGAAGAAAGCCCAGACCAGGACAAGGTTACTTTGCTGAGCATTTATTCCACAAACTGCATGTGTACATTTAAATGCTAAAGCAACGATGTTTCTGCATGATTGGGGTGGGGAGCACTTGCTTTGAATGAGTGGTCTGTGGCTTGAAGAAAGTTAACAGTTGAATTTTTTGTGTAAAGCCTTAGAAGTCCTCTTGTGGGGTGGGGTGGGGAAGTTTTCTCAGAGTCTGTAGGGGTGTGAAGTTTTTCTTGAGACTGCAATTGTGCAAGCAAAATTTAGGAATAAGCCTGAAATGGGAAGGCTCCTGTTGTACAAGCCGGACATTTGGTTCAGAAGCATTGTAGTGATGCAGCATAGTGCATTTGTTAAGCAGAGGGAGGCACAATGAGGCTCTGAGAGAAGGTGGCAGGATTGGTGCTGGGGTTACATGGCTCCTGAGTGGGGTATGGCCCAGTGTCCTGCTTGAGCAATGAGCTCACCAGGTTATGGATTGGTCCAGGGTACTGCACTTGTAATTCTTTTTCCTGAGGGAAAATGAATGGTGTAGTTAACGTGGAAAAGGGAGCTGATTTTATAACACACTACTAGCTGCTGTGCAGCCACACACGTTCACTTGGTGAAGCACACATTTCCAGGTGAATTGCTTCCTTGAGTGGAGTTCCCTTAGAGAACTAGAACAGCTGGATGTGTGTGGAGGGTGCAAGCAGACATCAGGGAAGTGGGAGATGAATGAAGCAGTGTATTGCCAGAATTTGGAAGGGTTACTGTCATGGTTTAGGAGCGGTATTCCCCAATTTAGCATTCCCACCGAAACACTCCAAACCACGTACTGCTCACTCACTCCCCTCTCCTCTTACTTCTACGGGTGGCTGGAGAAGAGAACTGGAGGCACAAAAGGTGAAGGTTGGGGGCTGATAAAAGAAAAATCTACTGGAAACAATAATGAAGTAAGAAAATTGACAATAACAGCAAGGATACTTAGAGTGCACACGAAAGAGCTGAATGGTTCACAGGTGATTGCTCACCACGCAGAGCCCGGTAGCGTGTGACCTGCTGCCCCTCTTCTTGTCCCCAGCTGTGTTGTGAGGTGGTGTAGAACAACCTCTGTGTCCGGGCCACAGCCCCTCCTGGCTACTGCAAAAAAGTGAGCCCTGTCCTGGCCGGAACCAGGACAGCTGTGTTTCTAAATTAGAAAGAGAAATTTGAGTTGCACTACAAAGCTGTAGGTGGAGCCCGTCTTTCAAAACTGAAACTTGGGAGTTGTGTTTTGCCAGAAATCTGTCTTTCATTTGTCAAAATGGGGAGACTATTACTTTTAATCACTTGAAATACAGATACTTGCTAACTTTCGGTTACCAAAGAATAAGTTACGGTTACTTTCCTTTTTGATTTGCCTGCAGTATTGCTCTTCTTTTTTAACCTTAATAATTTAGTGAGGTTTGTTTTTATTGTATATTTTACAGATAATAAGAACACTTAACAGTTTTCCAATTGTAAAGAAGACCATTAATTAAAACTGAAATATTGGGTGGAGTTTTTGGTTCTTGGTAGGAATGAAGCTTTTAATTTTTAATAAGAATTTTGCATCATTTGATGGCATGCGCAGTTTTTTGTATTGTTTGTAAATATTGAAAGTTGTTAAAATATCTTTTGATCTCCTTACCGTATAATTTTTACATTTTTAGATTGCTTTTAAGAAGAAAAAGCACTCTTTGTAGATTATTTATTTTAGAGAAATATGCTTGTAATCTCTTTCTTCAATCCTTTACTTGTTAGTTATGTAAATTTCAGGGGCCTTCGTTTAACTCTTCCCTTCACAAGAGGGGAATAGTGCTGAAAATGCTGTGACTTTGCTTCAATAAAGAAAAAGCCTGCCAGTTGCCATATTGTCTTTTGAGTCCATTAAAATCTCCTTCAAAAGATGTGTCCCACAGTGTATGGCAACCCACTGAATGCCATAATCCATGCATCCAGTTACTAATCTCCAGTTTTCATTGCAAAATTTACTAATTTACTTTAGAGACGACTAAAGTGTACTCTCACATTCATCCTATTTTGGTATCTCAGTTCTGAGACTAAAAATATTTCCATAATCATAAGCTTTTTCCAGTGTCATGTGACTGTTTCTACTACTTCTCTCCTACTTTCAACCAGTACCAGAAAACTAAAATTCTTGGAGAACCAGATTATAAGCAGAGTGAGTGAGAAGTGAGATGGACAAGTTGAATCCAGCCACAGTCAGTGGAACAGGGGTGGTATTAACTGGTGCACATCAAGCTTTCCACCATTTTTGTGTGCTAACTATATTGAAAGAACCATTGGATTTTTAAAATGAAAATAAAACCTTATTGGATAAAGTAGGTGTATTGACAGTGATCTGAACTACATTCTGTACAAAGAGGTAGCAGTGGCAGAATGTTTTGCACTAAACAGCTTTGGTCTGTCTCGCACAGCTGATCACATGGAACATGAAAGGACCAAGTCCTTTCCACAGCAGGTGCTGTCCCTTTGAAAGCCATGCTAAATGCTAGCCAGTCCTCATGCCATCAACCCGACAGGATAATGTGTAATAAATAATACTCAGGCTTTCTTTTATTGTTTACACATGGGAAAATTTTTTAAGTGAAAAATGGGTGCACTGGGCAAAATTGTAGCTCTGGTGCTTGCAGCTTCTGCAGCTTTTGCAGCCTTTTGCATCCAGTGCCTGTAGGAGGGAGCATAGCCAGCCTCATCCCTGGTGATGGCCAGCTGATGCTGCCAGTTGTTTTTATGGGCTATGAGGGGAACTCTTTGGAAAAGCCTGGCTTAAATGCACACCATTGTCAGTGCAGGTAGATGAGATTAAACTTGAATGTAGCACAGGCTGAATTTCCTCTCTGGCCATGGGTAGCCTTGATGCTCCTCTGAAACCCGCATCTGGTGAGCTTGGGCTGAAGCTCAGGCTTTGGCTAACATGCAGAAGGCAGAGTTTATGCAGCCCTACTGATATTGCTAGATGACATTTTACACAGCACAAGGTGTAGTGAAATATCTTAAGTGTGCTGAAATATGTTTAATGGTACTTGTACCATTTACTTAGGTAGCTGGTGTAACTTTCTTACAGAGTTGTCACCGTGTCATCTCCCCAGAGGCAGAACTGGTTAATTATTTTGTCATGCTTACAACTCCAAAGTTACTTTCTTAGACAATGAGGTTCCTCCATAGGGAGGTTTTGCAGTTGAGGTTTTAATGGTCTACAACTGTAGATTAAACCTCTGCTAAAGACATCCTGAGCAGGAGACGAGGGCACCATAGGCAAACTTGGCTGTGCTGAAGAAAAGAAAGCAGACTTGTCATCCTGATGCTTAATGCATCATACTGTCACAGGGCTTGCTTGGAATTTACAGCTGGTCTACAGTTTGCCTCTAAAACAAGAATCTTTATTGAAGCTAGATATGAAATTAATTTATGGTTTCCATTTTACTGGGAATGCTTTTCAACTTCAGTCTTTTTCTAAATTTTGCACTATGTTAGCTCATTTCATGTTTCCTTTATGTTTGTAGTTCTGCTGTCAGACACAGGCAGCCCCAATAACCCTGTGAGTTAGAGCCCTCTCGTTACTCTGTTCATGCAAGGCTCTGGGGCATGTTCGAGCCTTCACTGCTGTTTGTGTACTGGAAAAGAGAACTTACTACCTTAATTGAAATGATGGAGGTTCTGCAAGGAGCAATAGCTTGGTGAGAGGAAGTTTGGAAGGCTACTGGAAATCAGTTAAAAGAATTGGGAAAGAAGGGGATTCGATGAAGACAGGATTTTGAGAAACCAGGACTGGGACGCTGGTTCCTGCATAAGGCTCAGCCTGAAAGAAGGCACTGGCAGAAAAGGTGAAGCAAGATTACTGAGAAGTACAGTGAATGCACAGATTAAGGTATGGGGGGGCAGACTAGTGCAGATTCTAGATGATAAAGAAGTTTCAGCAAGTACAGAAGAGAAAAAAAGGTGAAGGAACAATGCAATAGCCACAGCAAGGAGGAAGAAAAATTTCAGCTTGTGTGTTTCATTCTAGTTCAAAGGGTGTAGAAGGCCAAAGTCAGTCAAACAAGGGGAAGGAAAAACACCAAAACCCCTAACAATTTAGAAGAGGAAAATGAGCAAAATTGGGTGAGCTTGGATAAGCAGTAATAGGCTGAAGTGAGGACTGCTTTAGGAGACCTCAGGCAACACTGAGTAGGGGGCTCGAGCACAACTTTTGGGAGGGTTCTATAGAACCACCGTGTCTGAAGTCTGGAAAGAATAAAGAGGATTGGGAAGATCAAAGCTCAGACTGATCTTGTCTAATTTCTACCAACAACTCTGCATCCAGTGGTTCCAATGGACTGGGTACAGGTCTCCAGAAACTTGCATTGGGATAATGTGGTTAATCTTCATTCATTTCCTGAAGCAAAGAGAGGCCACTCAGGCATGCAGCACAGGGATGAATGTGTTAATACTACTGCCAGCAAATAGATCTTGTTAGATATTCTTTGGGTACCACAAAGTTCTGGAAAAGTAGTTTATGGCAGCAGTCACTGTTCAAAGCCATTTGAGTGATTCAGAAGGATGCATTGTTTGCTTTTATCAGAGAGAATTCAAAGGGTGGACTTCAATGGTAAAACAAAGTGTTACATAACTTGCAGTGGCAATGAGGAATCATCTGTTTTATTTAAAATAACGTCAGTACTCAAGAAAAGGGAACTCAATAGCTTTTTAATGCCCTTGGTAGCTTTCTGAGTTCCCCCCTCATACTTAATTTTCTGAATAACTTTCAGAAGTGATTTCTTGCATGATGAAGACTAGAAAAGTCTGACAAAATTGATAACTTTCTTGGTTCTAAAGGAGTGTTTTTAACTTAAATCAGAGTGCAGCATTAAAGTCTTGCAGCTGCTCAGTGCTGGATTGTGACTGTGGCTATACTGGTGTGAATTAATAAACACTCAACAGAGTAAAATAAAGAAATGTTTGATAAAGATGTGCTGTGTCATGTATTATCCTGAAAAAGTGGGTAAAAGCCTTGATAGTGCTTCCCCAGCAGAATATTGGGTACGTTTTATGTTGCAAATTTAGCTCTTTGCAGTTGGGTTCTTTCACATAATGTGCAGCCAACCTTTTAAGGGCCAATCAATGCTTCTCTCAACAATGCTAATGGAAAATGTCATTGATTTTTTAGTAGGAAATTGTCTGTTAATAGTGAATCCAAATGTATGTGGATAAGCATGTGGGGAGGTATATAGAGAAGAAAGTCCAATCCCAATGTACCTTAGTTGCTTCTGTCTGTACTACACTGGTCTATTTGTGCACCAACCTTCAGTGTAAAACCAGAATTGTTAGCTACTGAAGGAAAAAATCTATCAGGACACAAAAGGTAGCAGAAGTTTCTGCATTTTTACTACCTCTAGGAAAAAACTGTAAAAATTTAAGTTCTGTGTTTAGATGGTAAAAACTAATTTGTGAGGAAAAAATCTGTAAATTATGAAAATAAAAACAAACCCAAAACAAAAACCTCCAAAAAATTCCAAAATTAACAGGATTAAATCCTGCAAACAAGAAATGCAAGAAACTAAATGAACTACCTGCCATCTGAAGAGGAATGTTGTTCATGTGCACCTTGTTAGTACACTAATGTCTCCTTTAAAAGTTAAATGTCTGTTCAATTTACTCTTTCCAGGAAAAAATACAGGCTGTTTCTAGCAAGCTTTTCACACTGGCTTGCAGAAAGTGGACACAGAAATTCCTACCTTTGGGAGTTAAATTTGGGAAAAACCTCTGATTTCTAGGTCAGTTTTAAGCAGGTGAAAGAGCATTGCAATGACACGAGAATTCAGTGCCCAGTGCAGCATCACCAGTTGAGAAGCTGCCTTAGTAAAAGATGGTCCCATCCTTTTTGACTTAATAAGGGTGTTGTGGTGTGCTGCCTGGAAATGGTAATTTTGCAAATTGCTGTGCCAGCTGGGAGCTGCAGTGTAGTCCGAAGGACTTAAAAAACAAAGCCCAGCTTTATGTAGTTAGTACAGCAGTCACAGACTAGAAAATTATAATGACTTTAACATACTTACTTTATTATAGAGTCCCGATAAAAAAAAAAGTATGTTTCTGAAAGGGGATCCTAAGGAAAATGGGTGTGCAGGGAGCATGTGGCTGAGAGCAGAGGTCATTGCACAGGAGTCCAAGTGTGGGTGTAAGGTACCTTAAGTCCATTTGCAAGCCATGGATAGACAGTATAAAATCACTGGTGATCCCAAATGACGTTGGCATATTCCCAGCACACTTGGATCTTCTAGGGCAAAGATCAAACAAACGTAAATTCCACAGAAAGGTCTCCTGTGATGTTATAGACACAGAGAAAATGTAATATTCAAGAGACAGCTCTTTGTTTATTCCAACACAGAACATTAAGCCTGATTTCTCCACTTACTGATGGCATTTTCTTGCAAAATTTGTCCGAATTTAAGATTGTGGCATGTGGAACATGGAAAGTAGTTGATAGGTTATTTCTGAGTTTATAAAACCACAAGCAGTACTCTGGTTTTAGACTTCTAAGCACAACCCAAGGCAAGCGAGCTGTGCAATGTAAAAGGTTTTTTTGAAGGGCAGCTTTCAAGTCCAGGACTGACTGCAACAAATTAGTCATCAAATTCACGGGATGAGTTTCTTGCATGATGTGACAACCTCATGTGGAGCCATGATGGATTTTGGGAACAAAAAATCTAAAAAATTACTTTCTGTAAAAAGAAAAAGCCACAAACTTGCTCTCTCAAATGATCACCAGCATCTGGGAAGTTGTGACCTCTTTGAACTGAAAGTCCATGTTAGAAATTATCTAAAATACTTGCTGAGAAAAGTGGGAAGAAAGTATCTTGACAATAAACTAAAATGCCTTTCTCAAAAGTCATTTGCTCTTGTTTGTTGGACTTTTCCTTCTTTGGATAAACCTGATCTCATGTCATCTATTAATTCTTGTAGAATGCCTTACTCTTTCTAAGGTGTTTCCTCATCCTGCTTGAAGCATGAACACCTTGCTAGCATCAAGAGTCTTTATCTATGATACTGGTATGTCTTTTGGAAAGCCTGCCAAGAATAATAAATATGAAGAGACTCTAAGCTTGGTTGTCCTTTATGCACTAGTCTGTAGACTACAGACTTTGCAAAGTTCATCTGTCTGGGAAAATGCCATCAGGAGCAGCAGCTCCTGCTGTGCCAGTCCCTTTGCACACCTGACAGCAGAGGGACCTCCAGCCTTGTTGGCTTTTCAGTTGGTACAGAGAGCCAAAACATTTTGCTAGACTCTGGATGCAGAGAAGAGTCTCCTACTCTCATCTTTTCTAACGTGACCTGCCAAACCTTTGGCATGCTTCCTTTAATCCCAGCCCCAGATGCCGCCTTTTCATTCTGCTCTGGCGGCACACGGAGACTGGCACTGGCCTCTGAGATCTCGCTCAGTGTCCCATTTCACACCCAGCTCCCACCAACAAGCTCAGCTCTGTGACCTCAGCCCCTCCAGCTCCTTGCAGCCATGGAAGGCCTGCAGGCAGCCACAGCACCCCTCCAGCAGTAACAGGTTACAGTACATTCCTGGTGAGGAAGGTGTCTGCCCTCCTGAGAGACATCTACCTCAAAAGCAGAATTCCATCAAATAGGGCCTAANCTGCCCTCAGCGCCTGACATCCAGCTGTGGTTTGTGCCCAGGGTGTGGGGGCCTCTCCCACACTCTGGTAGCCTACACCTCGTAAGGCTGGTGCCTACAGCCTGAGTTACTGGGCTCTCCTCGCTTGCAAGTATTTGGTGAAGAGAGATGGTCCTTAGGACAGAAGATAGCAAATATTAAACAACTTTTCAGTGAAAAAGATAAATTGATAAGATAACTGTCTGCATATCTTGATTTGCATTTTTAAGAGCCTGATGTTCTGAGAGACGTCTACCTCAAAAGTAGAATTCCATCAAATAGGGCCTAATTTGGAACGCTGGGTATTAATCTTAAGTTTTACCTGGTAATCTTCAATTCTACTTTTTAGCAGTCTGTAACTCTGAGAAGATACTGGAATGTGCAATTCAGTTTGTTTCTTTCCCATTTTCAAACTGTTCAAATTTTTCCCTCCCCTCCCTAGCTCCTGCTGGCACAACATTTTTACTGTGATATGAACAACCAACGTGGGATAGTAGCAGAAGATTGGTGAGGAGGATCATAAACACACTGAAGTGACTTGCAGCTGGGGTGTAGAAAAACACATACATCATACTAATTGTTGTTTCGCCTTGTGTGTTTGACAAGTAGCACATCTGTGTTTAGATAACATAAGCCTGTGAGAGACTTAGAGGCACCCTATCACACATGCTTGAGATTCCTGCTCTGCTTCAAGAAAGATCAAAGCACAGTGGCAAAATACCTGTGTGAATCCCTGATAAACGGACAAGGACAGCAGGTTTGGTGATCTCTAGCATGGACCAAGCTCTCTGGTGCCTGTGTCCCACCTGTGTGCCTCTCTCTGCCTGGGTGCTGCTTCGGGGATCCCCTGGTCTGTGAGGTAAGGGAAATAAATGTCATCTTTGTGTTTTTGTGGTTGTTCCTGTGTCCTGTCTGTGCTGACTCAAACAAACGAGCAGGGAAAATATGTGATTATAGAAAGTAATATGTAACCTAATGAGATACAGTCTACATAAATTGTGGCTTTGGTCAGATTAAAAAAAAAAAGAAAAATGTGAGGATTTTTTATGAAAATTACCCCAGTGAATGCTTATCGTAGGAGGGTAATGACTGTTGCTGTACTACAAGCTAATTCAGACCAGGTTTTGTCTCTAGGCAGCACATGATTTAGTTGATGAAAATGAAAAATTAGCTCCCTAATGCAGGAAAGTAGATACTTTATCCAGATTTATTATTCTGGAGATTCCCTTTGGATTATAGGGGCACGGTCCATTTAAGAGCACCACACAAATTAATCCACACCTGGCAGAGCCACACGTTTCTCCTCTTTCTTCAGCAAAGATATCCAATTCCAAGAGATTAATTCCATTATTCTGGTGTTTGAGTGGCATTAAGAGAAGACTGCAAAGATGGACGCAGATTGGATGTGCACCAGGTTCAGTGGGGCACCATCAATATTGTCATTCCTTCAGAAGATCAGGTGAGTAAAAACATCTCAATGGCACAAAGAAACTCAGGCAGGTCAGCTGAAGAGCATGGAGTTCATCTGTCTCGGTGGCTTGTTCAAAATCTGCATTTGCTCCTTTAATTCTGCAAATAAAAATAATATAGCTTCATTGTTCTGCTGTACTTCTGAGGGCAACAAAGTACAAGCACTGGTTTTTCTGAACCTTTTCGACTTGGATTCTCTGCTGCATCATGGAGGCCCCACTGCAATAACATTTTCTCCACTTTTATGGAGCCTTTCTTCTACTACTTTCTTCTTTTTCTGTGTCTTACAAGAGATGAATACTGCATTTCTTCCCATAGTGAGGTCACTGTTGTAGTCACCTTCACTGAGGTTTGAGTTTCCATGAAACTGAAAGAAACTTCATACTTTTGAATTACCTGATTTCATACAGATTTCACAGAGGCCGTAACAGGGTGGAAATGCCAGTAAGAGAACAGACTCAGATCCCCTGCAGCATAATCACTTTACATTTGTGTTCTGAGGAAACCTAGCTGCCCAGCAGGCTCCCTGTGACCCAGGGAGGTGCATCTGAAGGATCACTACTAATCCTGGACACTGTTTTGTAGCAAGCCTGCTGAGAATGCAGCTCTCTGTGGGCTGTGCACTTTGCAGACCTGACAAAACAAATGTTCCTATCCCAAAGTGGTCTTTATTCAACTCAGTTGTTTTCTTCTCACTGAGAACTGGACAGCATTAAGTTTACTCACAGATGGGCACAAGAGAAGACCACAGCTCCCTGTGGGATTGGGAAGACTAGGTTGGGTTGCAGCAGCCAAGTCAAAGTCTGGAGCAGCACTAGCACCTAATTGAAACTAGCCAGACTGACCCAGAAAGTTAATTTTTGGTTGCATAATAATTGCTTAAGGTTTTCTTTAAGTCCTGAGAACCACTTGACTGCTCTGCAGAAAACAAGCCACAGGTGATATCTGATTACAAGGTAGTTAGTTTGCAAGGGAGCTTGGGAAAGTAGGATGAGAGAGGCAGTTGCAATTGAAGACATCTGTAATGCTGCATCTTGTTTTCTCATGGCTTCTCAACAGTTTGCTACAGGTACTTTTAAATACTTTTAAATATGTTCAGTTACAAGATTTATTGATCTTTTATTGACTGTGACTTGGAACAGAAGTAATTCCCTCTGTTGGATGTATCCTTGTCTTCATAACACCATATCAGGAAAAATTTGTTGTTCAGGGATCTATATCAAAGCTGAAGAAAGCCTGTGTACAGAATAGAAAACAGCTATTTAAGTGCTCTCAAATGGTTGTAGTCAGCTATGTAGGTCAAATGTTCAAGTTGCCTTAAACAGTATAGAAATTTTCCTATAATTTTTTATTCTTTGATATGAATTGCATTTAATCTGAAATGATAACTTTCCAAGTGGTGTGAGCACTGGAACCAGAGGATGCAAAACTTCCAGGGCTCTTCAAGAGGAAGAAATTAGAAAGCGGGAGGAGCTGTGTAAAACACTTCTGGTGAACAGGGGTGTGACTTTAAAGCCTTTGCTTTTCATTCTTGTCCTTAGGCTGACTGCTGTAAGGACTGCTATTACCCGTTAGCTTCTGTGCCCTCGATTGAACCAGCAGCTAGATTAAGGGTGCCCTGACTGGCAGATGTATGGAGGCTGTGGGTTAAAACTGGGCAGCAGTAGATGTTATGTTTGCCAATTACCTCTCTCCACAAGGCTCTAAAGCCAGAACTGTGAATCTCCTGGTTTGCTGCAGTTTTGTGTTCAGTGAATTAAGGTAATCTGTGCTGATGGATCCTTGTGGCTGTGCAGCAGCCTTCATAATTCAGCAGGTACTGGGTGACCCTTTATAGGAAACTGGTGGGATGTCCAGGCTCTTCCCTTGGTGTTGGAAAAAGCACTCCTGAACCTACTGTGTTATACTTTAATCACCTTTTGCCATCTGTAAGGCCTTGTACCTGCTCAGGCTGTTACCTCGTCAGGGCACCTGCCAGTCACAGACACCCCTGAGGAAGATGTGCAGGTAGGGGACACAGGAGCAAACACTGAGGGGGCCGGGAGGCCATCTGTCCCCTCTGTGCAGAGTGCCTAGGGGAGGAAACCAAAACAAAAATATGTGCTGGTCAACTCTGAGCAGACTCTCTGGTATTAAATATTTACAACTGTGCTGATTTGCCAGACACTTAATGGTTCAATACAGAACTGTAGAAATGTAACTGAGGTCTCTGGATGAAGCTGCCACTTGGTCCAGCACTACAGGGTTGTACTCCTGGTGCTCCTGGATGGCTTTGGCAGTTCCCTCTCATCTCCAGAAACTTGGAAGATGCAGGAAAACGTCTCCTGACAGCTGCCATCAGAAGCCCTGGTGGCACTGTGGGCAGGTGATGCCATGCCAGCCCAAGGAGCCAGCCATTATTTAGCCACTGGCAGCTTTGCTTGGGCAGGCACGAGCAGAAAGGGACCTTTGCTGTGTAGCTGTCACAAACCAGGAGTGAGGTTGTTGGGAGCTAATGACTAGGGTTAAGAATAATACATATTTTGTCAAAATTTATGGCTCAAAACGGTGTTAGCTGGAAAAATACCAATTGGAGTAGTCTGTGTTGTTGGGTACAATTGTGGTAATTTATGAGAAGCACTAAATAAAAGCATACAACTTTGAAAGGGCTGGTACAGCACTGGGGACAGGTGACAGGGTGAACAGGAGTCGCTGGAGACTCTCTTAAGGCCCATCAGCAGTGAAATCCAACCTCCCTCAGAGCAGCTGTTGGGTGTGGTGGTGTCCAGTTTCAACAAACAAGCTGAGTCCTGGAAAAATTGGGAATTTAATCTTGTAGTCTGGTAAACATGATGGCAAGCTACCTAATGGAGAGGGGCCTTGCCAAGCTCCCCTCTTCTGGTAGCTGGGAGTGGTGCCCAGCATAACTTGGGTCGGGGAACAGGTTGTCATTATCATGAAAATTTCTTTTCAGCTCTTTAAAAATCAGCATAATCGCCCTAAATGCAAGCCTTTCTGGAAATATCCTTGTCTTCTAACAAAAGTAGAAAATTGTGTTTATAAGACATTAATGCACGTAGTGTAAATATTTCCTGGCAATCAGTCCCAGCTAAAACAGAAAATATGTTAATAAATAAAACTGGACAAACCAAAGTCATAAATGCCTCCAATAACTGTGTGGTTAGTTAGTAGTTGGAGTGGGCATTTGGAAGGAGTCCAAGTAACTGTGAAAATATATAGGAGGTGATAATTTTTTTTGAAGTGATATTAGCTAAAATTCACGTGTAGCTCTCTGATATCTGAGTATGCTTCATGCTTCTGCTTTACCTTGCCTGACATCCCTACAATATCTATTTACCTTATTTAAAATAATATATGCATAATCTAGATAAAGAATAATAGATTAGAAAATAAGCCCTCTGATTTACAGGATGATTTGCACAGCATAAAATGCAATATCAAATAGTAGTTCTTTCCTTGTGCTCTAGTTTGTTAGGTCATGTTTTTAGATGAAAAGAAAGTAGAATTTACTTTGTGTCTGTTTTATAGAGTCTGCCATAATAACTGGCACACAGGTCTAGATGTTACCAGTATATTAACTTGCTACTTTTGTAACAAAAATATACTCTAAGAGTCTAAAACTTGATTATTTTATTTTATTTCCAGTAGAGCTCTTACTGGGCAGGTTGAGACCACTCAGCCTTTTCTTCTTACGGGTGGGAGTGGCAGCTCTGGGGCTGCTGGAGAGGAGCAGAGAAGCACAGGAGAGGTTCAGGACCCTGTGGTGGAGTCCTGGGCCCATTGATGCCAACGCCTCAGGTGTCACCAGTCATGCATCAGGGACACCATGCTCCTCTGTCATGCAGCCCCGTGCTCTTTCTCTGGTAATGCCGTGGAAAAGAGCTGCTGTGAAAGTCTCAGAATTGTGCTAGACAGGACTGCACTTAGGTGGCTTCTTCTGTCTCTCAACTAATGTCCTCTGTTTGCTTTGATCTTCCTGATGCAGCCAAACACTGAAGGGTTATGCTAATGGATGTGCTCTTTTTTTCCCCTTTCATTGCATGACAGCAGCATTTTTAGTTCCTGATGACTGTAATATTTTGCTGCTAGAAACCACTATGAATCAGTCTTTTACAGAAATATTTAGGTTCTGTGTCATTAACAGAAGTGAAAAAGGGGTGAGTGTTAGTTGAAGATAGGGTTTATAACAAAGCTAATTCCCATCAAGTTTATTTTTTTTCTAAAACATAGGTGTACAGTCTTTCTGAAGAACCTTAGACCCTACAAACATCTGAGAGTGTTGTCTACTGTGAGTTTTTGAAACAGAAAATAAAAGAGAGAAGTGCCACAGAGCTGAAACACATACTGAGATTTAATGGTGCTGTTTAAATAATTTGGCTTGTTGTTGGTACACAAGCAGGGAAATGTATTTGTAGAAATATGTTTGAATTTTTCTGGTTTACCTGCAATGGGAACTGACAGTGCAAAACATTTTACAATCACTAACAGATATTCCAGATTATTAGCAGAATACAACACGTGACACTGAGTTTTGCTCTCTACATCCGTGGGTCAGTCTGTGGAGGTAGTTTCCTTTCTGTGTTGTCTTTTATATAGTTGGCAGAAAATTAAAATTAAGCCAAAGGAGAGAGAAGTGAAAAATAGGAAGTCAGAGAGAAGAAAACAATATTATAAGAGGCTTATTTCTGGGTAGACATTTCTCTTACCTTTTTTCATCCTGATTCGTGATCTTTTTCACATTCATTTCCCTTTAGGATGCTTGATGGGGTAGGGCAAGAAGAGTCTGGCTTTACTTCCTGTCCTTTGTGCTTGGAAGTCCGCTAAAGGGATTCAGTTCATTGGTGTTCAAAGAACTAAAAAAACATGCATTCAGTTCTCTTAGTTTGAGCCTGGAAAAAAAAAAAACCAAAAAACAAGAAGCCAAAACACTATAAAATAAAAGATAGACCCATGAAGGAGCTTGATGTGACTGGAGAGGATTACTTGTCCATGCTCTCTTGCTTTGAAGTATTTATTTTTGTCACAGATGGAAATGTCTGAAAAGTCCTAAGGTAAGCATCCAAGAAAAAAAAAGAATAAACATTCAAGAATAAAATAATGCTGACATTGTAGGGACGAATGGATACAGAAGGGGCTGGATAAGATAATGTGATATTAATGGCATAACTTATTTGAAAGGATGTTCGTAGTGAGGTGGGGGTGGGCCTCTTCTCCCACGTAAAAAGTGACAAGAGGAGAGGAAAAATTGCACCAGGGAAGGTTTAAATTGGATATTAGGAAAAAATTCTTACAATTTCTTAAAATTATCTTTCAATGCTTGATAAAAAGTTATCAAGCATTGAAACAGGCTGTCCAGGAAAGTGGAGGTGTCACCATCCTTGGAAGCGTAAAAAAATATGTAGATATTTTACTACACTGCTTACATGGTTTAGTAGTGCGCATGGTAATGCTGGGCTAAAAGTTGAACTTGATGATCTTAGAGGCCTTTTCCAACCTCAATGATTCTATGAAATTCTGAGTACTACAGTTTTGATTGTTGCTTGTTCCTTAAACTTAATTTCTGACAGTAAGCTCTCATAAACATGATATTCTTGTGAATAATCTGAAGTAAAACTATTGATGAAGCCAAACTCACAGACAAGTTTGATTCTTTCATACCCTCAACAAACATGAAGGACATTGGCACTTTTTTACCTTTTTAATGAAAAGCTTGTGAAAGTGCAAACGTACATTTACACTGCTGTCAGCCTAGTCATGTAACCAAGAGTGTTCAATGAAGTTTTGCTGTCTTCATCAACAGCCACGCATCTGCAGCATTGATTTATTAGCTGTGCCCAGCCTTGCTAGCCATACCACTGAGAAAGGCAGGTTGTCTTTGTTACAGAGAACACCTTCCTTAGGCTCCACACTCGCATGCCTTTCCTGTTCTGCTGAAGACCTCATTATCCAAGTGATGAACAGAACTGCTTTGTAATGAAAGTCAAGACATGACATGATTATTTACTAACAGATTGAAATTAAGAAATTTCATTATTAAAAATTCATAGCTGTTTCACTTACGACACAGTTTTTGAGAGACGAGTCAGTGAATAATTTATTTGCCATAAGCACTCAGCTCATCCTTATCTGATGTTTTTGTGCAATGTTTATTCTTGAAAATTTGTAAAAAACTCCAATGAATAAACAACAAAAACAAACCTGCACCCAAATAAACTACTCTCCTAAACAAATTAAGACTGCCCACTCACTTTCTCCTATTGATAAAACCAACATTTGTAAGAGTTCTCATTAGTGGAGCATATATAGTACATGCCAGTGGAGTTTGTACTAGCAAAAGTAGTTGTGTGTCTGTATTTGGAGACTTTGCTGCCATAAGAACTGAAGTAAACTCCTTTAAAGTGTGCATTAAGTCAAGAGTTTTATTTTGGAAGAAGCTCTTTCTTGACCAGTGTGATATTATTGCTCTATCACAAAGATATACTGTCAGGGTTTGCTTGTTTTTTGGTTTTTTTTCCAAAGTGTATTCCACTTCAGTTGGTTTTCTAAATTTCTAGTCAAGATACTCATTACAGGTGGGGATCTCTCTGAAGTGAAATGTATGCACTGAAATGCTTATTCTGCATTTCCTAGACCAAGGGTTACTCCACAAAGCCAAGCAATGATTATTCCTTTTTGAAAAGCACATTTTATCTTTGGCAAGTACAAACCAATGAGTCACGAGTTTTAAGTTCAGCAAAGATCAGGTGCCAGAGGCTCAATCTATGCAGAAGCATGCATCAGTTTTATCCAAGATGTTTGGTTCTGAGATCCCACAGTGGTTGCAAAGGGCTGTGTCATCTTTTCTTCCTTTGGCTGAAATGAGACAGGCAGGATACTCTATTGATATGAAACTGCCTGTGGCATTATTGGAGATGAGTGCTGAATTCTTTCAGTGGTTATCTAGAAGAACTGTTTTGTACAAATGACCTGTGTTGTTTTCCATTAAATGTCTTTGGATCAAGAATCTGCCCTGTGTTGTTCCATAATTTCCTACTAAATATAAACAAGGGGTTTAATCTCATCATAATTATTCTCATCGTGGTCCCTTAGTATTTTCATGATAGAAAAATTAATTACTATTACCCTTCACATCAAGATGAGTTCGTCATTTGTATGTGTACTAGCAGATACAAGATTTAAACAAAAAAAAAAACAACCTTGTGGCTATAAAGAAAAATGCTAATGTTACATTGATTTCTGGATGCACATGAAATCTCATAATGTGAAATTTTCAAAGAAACAACCATCTGATTTCACACAATTTGGAAACAAGGAACGAAACTTACTTTGATGTAACTTTAGGGCATAGGAACAGGAAAGGAAAGAGAGAAGACATCTATCTAATCCATTCTCTGCTCCAACCAGGAGCCTTCATCATTCTGGACAGATATTTGCCTGCCTTCTCAATGTGTCCAGAGATGGTGCTGCCACTGCTTGACTGCACTTTCAGACTACTCTTCACCTTTAGAGATTTGTTTTCTGATTTGATCTTGCTTCAGTTTAAAATCGCTTGTACCAGTTCAGATTGGCGCAGGTGTGAGGGATCCCTATTTTACTTTGTTTGCAGTTACCTTTTATGTAATTGAAAACTTAATGTCTCTCCCCACTCTTTTTATTTATGGTCCCAATTCCAACATCTTTCTTTTAGATGGGGTGCTCTACACCTTCACCTTTCAGATTACTGCAGCTAAAACAATGGAAGATCTTCCCATTGCACTATTGGTTGCTCCTGTTGGCAGGCATGAGTTCCTTTCAGGTCATGAGCTCTCTGCTTTGATACACCAGGTGTTTGCCCAGAGGACCTGATAGCTGCTCCACAACCAGCAGCACTAACATCAATAACACAGTGACTGCTGAGATGTGAGTCTCTACAGCCTGATGGGATCAGTGGCAGCTTCTAGGAAACAGATTTAATTTCAGTGTCTTTGCATGAGAAACATTGTCTTTTTTTGGTGGACCTTCTCTTTAGGGTGGAGATTTAAGGGTAGAGACACTGGTTATGTTGAAACCTACTAGGGACAATTAACATACAAGACTAGACAAATCTGTGCTGGAATGAGATAAGGGATACCAATTCCACATAGACTAAAAAGCAGTTTGCTAGAAGAAGAATTTAAGTCATGGCAGTATTTCTGGTAATATGGATTTGAGCAAGTGTCTGTTTTTAATTGTCTTTAGCAATGCTAACAATCAGAAGCTATTTGTCTAAAGTAGGATTTGAGAGTTGTCCAATAAATGCTGCATGAAACACAACCACTCTCTATATTCCTGCAGAGAATAGCAATTCTCAGCTAGCTATAGAAGTATATCAGTCTTGGTCACAAGAAATACCAGTCAAAACTTTCCTTAACTATAACTAAGGTAACTGAAGAGCAGTTTAGAGTAATGAGCCCAAAGACTGAGTATCAGGCTCTCCCCAAGTTAAGGGTAAACAAGAGATCATGCTGAAGAGCAGTGTTACTTGCTTCAGAGCACAGCAGATCCCTTAAGGCAAAATATACCCAACTTGATCTGATAATATCTGAGTTTTCAATCATATCTATACAATTCCACTGAAGTTAGTGGAATATACAAACACCAGAGGCAGAAGTGGTTTATCTTTGAACCTCAAACCTTTGTATCTATTCAATTAGGTATTTTGTTTGGGGCTTTTGTATTTTTCCAGCTTTCATAAGAAACAACTGCGTGTATCAAACATTAAGGAAATAAAGAAAACGTGAGGAAGCAGTAGAATGTGGTACTTTCAAACACATCAGCAAATACTGGGAACTGTTCCCAGATATGGTCTGAAAAGAAAAATGGTTGATTGAATTTGGAGTTTTCCAAAACATCTGCTGCTTCAGTTTGATGACCCAAATGGAACATTAGAAAAAGAATGACCTCAGATTTGTAGTTCAAGAAAATAATCCTTTTATTCCTAAATAAAAAAGGCATATTTTTTCCTTGTTGTAAGAAAAATGTCTGGGTGGGAATATCAGTTTTGGTATGGACAGTTTGGTTACTGTGATTGTGTCACTGCTGACATAACATGGAATTCAACCACCTTGCAGCTCTAAAATGGCCTTTCTCCTGCTGTACAATGATGATTTTTTCTTCCATTATTGTGTTGTTGTTTTTGTTGGGTTTTTTTAAGGAATGTGCTAAGTTGGTAAAGCAGGACTGGCTGTTATTGACACCTCCTCACAGTTGCTGAAATAACCAAGTGCAAGCCTTTGAGTCTGTAAGTTACACCAAGACTGCACAAGCTGCTACTACAGTTTCTTCCTTGCAGGTGTCAGCTATTCCATGACACTGCATTTGTCTGTGGCTTGCCAACAGAACTTTTGAGGCTGTCAGGATCTGTAGTAACCACCTTCTGTAACAAGAGCATCTATCAACTTAGTGAAAGTGCTGTCCTGTAAAAAATAATTAAGGAAAATATATATATCATTTTCTGAAAGCATGTGCGTATGTAAACCCTCTGAACCACTGCCACCAACACACTTGAATTGGCCTCACCCTGCCCTAGTGAGGAAGGGGAAGGGATTATAGTGCTGTTTTGAAATACAGACCAGGGCTCTTTTGGTGCACTCGATTTTATTAATTTTTCCCCAACTCCTTTACACACTGCACCAAGTAAGTCAGATGGTTTATTATTTTAGACTTGGAAAAGAAGTCAACCAAGTAGTCTGGAATGTTGGGACCTTGCAGATCTTGGCAAGCAGCTTGCAGCAACAGAGTGAATGTGCTCTTGCACGGAGTCTTCCTCTCCCAGAACAATCAGGTCTTCTCTGTTTATCCTCATTGTTCAACTGTGAGAAAAGACAGCCTTTATTCACAGTGAACCTTTGGGGAAATTTTGTAGAGGTTTTATATATACAATTTGCTTTCCTGAGAGCTGTTGTGATCATTCCAGAGCACTGCAGAATTATGTGATATAAACACACACAGACCGAGTGACTCAGCTTGTTCAAAAACTCATTTAAATATAAATGCATAAAATAGAAAAAAATCCCAAACTGGAATATATACGTGCTAAAAGCCCTTTTTTTGATTGCTGAATCTATAGCATTATTGACATTTCATTGTAGCTGAGGGATTACAGAGGAAGAGCTTCCCAGCTTTCCTTAAATTTAATCCTTGCATGACATGTTTGTTAACTAGAATCCCCATGTACGCAGTCTGCATTGGATTTGTGCTACACTGTGTTCACCTGCCAGAAATGGAAGATAGAGAATCCTAGGATGAGGTGAAGAGATGCATTCCCTGTAACTTCAAGTTTCTTCCTTCATAAATTCATTGGTTTTGTGCCTCATTTGGAATATTTTCACCGATTTTAAAGGCCATAGCAGTTCTACCTTTGTGCTGCATGCTTGGGTTAAGGTGCTTCCGTAGGAAGTTTATTTGGCGCTGCCGGCCTGCAGCGTGCTCTCTTCATAAGGAGGCACTGGGTCTGGAGAGAGCTCAATGTGAGCCTCTTCCACGGGAGTCTTCATGGTGGCCTCCTCGTATGACGGAGGCAAACACACCGAGAGGAACGTGGCATCCGGGAGCAGCGTCGAGTAGTGGAAGCTCTGTTCGCTGCTCCAGGGCAGCGCAGAAAGGAAATTGGACACGTCGTGCTCAGGCAGGGCCTCAGGAAGGTCGATGCTGAAGATCTGCCCCTGCTGAGCGGGGCGCTGGCAACGGCGGTACAGGAAGAGCAGCAGGAATGCCAGGAAGAGCATCATGGTGGCAGGCAATATGATACACAGAAATGGTTCTATGTCGTCTTTGGTCGAGCTCGTCTGTTGTCTGCTCTGTAACCAAAGCAAATGGAAAGGGTGTTGGATTCCTGGAGATCTCTTAATCAGAGAGCAAAACCACATTCCCCATCTCTGCCTTAAGACATAGCAGCTGCTTTTCCAAATTTCTTTCTCTCTACACTAGTATCGTTCAAGCAGTGTGTTTTGCAGACTCGTGAATTTGATTTACTGACCAATTAAAGCAAATCACAATCAGGGACAAAAACCCCCAGAGAAGTTGCAAAGAGTATTGGGGTTTTTAGAAAACCCTCTCACTAATGGGGAAAAAGCCCCAACAGCCTGGAAGTATATGCAATTTTGTATGACATTTTATAACTCTAGGATTATAGTGAGACCAGTCAACTTTACAGGAGAGGTTGGTCGAGTTTTTAAAATTTGGGAGGTGAGTAAGTTTGGTGATTCACCATCTGGTGTTGTTTCTTTGTGTTTGGAAAAGTGTCTAAAGAACAAATATTACGACAACTAGCCCTTTCACAGAGGGTCGATTGCCTACAATACCTATTCTTTGGGTTGTTCTAACCTCACAGGCCAGTTCCAAACAAAACACAGCGTTTTTATTGGACAGGACAGCTTGGACTGGACCTCTTAAGCTTGTTCTGCCAGCCATCCAAGAATCATTTTTCCCTGTTTAGAACTATGGAAAAAGAACTTCTGGTGTAAGAGAAATAACAGTTGTGACTCCTGTATCAGTTTTGTTTTCTGCAAAATGTAGCACAAAAGACCTCTGTTCCACAGCTTTTTAATTCTGATGTAGTGTCAACTGGAGTCATAAGCTATGAGAAAAACCAACAAAGACATTTGTGCTCTTGTGTTATATTAGCTTTTGTTTTAAAATTTAGTACATCCTGTTTCCAGTCTGACCCCATCTCCTAATAATTTGGTTTCATTCAGAGTCTAGTCTAGGGAGGAAAGAAAAACCAAAATCCTATGATGCTGTTGTTCATCAAGTCATTCCCTTGGTAAGCTCTTGACGAATGCTATGGGGTGGCTTTTTCATACTTGCATGGTGAGACCAAACAGGTCAATGGATCAAATTTCCTTTGTTTTGAG
Source organism: Thryothorus ludovicianus (assembly GCA_013397245.1). Taxonomy (NCBI): domain Eukaryota; kingdom Metazoa; phylum Chordata; class Aves; order Passeriformes; family Certhiidae; genus Thryothorus; species Thryothorus ludovicianus. The sequence goes on from VZTB01001066.1 coordinate 227,368, forward strand.
TGAAGATGCCCATTCAGGCTGGGAGAACTTGGGTGATTCTTTCCTCAAGGGGTTTGGAAAAAGGGATGCAAACTGGCCCTTTGCAGCAATGGCTTTGTTAAAAGGACAGTAGCTCCAGTGTCTCCTTCTTAGTCTACAAAAACTTTCTGTTCTTGTTCTTCCAGGAATCATAGTCATTCTTCTAGCTACAAAACCACACTGTCATCGACATTCAACCAATTATCTACCAGGCATTTGTAATCTCTTTGTTTTGTTGTCATATTATGAATTATTATTATTATTATTATGTGGTCATGGCTAAGAAAAATAAAGTAAATAGGCATTGTCTCCTAACAAATAATATAGGGGAGATTACTGCTTTTCTGCTTTTTCCCCAAGGTATTGTGGGTCTGAAGCTAAATGCATTGAAGTAATTTTAGAATACACTGAAACCTTTGCAGACTAGCTATTAAGCTATTTTTCTCCAATGATCTTTACCAAAAAAATGCATATTAAAGAACTATTTTATATTTATTGATAATTTTTATTAAAGAATTTGTGGCTGTACAAGCTGTTGTCTTACCTGACCATTCAATGAGTGACAGGAAAGAGCATCACTGGAAGAACTTGTTCCAGCTGTTCTTCCAATGCAGACATTAGATAATTTCTTTAAAATGAGAGGATCTTTATAAAAGGTTGTTAATGCTTTTTTTAGTGTGTCTTCTGAGGTGCATAAAACATTTCAAGAGAAAATGAGAAAAAATCATTCAGTATTATGTTAGTGCACCATGTGCGTGCAGACTCACTGATACTGATATGAAACTGATACTCTTACAGCAAATATTGAGAAGAGCTAAGCTTATAATGGACAGCATTATTCACAATCAATGAAGAGATTGTTTTTCAAATCCAAGTCTAAGTTTTGGGTTTAATTTGTAGAGAGCAGGCTTTCATCCAGGTGAAGTGTTGGCCTTAGGATCTGAGGGCTGTACAGTATCCTGGCAGTTTGTGAGATTGTCAGTGTTTCCTACATGAGACCAATAAAAAGGTATATAAAGTCCCAATTATCATTTAAACTCAGTGCATAAATTTCACTGAAACTATCTTTGTGTGTTAAATACTGGCCAAGGATTTGCCATACATGAAGGTATGTCCTTCGTGTGCTGGTAGAAGCACAGACAGGAGTAGGGGGTGTAAGATGTGGCCTCGTACAAATACTGGACTCCAGAAGGGAAGGAAAGGTTAAGCTTGAATTAACAAATGATCTTGGGTCTCAGGGGAATATACTTTGCTCCAAAGCCTTGATTGGAACTTGGAGGTCTTGGGCCTTGCAATGAAGTACCCATTAAGAGAAATGTTCAAATATATTATTGTTGGAGGGGACAGTTTGCATCTAATGTTAAAAAAAAATGTAAGGAGTGCAACTATTTGTATTAAGAGCTAGCTCAGACAGCCACAGCCTATGAAGTTGCTACAAAAGGACACTTTAGGGTATTAATGGGTTACTGGCCTGGAAACTCTTCTTTGTTTAAGGCCCTCCAAGAGTAACCCATAGCCCTGCTTCTAAAGTTGTAAAATCAAGCTCTCAAGCCTGAATATATGCCAGCGTTTTTGAAATCTGTGAAGTCCTTAATCTTCTCTGCAACACATACAGTTTTTAATTACATTATTGTGCACAAAGTGCCTCCTCAGAGTTGTGATAGATTGCTTAGGGAAGGAGATGAACACCACAATACCACAGGGTACTGTGTTGCAGGATGTGTAGAGTATGCAGTGACTGAGTCAGAAGACTGTGGGAAGAGAGAGGGCTGCCAGCTTGTGTGGTAAAGCAAACGTTCTCCTGAGGAGCTGTACTCCTGTCTCTGCTACCCAGTGCTCTAGGGAAGGGACAAGACGGATCAGTGAAGCTGTTTCTTGTGGGTTATGCCTCATTTTGAGTGCCTGTGTTTGAGATCTGCAGAAATTCTGCATCTGTATTGCTGTCTCTGAAGGTGAAAAGGCAGTGCCCTGAACCTGCAAGAACGTTACTGCACTGTGGGATCTGGACAAAAATTGCATAGGTTATTGCAAAGCAGCCCATATTCTCTTGTACTCCCTAAAGTGGTCAGGTGGTTGGACTAGATTTTGATTGCAGGTCCCTTCCAACCGAACTACTCCTATTTTATCCTATTCTACTTCAAAATAACTACAATAACCAGTCCCTGGTGGCTAGCTATTCAGTAATATGTGCAAAAGAAGACATAATAAATTTTAGTTTGTTCTTTTGTTTCACAACGACTGTATAGTTGTAAAAGAACAGTAAGTGTTTTACTATGATCTGTAAATTTATGGCATGTGAAGAAGATAGGATTAAGAATTAGGCAATATTATAGAATTATAAAATATGCTGAGTTAGAGGGGACCCATCAGGATCGAGCCCAACTCCTGACCCTGTGCAGGACACCCCAAGAGTCACACCATGTGCCTTTGAGCATTGTCCAAACAATTTTTGATCTCTCAGGCTCAAAACCACCTGTTCCAGTGCCCAACCACCCTGTGAGTGAAAAATTTTTTCCTCATATCTAACCTAAACCTCCCTTGACTCAGCTTCATGTTTTTTCTGTATGCTAACAGATGAAAAAAAAGACCAATTTTCCTCAGTCTGTGTTTCAGAGTTCTCGTAGCTGTTTAAACACAGCTAATGTTAAGACTTTCTTATCTGGGTGAAGTAATTTGTGGGCTACTTAGTGTATTTTTGAGCTGAAATAGTTTTTCATAACTTACTAGTGCCCCACAGATGCCCTGAACCTGAACAATTATATATCCATTTTGATGCTGCCTTCTGCCAAACATGGGCTGATTTTACTTTGAGATGTAGTTCCAAAAGCTGATGGGCTTTTTGTATGCATATCCATAAAAATATATCAAATGTATTCGGAGACAATTGATCAATATTAGTCCCTCTTTTTCTATTGTGATTTTGTGCCCATTTCTGCAATGACGACCTAAAGGGCTACTGAAGAATGTTGCAAAGATCTTGACATAAAGACTTGGAAAATCTGACAGGCAATAAAAAAATTACACTAAAAATAGGAATAATTTTAATACAATTAATCAAAGGTAATGTAAAAAAAAATCTGAAATTCTAAACTAAAACTAGTTCTAAACTGACCTGAAACTAACTTCTGGAGCTGAAGCTCTAAAACTAGAAAAGTAACTACTGTGTATAGGCATCAGGAATAGCTGCCAGAGCTAGAAAATAAAATTTTATAGAAATCAAACTGAATCTTCATTAATTGAAAGTAATAAGACTGCAGAAAATATTTAAGGTAAAATCCTCTACTGTTCTACATCTGAAAGCTTCCACACCAGGCACATAAAGTGACTGAATTATTAATTGACTGCTTTTGTTTGATGCTGCTTCATTGGAGATCAGTGTGCTTTGCCTGTGTCATCACAAGCATCTATTGTCAGGTTTGTAAGTGACAAAAATAAGGATCTGACTTCCAGCATGAAAGTTACACACACATAAATACTGGAAAATATCCTTTTTAAAATACAGAAAGGCAGAGAAGAGCGTGGAAGTAAAAGGGATCACACTTTTAAAAAGTCCTGTTTTCCTAGAAGTGTTTCTTAGAAAGATAGTTTGGACATTGTTTATTCTCTTCCTTTCATTTTTATATTTGTACAGCCTGAAGCTGAGGGTCAGCTTCCCCCAGCCACTGAGCAGAGCACATAGGGGAAGTAGTAAAGCCTTTCATTAGTAATCTGTCTGCCTATGTTTTTTTAACATGCTGAGCATGTACAGTTGCCAGTTTACAGATTATGTGACCCACATCAGTTAAGATGAGCTTTTACTCGTGCCTGTTGGAAAAGGAATGAAATGCAGAGTGTGGCTGAGTTGTGTGGTATATCCACAATGAGTAAAGGAATGGGCATGGAGCTGAACTATGTGTCTGGACAAACGAGGGGAAGTACCTGCCTTGGGAGGGAACGACCTCATAAGGCAAAACATGAGGTTAAGGGAAGTTTTGGTGTGAGGATAGAGAAATGAAGGTTTATTTTACTTGCTGAAATTCTCATTGAAGTGATTGAGTTGTGCTAAGATTTATTATATTGTTAATGATTTGCTAGAGTACTTAGAACTCCATTAAAATCATTTTTGTTAATATAACCCATATTTATACTAATATCTTTTGAAGTTGAATCAGGAAACCGATACTTTTGAAATGTTTTAAGTGGATTTAGAACAAAGCATGCTTTGAAGTCATTAGGGTGCGGTCCCCCCATAGGTTCTTTTCCAAGCTCTATCCTGCTTTTTGAAGATGATTCATTATTGCTTGTAAAAAGCAGAAACATGTAACTCTGGCAAATGGAAAACATTTTTATGTGGTTTTATATCCATTATTAATGACGCATAGTTTAGAAGTGAGCCTGGATTTACACAGAATTTTCAAAAACTTGTTGGAATGTGACTCTAGTGAAGTTGTTTGTTTCTCACTGTCAAATAAAAGCAGTCTTGAGGTGTGAAGACATTGCCATTGCTATTCTAACTCTGGCAGTGTTACCAGTGAGGCAGACTTTGTTAAAATTGTGGTGACATCTAAATACTACTTTTTGTCCTGTTTTGACACCAACACACTCCTACTCCTTTTAATTTTGCAAGAGTGCACTTTATATATATCAGCTGAGTAGCGTGGCCAGTTCATTTGCTAACGCAATATGCTTCGGACATTTACTGGGGACGTCTGAGCACCTTCAATTATTATTATTTTTGACCAGAGAAACCCTTTTGCTGAATCCCAGACACAGGCAGAAAGCAGGCTGTGTTTTCATCTCTGGGGGCTGCTTCCCTCCCCCCAGCCGGCTGCATGTGATCCTCTCTCGCAGAAGTAATCAGCGCACAGCTTAGGGAACAAGAGTTCATTGCTGCCTGCTACTGACTCGCAACATCTGCAGAAGGGCTTCACAGGACCTGATCCAAAGCGTAAACACACGTTTAACAGAAAGGAAATCGTGGATGCCTTATGCTTAAAAGAAGTAATTGAACTTCCTTACCTGCCACCCCAGCAAAATTTTTTCCATCTAATGTTTTTCTCTCCCCCAAATGTGTTTAAAAAAGACTTAACAGCGATAAAGAAATGCTCCCACTTTATGCAATTGAGCAGTACTGCTTTGTTTTGTCCCAGTACCCAGGGATTTACTCTGCACTCTACACTGAGGCACTACACAGACATACACACACATGCAAAGTCAAAGGACATGCCACAGAGATGAGCGGGGGGTACAGACCTGAAGCTCTGTTTCCAGAAGTGGCCGACCCGGTTCACTGTTTAGCCAGTCATAGTTCCCCCTGTCAGCATGTCCAAAATCTTTCAAGCTGCTGCCCAAGAGCCACCTCATGCTTTCATTAACCTGGTCTTCTGTCTTCGTGCCTCCACCTTGCTTCACTGCTTGCAACTGCGTCTCCGCCTCCCAGCCTTGACCCAGCCGGGCTGCTCGCAGCTAATGATCCCTCTTAAATGATATCCCCTTTACAGCGGGAAAGAAAAAAAAGTTAGACACCCCCTCGTCGTCAGGAAGCCAAGCAAATAGATCTCAGAGCCTCTCTCCACTTCCAACTCAATCTCTCTGGATTTGCTTCGGTGGCCTACATTACCAGCAAAGCTGGCATCAGGTATCTGGGAGCTGGGGCTGATAGCGCTCTGATTGGAGCACTCCCTGCATTAGGATTATTAAAAGGGGAATTTGCATGTGAATCTGAGCCCACATGGTCATGACTCCGTGTGGATAAATAACGCTCTATATTTAGTTATCTAATAAACACTATTTCCAACAAAATAAAAGAAATAAACCCCACGTTTCTATGTTGAGAGTGAAAGGGTAACTGTGGTTCCCCCCTCAGTTACACATCACAAGGTGGAACCACAATCCAGGCAGGTTTTTGTTCCCTGTTGCTGAAATATACAGAAAAGAGAGTGGTTTCTGAGTAGAGAGGCAAGGACACAAGGCTAAATGCTGTGCTGAATTATTTAGCAGTGTTAGGATGTAGATGTTAATGATAAATCCAGAGAGAGAGCTCTGCCAGGAAAGCTTTGGTCACTGTGAGAGCGTACGATTGCTTCTGGTAAGAGCGAGTTGTCAGTTCAGTTAAATCAGGTTAACAGCTTTCTAGACGACTCGTGAAATGGCAATTGTTCCCAGTGAGAAGACTCTGTTTAACCACAAAATGCAACACAAATTTACTTCACTGGTGTGTGGTAACTTCTGAAGGGAGGATCCTTTAACCTGAGTTAAACCGTGATTCAACTTGCAGCTTGTGCTGAAAAGCTGGAGGTGTCTTTTCCCTTGCTGTGGGCAGAGGAAAAGGCTATTGTTAAATGTCCCTTTCAACTGTGCACCTGTACAACTGTTCAATTGTGGTGCACTTTTCATGATTTCTCAAGGCTTCCCTGTCTAAGAAAAAGTTGTGTTTAGGACTGATGATAGAATCTTGGGGTTAGAATCTTAACCTCTTATTTCTTGCTTGGAATTCTTTTCATCAACTCTCCTTTTAGTTCATGGCACCCAGAAAACTGCAGGCCTAGTTGGCAGGGGCAGGCTCTACTCCTGCAGCTCCATCAGTGGCAGTCAGCAGTGCCAGCACTCACAGTTTCTAATGGGACCTGTTTCAAAACTGGCTGTGATCCCTGCAGCTCACAGAAAGGATTCAACCTACCTGGCTGTGGGAAAGAGAGGTGGTGGTTTGATAAATCTACCCCATTTTGTTACTGGATTTTCCAGGTGAGCAGGGGACAGGGAATAACAATAGTGCAAGAAGGGCTGGTCTTGCTGCTGAAGCAGCTGCATCATTTGTGGGAAACTGAACTCTTGCTTCTTCTGAGGTGGTCCTGTGTGAAGCTAGAAATCTCACCTCAGCAAATCCTTTGCATGCTTGTGAGAAGAGTCCTCCTTGGAAAGCACTTTCAGAGGTGGTGAGGCTGTCCAACCATAGGGCAATTACACCGTGACTTATAATGTCCACTGAGAAGCCAGGTCCTAAACATGGATTAACAGGTTACAGGTCAAAATAGTAAAATATTCCTCTTGATGTCTCAACACCTTCTTGAGAATAAAAGCAAGAATAATGACCATCTTTCCCAAACCAGTGTTAAGAAAATAAATTCCTTAAGGAGCCTTGAGACTGGGTAGCTTAAATCTATAATCTCACATGCAAGCAGGAAACATTCATATACCATCTTAATTAGGGTCTTAGTGCAGCCCCTAAGATTATTAATGCTATTTTTAAAAGCTTGCTATAAATTTGTCTTGGGACTGTGCATGAATAATGAGGAGAAGTAAAAAAATGTCTCATTACAGTATAAACAACTGTTTGGCATCCTTAGATTTATTTGATGAATTTTAGCCAAGAAAAATAAGGTGTACACTTTTAAGACTCACTGACCTGATTTGTCAAGTGCTGTACTTGACCTCTGGAAAATATATAAGAATGATTTAACTTTGTAGAGCTGAGGCCGAATGGGAATTTGGGGAAATGCAGTGCCTTTTGTCAGGCAGGTAATTAGAATATAAGGTAATGATTGTGCCTCTGGCTTTTTATATCATCAGTCGACCCAGCAGCAAGATTGGTGTGATTGGGATACCCTTTATCTTCTGCCAGGGGTCAGGTGCCTTTGTTGCACTGCCTTTGTAGGGCAGATCTGCTCTTGTAGGGCAGAACTGAAACAGAGCCATTCAAGACTGGGTTTGTGATGCCAAATCTGTTGCAGATTTCTGCAATCCCTGTGCTGCTCACAGACACTTATTTTTCCTTCTCACACAGAGTTCGTTGTAGCTTGGGGCATACTGTAATGTGAAAGCTGGGGCAAAGAGGCTCATCCTTAATTCCAAGCCCTTGGCCAGATGGCAGGCTTGCCACTTGGAAGAGTGGATTGGGTTCAGAGATCATCAGATCTTGACATGGATAAAATGTCCTACCCTCCTCCTCCACAGACTTTGTTCTTTGAAATAGTTTGAGCTAGAAGTTGCCTGATCAAACAATCTGGAGAAAATAGCTGATGTGGAATGGTACCACTGACTTTGATTGAAGTTTGGTAAAGGTGTGTGAAACAATGCCACCATGATGTTTTTATCACTTCCAATATCATAGCAGAGAAGCAGACAGACTTTCTGAGGAAGTCACTGCAGAAAACAGGCACCTCTACTGTCCTCAGTTTGAAGCTCGAACTGTCTGTCATAAATTATTCATCTCTCTGATTTGCTGAGGTGTTTGAGGCTTGCAGTGTAATTCTAGGCTATATTGCCACCAGTATTGGTAGGGAACACAATATCCATAGTGCCTTAAGACAACCTTTCTGCTGGAACCCAGGACATTCCTCTGACTGCCCTGGAGGGCTCGAGACTCTGGCAAGGGGCTCAGGGACCTTGGCACTGAGTCAAGGACACCTGTGCCTTTGATTTTAGCCCATGGAAAAAATTACAACCTTTGTGTGAAGATTTACAAGCCACAAGAGTTTGAGCAGAATAATAGTTAATTTGTCACAGGGTGAAAAAGTGGAATTTTGGGGATTTAGAATGGGGGTTCAGGAGGCAAGATGGAGGATTCTGGGCGTGTCCTCTCCTTCTTTTTCTTCTTGTCCTTCATCTTCCGCTGTGATGGTGACATTGTTTGATTGGTTTAGAGTAGAGACTGACTACCTAACACAGGTGATAGGTATTGGAAAATTATTGTAAATAAAGTACACGTAGTTTTTAGTATAAAAAACTAACACCACCCCAAGGGCAGTCAGTGTGTGGTGCAAACTGACCTGCCAGACAGACCTCAGCAGGTCAGAGAAAGAATGTGATAGATGAGAGAAGATAAACAATCTTGAAAACCAGAGCCGAGGAATCTTGACTTCTTCTTTGGTTGCGGGGCTGGGAAAAAAGAATTTTTAATACCTCGGGAGACATTTCAGCAACACAGAAACCTGAGACCTTTCAAGTTTCTTGTTAATTTCTTCCCCCAGTTTGTTTTGCTGCTGTCCACAGGTGGTGGTGAAACTTCCCCGATTGAATCATGGTGATGCTGTGTGGGTTAACACGAATAAAGCAAAACTAGAATTTTAGTGGGTGAGGTGTTCCACTGTTAGCAGACCTCTGTTGGCAGGTGTACATTCATTAGGAGAAAAAGAGGGATATGATGACTTTTGCCTATAATCTGTTGGCAGGTGCTTCTGTGACCTTCGGGTGGGAGTGGTGTTGACTTCTATCCATTCCCTCTCACTTGGTTAATTAAGCATTTGTTTTGTAATTTTTTAGATATACTTTCATTATATTGAGATTTTAGCTTAGCTTTTTCTTTTTTGTTAATTATTAATACTTTTTTTTTTCTAAAACATAACACCTTCTGGAGAGCCTTCTCTCCCCAACCAAACTCAACCCGCTGTTACTTGATAGGATAGACACAAGTTGGCACAGCTCTGCCATAGCTCTGGAGAGGTGTTTGAGGACAGGGCGCACGTACTCACAGCCTGTAGAAGCAGAGGCAGGGAGACCCTGCTACAAGATGTGTGCACATTGTCCCCATCCCTCGGAGTAGGGAGCAGCAGGAAGAACTGCTGAGTTATTGATCCCAGATTCCCATGCTGCAGATGGGATGCTGGAAACAAAGTCATTAGAGAGAGCACCAGGGAGAGGCCTCAGGCTGCTGCCAGAGCAGGGCTGCCTCCTACAGAACATCCCTCAGTGTTAAAATGCCTGAAAAACCCTGTGATCATGGCAGGGTGCTGGTGGCTGAGCAGTATCCATCTGATGATACTGTCTAGAGCCATGGGGTTTTATTATGTACATTTTTTTTGTGATTTCTGTCAGTCTGGGTTTGATCCCCTTAATTTGCATTTGGTCATCCTTACCCTGAATTCTTGTTTTCTCTGATTTAAGAAAAAAAATCTGCCACTCTATTTAAGAGTATATATCCGCCAGCAAACACTGTATGGCATTTCATTCCTATTTAGCTCAGCTACAGAAATTCTTTGGGGGATGGGTTGGTGTTGTGGTTATGTTTTTGGTGAAGGGCAGCTGACCACAATATGCTTTGGGTTGCTTTTGCTTTTAGAAGTGTTGCCATAAGTTTAGTGAGAAATTCAGCATTTTGCTGCTTTATAAGGATGATCTAAAAAGAAACAATTTTTGAGTGGTGTGGTTGCAGTCAGGTCGAGCTCCACATCCTCTCTTTTGTACATTTTCATTATTAATATTGTTCATTTTCTTACCTCTTTGCTGTTTCTAGTAAACAGTTCTTATCTCAACCCACGATCTTTGCATTTTGTGGCTCCAATTCACCTCTCAAATCCTCTGAGTGGGAAGAAGAAGGAAAGGGGGTGGGTGAGCAAGCAGTATGTAGTTTGGAGTTTCAGTGGGCAACACTAAATTGGGGAGTACCATTCCCAAACCATGAAACCAATACAGGGAAATAGACTAAGAAGAATGGCGAATGTGTGGTTAACCTTCAGGTGAGCTCCTGAAAGTAAACTTTTAAGATTTACCTTATTGTTCATTGTATTTGATGTTGCTTACCCTGGTGGTTGATCTTGTGTAGTGCTGGGCAGGCCTCAGGTACAGAACTCTCACCATATCTGCAGTCTTGTGTTCCATTTTTTGTTCAAATAATGCAATTTTCTGCTAGAATATTGTGAATCCCTGCATGAAATCTCTTGAGACTGTATTCAAGTACAGCAGTCTCTGTGTCACTACTTGTTGCTAACACAGCAGATTCTACACAAAGGAATGATCATACCTTTATGAATGATCACCTGATATGGTTAGTATCATCTGCTGCCAAAAATCTATTATCTCTAGATTCCAAAGGAATTACTCTTTCTGACATTGTTGCTTAGAATCAGTGTCAGGAGAGCACTGCTGGAGAAGCAGTTGCTCTTACAGCTTCTAAAACTAGTTCAGTTCTTCATTAGAGTGGAAAAAATGCAAATTAACTTATAAGTCCTTTGCCATCCCTTTAAAGCCAGGTGTGGTTTCTCAGCAGAACTGTAGTTATTAACATACCCCCTTACAGGTTATTATTTCTGATTACAGACTTAGAGAGGCCCTGCTATTGCCCATCATTAACAATGAGTCTGTAACTCTTCATTTGCCATTATTAAAATGTTTGAAATTTTGAAAAATCAGAGAAAACTCCGTGTTGTACTCAGTTGCCAAGGAAACCTTTGGCCTTTTGAACAGGAGGGAAACTCTGAACTTCTGAATCCAAATGAACTGTGTTATTTAACAGAACATCAACTGAGAGGCCTTGAGTAATTTTGTACTGTTTTGCTTGAAATAAAACACACTTTGTGAACAGTTCCAATTCAGACCTCACGTCCTGAAGTTTGATCTCCTGATTTGAATCTAAAGATTTCTACTTCAAAGTTATGGAGAAGATGCACAGTCTCCTGCAACATGTAGAATAAAGTTTGTTGAGAAATGAAATGTATTAAGAAAATCTTGTATATGAAGAAAGGCCCCAAAACTGCAGATGCGACAACAGCTTTATTTTCTCAAGTGCACTTGTTAATGGTTCAACTGGCCAGCAATACTGCAGTCAAGCCTAGGTTTAAGGGTATGAGTCTTGTTGCACAAAGGCAGGTCAGTTAGCCTTAAATGCACAATAATAAATGTTAATAAATGCTGATAAAGCAGAGCTGATGGCATGCAGGGACTGCAGTGGTACTTGAAGGGGCAGAGAAAGGGGAAAACTTCTCCCCACCAGGGAGTCAGGTGAGACTCCCAGGCAGGCAATCTCGCCCTTGGGGTGTGCTGTGGGTGCAGCAGGTGCTGTGGGACACTGCTGAGCGTGACTCTGTGGGAGCTGCTCAAACTCCCCCTTGGCTGGTTTTGCTTTCTGATGCCATTTGTGCCAAATTGTGTCACACTCGACACAGTGCCTGTCCTGACTGGCTGCCCTGCCTTGTGCTTGTGTGTTAGTGGGCAACCTCTGCTGGGTGAGTAAAAACCCATTGCCCTTGTGGCTGCCAAAGTTACCTGCTAAAACACGGTGAGGGGGAGGCTGAAGAGCTCCTACAATGGAGCTGCAGACTGGAAAATAAAATGTCAGGAGGCTGCTGGAGTCCAGAATGCAGAGAATATTCCTCTGCATGTTTTAAAGGACTAAAACCCTCTGAAAAATACTGCTTTTAACCTTTGTCCATGGAGAGGGCTTCCTAGGCTTTGGGATTAGACAAAACTATCAGGAATGTAAATTAGGTAGTAGTATAATATGTAATTTATCACAGGGTGAAAAACGTAGATTTTGGGTTTCTTAGGATGGTAAGTAAATGAAGACAAGATGGAGGATCCTTGTGGCTTTTAGGCTTCTTCCTTCTTCCTTTACTCCATATTCTGCAGTGGTGGTGGCACAGGGTGCTTGGCTGGAATTTGCCACAGTGTAGTGTTATGTGAATAGAAATATAGTTAGTAATTTGTAGAAAAGTAGAAATAATGTACATTTTGGGTGATAATTGGGTAAATTATCTTGAAGAGAGCCTTGAATCTGTGTATTTGCTGCTCTTTGGTGTGTTTTCTCCTTCGCACTAGGCTGGTGTTCAGAAATTGCTGATAAGGAGAGAATAAACAACCTGGAGAACGAATATGCCAGGAGTCCGATGTATTTTTTCACCTAAATGAGGACTTAAAAGACTAACATCACCTTTCAGGAGAGGGTTATGTGGGAGTAACAACCTTTACAGGAGGCAGAGGGGCAAGGGATGAGTTAAACACAGTAGGCAGGTGTTTCCAATGTAAAAACATTTCAGAATTGACCAGTGCAAAGCCATAAGGGTAAAAACACTTGGGACAGTGGGGTAAAGGCACTGCCACAGTATCCTCGGGCTGGAGACATTAGAGCTTACATAGATGCAAGTGGAAAGTATGCCATGGGATTGGAAATGAATGTCTTGGTATCAGAAAAAGCAAAGCACCATGCAATACCCTCCACAGAAAACCACAGATACAAAGGCAAAGGCTTAAAGCGTGGTTTCTTGAAACAAGAGGCTTAGCCTGGCAGCAGGGAGTGGAATGGCAAACCCATCGTGAAAGAAATGTGTTGTCTGAGGGATGTATGAATGTTTAGAGGGAAATAACTGCACATTAGAAATACCTGGACAGTCAATCTGCTGAGGACCACTACTCAGCATGGGCAGCTTTATAACTAACAGGCCAGGTTTTCAGTTAGGAAATGCAGACTGCTGCCAAAGAGTGATGAGCTGATGTTAAGGTGTATAGAGGTGTGTGATTGTGCCTCCTGCAGTAAGCTGATGTTGAGGTGAGGGATTGTGCAAAACAGAACAAAAATGTAAAGAAGATTCTGCTCTGGGCTTGGTGTGGTTGTAGGGATGATCTGAGCAGTTCTTCCCTATGTGCAATCCTTAATTCAGGAGACTATATTGTCATTTGAGAGAGTTTTGAGAAAACTTCTGGAGAGTTTTGAAAAACCACTTCTGGATAGGGAATGGGAAAAAGGTGTCTGTGCTGTGGTGCATTCCAGTTCAGCCTGCATGAGCTGCATTGATGCTGTTGTGCAAAATGCTGTTCCTGTGTGAAGCTTCAGGGTCACTCAGAGTTGTACAGAGGGAAAAGCCTGAGGCCAGGCTGATTAGATGTGGGCTTTCTCTTTGAGGAAGAAGTAAATTTGCTTGGGGCAGTGGTGGGCAAAGGGAATCAGTTGTGAAAAGAACATCTGAGGCAGTTATTTCATTCTGCTACAAGATGGGGATCCTCTCACCCCTTTTCCAGGCATATCCTCCTCACATTCTCAGTGTCAAGTGACTTGGTCTGTTAAGAGCAGGAGGAACCAGGTGGCTGCTGAGGGGCAATGGGGCCTGTAGAGGTGAGCATCTACAGTGTGCCCAGGTTGTAGGGGCAGCTCTAGACCTGACTGGTTAGAGGCATTTACAGTCTGATGTTCAGTTTTTTAAAACTTTGACTCCAACCATCATTTTTGCCATGTGCAGCGTGTAGCCTTCTTGAGAGGGATCTTGTCCAGCCAGACTGGCTTGGTTTGATGGCTCAGGCTCTAAAAGGGACACTCAAAGTGATGTAGTTTGGCACTTGTGCCCTGCTTTAGGCTCCTCTTTCTTTAGGCTCCTTTTTCCACTGCAAACCTGTGATGTTGTCTAGAACAACACAGCATACCCTATGTGCCCCACAATCCCAACAGACCCTCAATAGTGGTCATCTTTCTTGCCCTACTCTCAGCACAGCTCTACCTAAAAAATTGAAAATGTGCGAGTAAAAATTATCAAACTAGATTAAAATATTTCCCTTTTTTTTTAACCTTCATGCCCCGCTTTGCAAAGTAATAATCTTAATTCTCTTGGGTTTGGGGCTGGTCACAAGAGCCTGAATTGAGATATTCAATTATTTAGTGTCCCTTTAAAAGAAAAGGTAATGCATGCAAGAGAGATGTAAGATCTGCTCTGGTGACCATCCCCACAGATGGGATTTTAAAAGAACATTTTTGTCAGGACCCTTGTGGTGCCACCACTGCAATTCTACCCAGAAACGGATCCCTCTGTTTTCTCCAAGGGACAATTAATTGTTTTTTGCAAGTAAGCAAACCAACCAGAAGCCTTGTCACCTTCCTCTCCTCGCATGAGTTACTGCAATACCTTTTCAGAACCATTTTTCACTTTCTCATTATGTTTGGCATTATTGTTTCTCAAGCTTGAAGATTTGTCTTTTTTGACCTCCTAGACAAAATTACTTATAGGGATAGATTTCAGTATAGCATTTTACCCAGTTTTATTTTGATCTCTTCCTCTCCCTGTAATCTCTGGCACAAAGAACCTGATTTGAAGTACAAAGCGGTCTGCTGGGAATATAATGTAATATTAAAAAACATAGTAAATAATTTAGAAATCCTACGCAGAAAAGTATTTCGCATTATTTTAAGCAATTTTTTTTTACTGTGGTGGGGAATGAACACGATAAGAGACCAGAAGTGGTCACACTAACCACAGCAAATAAAAATATTTCAGGCTGGGCAAAATTTCTCAGAGCTGGCAAATCAGAAGTATTGTCTCTGCTTTGTGGATACAGACTTCCCAGCAATTACTGTGTAAATAAAGGTACAAATCTCTTGTAAAAACAAAGCAAAAAATCAACCAGATTTATTATTATGGATTTCTATCAGGAGTCAGAAAATTGCACATCCAGCCTGGCTAATAGGTTGGGTTTTCATTTTTCTTTTTTTTTCCTTTTTGTTTCTCTTTTTTTCTTTTTTTTTCCCCTTCAGTATATGAGTAGGACCTAGCTGACCTGTGCTTACATCTAAACTGTTCTGATTTATTTTGGACTCTGATGAGTTTTGAAATCTGGATACTGACTGCACTCTTCTAGGACACTGTGTCACGCATTTGGATAAAGACTTCAATTTGTGTTTGTTTACAGTGATATTAGATGTTAAGAGGTTTATCCTGATGCTAGCTTCTTTGCCAAAAGCTCCAAAATCAGAGATGACCCTGCATTTCACATAGCCCTGTGGACAGAATCCCAGCCTCTTTCTACTTCAACTTCTGCCATAGGTTTGCTCAGTGAACCAAAAGGTTTCTTCATCTGGAAAACATCACCAGGAAGTACCTGACCTGGAGAGGGCATGCTTCCAGCAAGCTTGCTGAAAATATTGTCCCATTTTTACCTGAGTGCCTGGGAGTATGGATGTGACACTGGTCTCCAATGCAACCCTACAGTGCATTAAGTCTCACATCTAAAGTGTTTCTCTTTTGTCTTGTACCTGCTGGTATCTCTAGTTTGCCTTTCTGTATTTCTCCTATAAACCATCTGTGCTGTTGGTTTTCTCTTCTGTTTTGGTTTTGGTTTTTTTCCCCCTCTCTTGCCGGATTATTTCACAGATCTACATCTTTGGGATAAGCAAGAGGCTAGCGCATGTGTTTAGATACTTTGGACCATTTTGAAGTCAAGGGCAAATTTTTTACTTGCTGTGTTGTTCATCCTGCCTGTAAAACGGTAGCAGTGACACTGGTCGTTCCTTTGGCACCCTGTTAAAATATAATAACTAGGAAACAATTAGTCTGGCTTGGTATCAGGAGAGCTTTTAACATTTTGTTTAGCACAGATTAACACAGTATACATCATGAAAAAAATGAATGAGTTTAGCGAATCCAGCGAAAGAAGATGATGTCTGAGATTCAACGGTGTGCCTGTCTAGTCCTTTAAAAATTTTTCTTTATAGTTTTTGAAAGTATTTGTTGACAACTGTTTTCTTTGGAAAGAGTTTTTAACACTCTGCTCCTCAACAGAAGAACAAGACCAAGTCTAGTGGCAGCAGAAGCCATGCTAGCCTGACCCCAGCATTAGTGGGAAGGCAGCTGGGAATTTGCACATGAAAGGAGCGAGTGGAATAGTGGAGCATTACTTTCTGTATTTACTCTGTTGCTGTTTCACATTACTGAATACTGTTTAGGAGGAAATGAAAATCTTTCTAATGGGACCTAAATGAGATGTGTGGAGCAGCAGAAGGTAGTTCCCTGGAATGAAATTAGATCTGATGGCTGGGATTTAACGCACTCTCTTTCGCCAGAAGTGTGTAAGATTATTAAAGCACCACAACCTCATTTGGTCACTTTGTAATCTGTTCTTAACCTTCGTGCTGATGAGGCTGTTATGTAACAACCAGTGAAGGCCAGGTCTTATGTTGCTTCACTGTATGGGAGCCCATGCTGAGAGACCTCAGTGAGGCCAGGAGGAAAGCTGGCTGCCATTTTCCCTCTTGGGAGTATGTGGAAAACTTGCTTTTGGGCTGTGGGTAGCATCCCTGACCATAGACAGGTATATCCTAAGGTTTACTGTATGTCTTGTCACTGAAACATTCCTGCTTTCACGAAGCCCATGGGACACTGGCAAACCCTTTCTCCTTCAGCATCTAAATTTGACTGCATACAGAAGAAGGGGTGACTGCTGTAAAGAAGGTGTTTATTATTACACAAGCTAAAGTTTTTTCTCCAACAGGAGCAATCTTTGCTTTTACTTAAGCAAAAGAGAGATGTAGGTGAGGAGAGAGCCCTTGCTGAGCTCTCATTTTAGCAGAATGAAACATTGCAGCATCCATGCAGCTGTTTACTGGGAACACTTGATGAGTGCTGTCTAAACTGTTTGTGGTCAGGGAATGCCTAGCTTAAAAATCCAACAGAAGTCTGGCTGTGAATGAGAGATCAGGGTCAACATATTCTCCTTATTTAAATGGAGAGAGAAATGTTTCACCTGTCTAGATGCATCAAAATTCTGCACGGCATCTACTTGATCCTTTAACTATCTCAGTAGCTCCATTCCTCTCCACCCCACAAAACCAAACTCTGACTAGAAGTGCTGTAGGAGTCATTTGTCGGTGTTTAGATCTCAGTTCCAATCAAAAATGCATAGTAGTTCAGAGTGACTAAATTCCCAAGGTCATCCATGAAAACTAGCAGTTCCTGCTAGTGTTTCCAAGTATTTCCAGCCCTTTCTCTGCTCTGTTCCTTTGCTTCATCAGGAACTGTACAATAACTTTCATTAGACAAAACCAGAGCAAAATTTATTTTGCATTTGCATCTTTATTCTACAACACAAGCAACATAAATAGTTTATACCTTTTGTTTTAAAATATTTCCATTTCAGAATTCAATCAGAATAAAATATACACAAAATACAATTTGCAAGCCAGCTGACAGTGACTGCCCAACCACTGGACACCCAAGGACCACACAAAGCTAGCGGCACAACAGGACATGGTGGACATGGGGAAGAGCTCTTCTAAAGAAGAGCAGAAAGGTAGAGGGAGGAAACATGGATGAGACCAAGGAATTGCAGATAGGCATGAACTCAGCAGATGGTAAACTCACTGTAAGCACTTGTTTGACAAGATAATTTATAGTCTCTCTTAAGAAGTACTATTGGCTCCTCCTGAATATACAGCTAGAGAGATTAAGTCCTGGGAATCATGTTTTGTGGTAAAATGCTTCCTCTGGCAGCCATCATCATGGAAAAAAAAAATTATTTTATTTTATTTTTTTAAATTGGTAAACAGAAAAGACTTTGATCTTTGGCAAAATGGAGCATCCACTCTCTTTGGCTTGCTTTCAGTTCTGGTTGAAGGGCCCATAGAAGTATGTTTGCAGTCTCACAGAAATGACAAAAGGGAGGGAGAGGGGAAAAGAGGCAGGGAAGAGAAAGTGGGGGGAACTGAAAGAAGGCTCTTGCTGTTGTCATTGCACACCTTGCATCTCTTGCTCCCATCTGCTCTAGCAAACAGTGTGCACTATCAGGCTCTGTCACCACCACGCTCTGCCCTTCCTGGCTGGCCCCTTTGATATTGTGTCCTGTCTTCCCCTCCAGAGTGGGGGGCTCAGGTGTCACAGCCTGATTGTGGAGGAGATATTTGTCCCTTGCTTGAACCTGTGTCCCTGTGCCTGTCTGCCAGCTCAGCTCTCTGGCTGCAGTTTGCTGCTTGTGGGAGTGTGGCACTTCACCCCAGCCCAGATGAACCAAATGCATGGACAGGAAACAGGGCCCTGATGCTTATGGGAGTCAGACAAAATTTATCTAAGTACATAAACTACCTTTTGAAAAGTGGGATGTTGGGGTAAAAGGTTTGAATAGATCCTGTTGCCATGTTTCTTAACCAAAAATGCATTCCATAAACGCAGCTCCCTGATTCAATGTGGCAGTGTGAACTATGCAAGCCTCTACTTGTGATTTTGCCAAGAATTGGAATTTGAGGGATCTGGTTCCACAGGAGAGCTCATTATTGCATTAATCCAGGATCATACAGCGTAGCTTCACTAATATCCACAGAATTAGGGCATTTCTTCTTCCCTCTGCTTTTAGTTTTCAGCTTGGAGACCTCTGAGCACTAAGTGAAAAGACTGACGCACACTTAGGCCACGTGTGTTTTCATTTTTCCTTTTTAAAAAGCCAGCACTGCATGTTTGGTCAAAACCGTTTAGTATCATATCAGTTAGTGTATAAAGTATGTTTTCAGAGGGGAATTAGTGGAAGTGATTTCTTCCATGCAGTTGTACAACTTCTGGGGTCCCAGGCATGCTGCTGGTGAGGGCTGCTGAGACCCTTTGGTGATATCCCTATAGAAGCTCCACTCAAATTAGGGAGACTTAGTGAAGAGGGATCACTAGCTGCCACATGCTTTTATCTACATTGCATAAAATACTGCATTTGTGCTTCTGTGCAATGGTAAATTGGTCCTTTACACTAAAAGAAGAGAAAATTCTTTTGGTAAATTTATGGTGTCAGTGGAAAGATTGGTAACTGAAAAAAACTCATGTCATATACCATGATGAGGCCTGTACACAGCTCTTCCCATAAATTACTATGACTAAAGTAATGAGTAAATAGCCTGCTTAGACACCTTAGATGTATCTTAGTATAAAAGGGGGGGGAGAAGGAAGCACTTCACTTTTTTTGTGAATTAAAAACAAGTTAACACTGAGAAATGGCATTTCTAGAATGGATTGCTGAAGGTGACAACAGCCAAATCACGCGCACAGTTTCTCAACAGGCTTCTATACAAATAAGCTAGGCAAAAAATAAATCACTTTGGCTTGCTGAATCTGTGCAAAAGTGAGGGTTCTAGTTTTGTAGTACAGGGTTGCATGGGACTGTGTGCTGGTTCCAGCAGATTTTTCACGCAGGAGGACAGCAGCAGAGAGGGTTACACAAAGAACTTTACAGGACTCCCCCTCTCCTGAGAACTTGTGAACCTGTATGCAGGGACTGAAGGATTTGAGGACTGAGTCCTGAGTATTACAGATCCCTAGCTACTTAATTTCCATTGATTTTAACAGCTTCAGCACTTTGAGTGTGGGCTCAAGCTGTGAAGAAAGGTACACNATTTCCATTGATTTTAACAGCTTCAGCACTTTGAGTGTGGGCTCAAGCTGTGAAGAAAGGCTACTTTCTCACTTGTTTGCCACTTGGTTTCATGCCAGTGCTGTGCTGGGCTCTGCAGTGTTGATATCAACACTGAGATGCTGCTATGTAAAGTACACAGGTGAAGACTGCACATGTACCTAGAGGTGGGGCTTTTATCTTTGGTGAATGAGTGTTTATCAGTGAATTTTACACAAAGGTTTACATTTTAAACAAAACTTGAAGCTCAAACTGAAAGGGAAAGCACAAGTCACAGGTGTAAACTCTGCTTGGCCTTGACATGAGCAAGCCACAGTACAGAGGACATAAATTTTTCATCTGTGATGAGGCAAAAGCTGTGTTTCCTGTGCTGGGAGTTGTCCAAGGAAAGTACTGCCCAGGCCTGTGTAAATCTTTTTCTAATAATTATTTCTATATGGCAGATTAAGTCAGTTATTCTCAAATGGGAAAACATTAAATCTGTATTTTAACATCATAAAGACATGAAGGCATCTTAACCAAGAGATAGTGGTGGTAATTCTATGGCTGCTGACTGCTCAGAAAAGGTACCAGAGGAACTGTGTTAACCATTGCTGGTGTGACACAAATACATAACACAGCAGATAAGCATATTACTAATGTGGATAGATCTCTGAAAATATGCTGAATGGCAGTGATTGGAGCTACAGGTACCTGTACATACATACACCAGTCATCTCATATGACTGCATATGTTCACAGTGCAGAATGAAGTGCAAACATATGCAATGACCTGAGACCATGTAAGCTGGGTTCAAACCCTGCCTCTTTTCTGTAGGAAAAGGATTATTTTCCTGGTGAGTGCTCTGCTTTTCTCAGCTTTAAATATTTGCACAGTGATGAGCTGTTACATGTGCTTAAAGGTAGTTGCTGCTGGGCAGCAGCAACTTTCTTTGTTAGCAACTGCCTACAAGATTTTAAAATGAGATGTCCTCGTCTCTGCTGGCTGCAGTGGCCCTGAGGAGGGCAGTGTGAATTACACAAAGGCAGCAGAGGTGCAGCTCTGGTACCTGAGAAGGATGTCAAGCTACCACATCTTCTCTTTCAAAGCATTTCAGTTGAGTAAAATTTACTGGGCAAACATTTTTAAAAAAAACTGTCCAGTTCAATTAAAAAATCAAATCCAACTCCTATAGAAATTTATGTGACAGAAAAAGGGCAAGAAAATGTGGTCATTAACCAAGGCAAAGAGAAAGAGCAAGCTCAGGCTGAAATGCAGAGAGACTGGTTTGCTCAAGGTTCAGATGTTTGGTTCAAGAGTAAAGCTGCTAATATGCTGCCATGCATGAGGTTATAGAGCTAACAGTAAGGATTTGAAAGGGATACACGTGTGACTACACATGTGGACACAAAGACTACTACTGACTGAGGTGCTTCCCCACTCACAAGGAGAAAGCAGAAAAGCCACTCTAGGCATGGACATGATTGGGGTGTGCAGTGTTGGCAATTTCCCTTCTGAAGCTTAGGACAGGCTGATGCCAGTCCCCTTTTCCCGGGACTGTTCTGGCAGAGTTCTCCTTTGGGCTAAAAGCTTGCTTGCCTTATGAGGTCTGAAGGTATCATGCTGGCAGTCATGAGCCATGAAACAGGCCACACAGGACCTATGAAATGGTGACTTCACACTTTTATTATTCTATTTCTTTGGGGCTTACTGTTGTCTATAGCTAAACTAGCAGAAAAATTGCTGACAATCTGAAGAACCAGATAGGGTTTTTTTAATTTTTATGTTTTGAAGGTGCATCAAAAAGCTTCAGCTTCTGTATCTCATGGCTGTGGTTACTGAAGTGGCCATGGGCCACTCCCCTCACCTGGTTAACATTTTATACACACAAGGAAAAGGAAGAGCAGCATATGATGAACTTTGCTCTGTAAAGTCTGCTGCTTCAAATATTCCTTTCTCCCTCCTTCTAAATTACATTTCTGGAATCACTCAAAGTTACTTATGACCTTTTAGGGCAGGGTGTTAATGAGCAGAGGCACTGAGGATGGCAGTGGGCACTTAGTGCATAATTTGAAGGACAAAGTTCAAAACAGGCCAACAGCAACACAGAAAATTTACTTGTCCTTGTGGTAGTAGTAGTGTAAATAGTTAACATGGAATTACATTTTAGGTCAAGATGGTGGCTAATCAGGTAACACTAGGTCATACTGTCTCCATGGGCTTGAGGGAGGTGGTGGTAATGGTATTGTTACTCCTGAAGCTTTTTTTCCTGATTTACAGAAGGATTCTGTATTGCAATCACAATGCAATCAGGGTGTTTCCTAGATTCTAGGACCTCTTCTGTAGTCCTGAGTGATTTCACTAGTACTGCTATCAATTTTTATTTCCCCAGCATAATTTAGGGATTTGCTTTAGTTTTAGACCAGTACAGCAAGGATCTGCATCCATTCAATGCATTTATAATGAAAACCATCAGAGTTAGCTGC
Organism: Thryothorus ludovicianus; assembly: GCA_013397245.1. Taxonomy (NCBI): domain Eukaryota; kingdom Metazoa; phylum Chordata; class Aves; order Passeriformes; family Certhiidae; genus Thryothorus; species Thryothorus ludovicianus. The sequence goes on from VZTB01001066.1 coordinate 249,685, forward strand.
TTTGAATATAGTTTATTATTCTGATTTCTGTTGTTGCCTAATTAATATACTGCTTTAAAAGCAGTTATGTATACATGCCAAATAAAAATCTTAACAAAAAATGTTAAATACTTTTACTCTACCTAAAGATGTATAAGAAAGACATGGCAACAGAAATCAAACTGTGCTACTCCCAGATAACAAAGCATAATCTAACCTGTCCCTGAGGAAGTATTAAAACTGCTGGGGGAAAACTGACAATTGAAAATATTGTTAAATTAGTAATCCATAAAGTCAGTTCAAGTGGTAGAAAAGAGATGTTTTTACAGAATTTTATGTCCTTTAAACAATTTAGCAAAGGGAACTTTTTAAAGAAAGGAAAACTGTATGACTGGCACTACAGAAAGTTACAGGACAAATACTCCCTGCACAAGACTAGCAGGTGACAAATGGGAAGTAGGCAGTGGAGGGAAAAGGCAGGAGGATAGTTTCAGACTTTTTGTAAACAAAGCAGCTTGGGAGATGGCTGGTCAGTGGAGCTTCTTGGCTCCCTCTGTTTTTCCAGGTTTAAGATGCTAAAAGCAGTTAATTGTGCAAAATCCAGGCCTTATATAAAGAGATGACATTTTTAGGATGCTTTGGAGCAGGGACTGAAGCTGTATATTTAGTTGGCATGCACATTTTAAAAGCCTTGGGAGAACAGCATTAAGGGGTCACCCAAAATTAAAATCAACTCATTTTCAACACGTTATCAACAAATCAACAAATGATATAGCATGGGAGTACGAGATGAAATGTCTCAAGGGCTGTGACATAACTTGTGCAGCAAGGTAACCCTCTGCTTTGTATAGTGTGAAAAGCATCACATATGCATTTGACAACACAATAGTCAATCCTCCCCCTTCTTCTCCCTCTCACTAATAACAGCAAATTGCAATGGTCCCAATAGGAGTGCTGCATGGAGAGGGGATGCACCTCCATGAGGATCTGTCTTTTCATATTTACAGCAGCAGACAAGAAATGGGAGAGAATCAGGAACTATACCTCCCTTTCATACCACTTTCCATCTTGCTTCAGCTCCAAGTGGAGTGATAGGCTACATTTAACAAAGGTGATAAGGGACTTCCTGGCTACAGCAGCTCTATAAAAGCAAACATAAATTTCCAGAAGAATAATAACTGCAGTGGCGCGTAAACTGGAACACTTTATCTCTGCTCTGCTTAGTTGAATGCTGGATGCTGGCACATGCTGGTATTTGCTGTGGTGTGTCTTCCTCACAGCTTCACAGGAAAGAGCAAAACAAACTTCCTTTTTGCCCTTAGAGGGAATTAGACATGGTAAAATGCTCAGCTGTAGGCATAGGTGAAGGGGCAGCCAGGGTGGTGTTGCAGAGAGGGCAGTTTGACAGTGCCATTTCTCTTTGAGCAATACTCCATCAGAGCAATGAAAGGATCAGTAGTCTGTGCTTGGTTCACCCATTTTAGATCTGGGATTCTTTAGCTACTCCAAATGTAACTACAAAGGCTCTTCTTGGAGCAAAATAAATTTCCACTTTCTCTAGCGAGTGACACATTTAGTTATTATAATAATCTTTAGCTGGCTATCCTCTCTCATACCAATGTTTAAAGGGAAGATGTTACTCTAAAATTTGTCACCTTCTTTCTTGTCCTACAGCCCCTCCCTTACACTGACTTGTATGTATTTTTTTATTTTTGAAGTTAAATAGGTTTACTGACCTGGTTTGACATCCACATGACAGTTGCACTCACAGCTAATTTCAAGTATGGAAGTTCTGCTGCAGTTTCTGGTGGCTCCCACTGCTGCAAATTTGAATTAAAATGAAGGCTACGAAATGTGTCACCTCTTCTGGTAGAATCCTGACTTATGGACAGGTTCTGGGGCCATGCCAGATGCTCTAAACTGACTCATGCTTTGCCTCCTTTGCTAGTGTGAGTGGAGGACACACAGTCTCAGGTGGATAGACAAGATAAATCAACAAGCTCATTGTTTCTTAATTTACCACCAACAAATAGGCAATTAATGAACCCCAAGTGCTTCTTTGCTGTATACCTTGAATGTCTTTTGCCCTTTGCAACAGAGCACAGCTTGGTTTAAATGATGATGTCGTAAACTCGGCCCACTCTTCCCAGCCATTCCCGTACTGCCTGGCGGACACGGATATCTGTCACGTGGCAAGTCAGCTGGCTGATACAGGGAAACACTGCTGGCTGCAGGGCTGTGAAAGTTTGGTCTGGCAGAGCCTGAATCTGGTTGAGAACTGTCAGCACCATGTTGGTCCATGCCTATGAAGAAATTGGATTTAAAAAAAACTCTTTAGAAGACCTTTTTAAATAGGTGAGCCCAGTGGTTGAGGCAGAAAATGAGGTATCTGGTGGTTGAAACCTCATGAAACAGACTGAGTAATGCCAGCATATTCATTTTATGTTCACTGTGTCTTTCTAAATCATGTTCAGTACTAAGTCATTATCTGACTTTGTATTGTTGCAGGTGTCATGCTCACCCTTTCCTTTTTTTTGTCTTGCAGTGAACAAAATCTGTCAAGTTTGATGCTTTCACTGATTTGTTCACTTAGACATGCAAACAGCAAGCTTCTGTTTAGCAAAAGGACCCATTATTTTTCTCTGGAATTAACAAAAAACTCCATTCTTAAATACAAAAGCAGTGTTAAAAGCAGCATAGCATTTTCAAAAGCCTTCAAAGACTACAGCCCATAGCAGTAAGCAGTGAGTTTGCTGTAGGTTGTCAGTTCTCAGGGTTAAGGGCAGTTTTAGCCCTAGCCATAGAAGCACTCTTGAAAGTGGAACTAGTATATGCCTGACAACACTTCTCTGAAGACTGACTTTCTTTTAATAGGACAGAATAAGGTTTTTATTAATTCCAGCTCCTGAAAGATTCAGTCCTCATCATGAGGACTTCATTATGTAATACAATATTTAATGAAAATATTATAACAATGTTAAAAAAATGAATAGGTATCTTTTTATTGCTATTATTATTAGACTTCTATGTGAATGTCCTACCTGTATCTGGGCCTCTGCATCCCTAATAGAAATATTCAGGGAGCTGACTGTGGACCCTGAACGGGGTCTCTTCTCTTGTCTCAGAATCTCTGGACCAGCACTGAATGAATGCCTCATTTGACCTTGATCTAGAAGATTTTGTGGCCGCTGTAGTACAGGTGAATCTGGCCCCCTTGAGCCCAGGAGTTCCCCTTTCTTTTCCACTTTGACCTCTTTGGTGAAGGATGTCATGGCCTGTTGCTGCTTTCTCTTCTTGTATTCTGTCATAAACTTGGAGATGGTTTTGTCAGTGGCTATTGTGTAGATTTTGTTGCCAGCACTCTCCCACCATTCTTTTTTCTTGGTTTGCTCTTTTTTCTCTAGTTTAGGACTCAGGGGTGGGGGTAGCAGCAATATTTCTCCACTCCCTCCTCGAGGTGTTAAGCTGTCTCCCAGTTGGTCCCTGATTTGACTTCGGTCATCTTCTGATGGTGTGTCCTTTCCAGACAGCCCTCCAGTTGATGGGGTAGAGGTTTCTGAGTGAAAAGATGGTAAAATGAAGAAAGAGTCACCTTTGAACACTGGAGGCTCCTCTACATTATTCTCCAGGTCCAGATGCATTTGGATGTAGTTGTTGCACAGCTCCATGCAGAGCTTGTGAAGCCGCTTGATCAGCCACCCCCAGTCTGCATTGCTGACAGGCTGGACGCTCAAAGATGGGATTCGAGCCCTCCACTGCCTCTTCTCCTTCCCTCGCGGGGGACTGACCTGGGCCGTTTCTTCAAAAATGTCTTCGTCTTCTGAAGAACACTGCTGTGACGAGTCCGTGCTTCTCTCATCCTCTTCAAAGAGGATCTTTTTCACTTGCTCTGCAGTGATGTTCTCCTGGTTTGTCAGGATTGCACAAACCAAGGCATGGAAGTAGATGTTGAAGCTCATTGCTGACTGGCGATACAAGTTGGCAGCTCCACTAATTCCAGACACTTTTTTTAACAAACACTTCAGCCCAGGTCTGGTGTCAAACTCTCTGGCTGTTCTGTAGGAGTCCAGGAGTAAGTCAAAGATTACAGCCAGGTTTTGCATGGAGATGTACCTGAGAAAACCAGCCAGCTTGTTTTCTGGTACTTGTATTGCCATTTTCTCCTCCAAGTTAGAAGGGCCTTTCACAAATTCTTCCAATAAGATGTCATATAAATTCTGGAGCAGTACTTGGTGGGACAGCAAGCTCACCACTATCGTCCTGAAAGGAATACTTGGTAAACCAAGCATGGGAAGGAAAAAATCATAGAATATTAAAATGATGAATTGTGCTTTTACTAGGAATAAAAGCACACTCAAATATTTCAGCCTGCTATAACTGAGGAATTTATTGACATACAAATTATTCCTCTACCAACATGTCAGACAACCTTTATTTTGCCATGACAAATTGAGGCCAAAACTAGTTTACTATTCAATTTCCATATCTACTAATGCCCAGGAGTACTTCTTAAAATTAAACCATGAAGAGGTATCCAACCACTAAAGAAACATGTACAGAAACAGCAGCAGTGCAATGCAGCATGCAAAGAAGCTGAAGTCTGGCTGAAGGCACATTTCACTGCTTGCTCTTAAGACTTCAACTTGAACACTGAGAGCCTAGCATGGAAATATCTATTCCTAACTCTGTTCCTCACATATGATACTGGATGATTCTTAGCTGTGCTCCTGTTAGAGAGATGCGGGGAGTTGTTTTAGCCCTCACTGATTTTTGATTTGCACAGGGGACACAGGAATGGCAAATGCCTCCGACCAAAGTTTTCAGGTCTTTCATCAGTAAAAAACACTGAGAGACTTAAAGGCAAACAAGGCTTGGAAGAAAGACAGGATTGTTGTTTGGTATCTCATGGATTTCAAATTATAAACTGTTAAACCTATCTTAAGCTCTTTCAAAAAGGTCTTTATGTAAGATTACAGGGCAATGTTTTAAATTGAGCTGATGCACATAATAATACTTGGTTTGATATGATGAGTCAAGTTTTAATTAGCACAGCTATCAAGTAAGGAAAAGATTTTTCAGTTTGCTTGCAATACCAAGTTTTAGGTCTAACTCAAAGCAAATCTTCATGTAACATGAGAAGTTCACATGTAGACCTTTGACATTTTCTGTTGCAAAAATTATTCCACTTTCATTAAATAACTTTCAAAAGTTTTTGGGAATACCAAGAACAAAAGCCAAATACTACTTTTTTTTTGAGAAATGCTATCAAAACCCAATTTTGAGAATACAGCATTTAAAAAAAAGTTCAGGCAAAACTGTTCTTCAGTTACATTCCTTTTTGTCAGTTTGCCTACCATGACACAGCTGTCAGTGCTGACACATCAGTAAAATTTAGTAGTCTTATTATTTGAGAGTGACAAAATGTTGATGATTAGCACATACAGTTGAGCTCTTTATGGGGACGTAGTTTTCTGCTGTAAAAATCATTAGAGGCTCTGATTCAGAAAAGCTCTTAAGAGCATGTATAAAGTTAAATGAGAGCTTGCAGTGATTTCAAGCAACTAATCCTGTTCCAAAAGCAGGGTCAGGAATAAAGGAGATCTGCTTTCCTTGTAATAGCCAAAAAAGCAATTTACAAGGACGGTGTAAAGTACTGCTCAATCCCAAAAGAAACTGGTAGAGAACTACAGGTGAAAACACAATGACAAAGCTGGTTAAGGATAGTATTTTCTTATTCTGCCCAAAGTTTCAAACTGAAATATATGATTACTTTTTAGGAAGAAGAAAAGCTCCCTTACCCCAGCTTCCTGTGAAACGATGCAGCATTAAGGAAACAAAACCAAAAGGGAGAAGTGAAACCCTGCTAAGGTTAAAGCAAAACTTTGGAAAGGCCACATTTACTATCATGCGTGATTGCCATATTACTGCACTGCTGTAGCAAATAATATGAAAACAATGGCACAGTCAACTTGTGAGCTGTGTTTTGGTGAAAAAATGAGCATTGCTGGGATAACACTTGGCTATGGGCACATACACCTTTAGCAGCTGGCTGGACAAAGTGCAGTATGAGAGCATTCAGAGATTGTATTAATTGCAAGCTTTATTTATTTGTTTAAAGACAAGCAAGACTCTTACTACCCTTACAAACATGGCCTGTTAGCTTGCATGCCTGTGAGAGGTGAATATTCCAATCTTTTGCTTTGCAGTCATACTAAGAAGAATGACCTGCTAGCCTTTGGATAAAGCAGATATTTTCCCCTATATGTTGCAAGCAATAGTTTAGATTTGAATGCTATAAAACCATGTTTGGTATATCATAAAAGACAATTTCATGTCATTACACCTCACAATACAAACACAAACCCTGAATGCAGAATTCTGATTCTTGGCCCAAATGATGATACAGCAGTTGTTTAAACAACCAAGTGCAAGCAAAAGGAAGTATTCTTTCACAGGATCAGACTGTAGTTCAAATAGATGAGTCTCTCAGGTGGTAACATAACAGAAAGACTTCCACAAAAACAATGCGCCAAGCAAAAACAACATTCCCTAGCTCAATGTTGACAGCCTTGCAGTTTTGGATGTGGTCTCTTCAGTTTATAATGCCTCGATTAAACCATTACCTTTTTCTACCTTCTTAACCAAGTAATAGCAAATTTAAAAGACCCTTAGTGAAACAGATATTGTATATGCTAGGTATCACTGAAAATCCAAGTGTCACAAAACCTAATTTGATCAGTGCATTCATTTTTGTTCATAAGCTCTGTGGGGAGGTACAATTTACCAGGCTCAGTTCACATCTCTTCCTGTCTAGCAACATTTTTATCTTGCTTTTACTGACACAGTGTCTTCCTTGGAAGATATTTTACCTTCTCTGGTTATGCCCATTTGGTTTCTTATCTGGTGGCAGGTCAATGATGAGCACACATGACTGGGCATGTTCAAACCCTTCCTTGTTGCTAGGGGTTTTTGGGGAGCACTGAGTCTCCAGCATGAAGACCTAGAAAACATGGAGTTACATAAAATGATCAGTTTAGCACTTGCAGTGGGTCTGGGGTGGGGAGTGGCTGGGAATAGGATTCCCTGCAGTGTGAAATATCTGTCACACTGAATTATTTTACAGTGATAGAACGCAAGGTATCTCCCCAGGCAGACCTTTCCTGGAATATTCCACTTTGGTAAAACAGCAATGGGCTACCTTCAGACATCCAGTAGGGTGCACAGGAAAGGACAGACATATTTTAATCTGAACCTGTATAAGGCATAATACCAAATGCCAAGCCAAGCTTTCTGCTATCTATATGCTTCTATCTGACAGGATCACGTACAGTGGAGACAAGGACTTGTTTGCACAGTTAGCCAGTTGCACTTGGAAAGGTTGGCTGTTGGAAGGATTCTTTTCAGCCATGAAGATACAACAGACACCTAATTTGCAATCCTTTGGGTGTGTGTTATGGTTTAACCACAGACAGCAACTAAATACCAAGCAGCCAGGAACTTACCACCCCCCACACCCCATCCCTCTCAAGGACAGCGAGGGGAATCAGGGAAAAAAAATAAACCCCATGGGTTGATATAAGAAGGGTTTAATAATTTAAACAAAATAGCATAACATCAACCACCACCACAAAAAAGGAGGCAACAAAAAAAGAAGAAATAAAACTTGCACAGTACAGTTGCTCATCACCCAATGACTGATGCCCAGGCTGTTCCTGAGCAGGCCCTGCCAGACAACTCCCCTCATTTATATACTGAGCATGGCACTCTATGGTATGGGATATCCCTCTGGCCAGTCTCCACCAACTGTCCTGACCATGCTCCCCCCACACTTCTCATGCACCTCCTTACTGGCAGAGGATGGAAAACTGAATGGTCCTTAACTTAGTGTAAGCATTATTCAGCAACAACTAGAACATTAGTGTGTTATCAACATTATTCTCATACTAAATTCAAACCACAGCACTGTACCAACTACTAGGAAGAAAATTAACTCCATCCCAACCAAAATGTGGAAACAACAACCAAGTGGGAAACAGGGAAACAACTCTCAGTTCCTGTAGCTTTGTTTTGTAGCTTCACAGTTGTGGCAAATCCTCACTGAGGAGGACTCAGGGAGTGTCACTGGTAGTGTCTACAAGAAAAGTATTAATGTTACATTCACTGCTTTCTTGAGTTCTGCATCTTTAAAACTTTTTATTTAAAACACATTTTCTATTCAAACAATGTCTGTCACTACCACGTTGTTTGTGATCACCAATCCTGGTCTGTCTGTCTCAGATTTTCAAGCAGAATCACAGTATGATTTATCAAGTCAGAAATTGACACCAAACATCTGCTGGCTGTTTTAATCTATCTGCTTTCCCATGCTGAAACTGTCATAGGGTATTTACAGTTTTACAGTACCCTACAGGTCATTAAGTTCAGTCTGCTGTATTTCAAAGAACTTGTTTCATATAACCACTTTCACAGAATGAATAACCTTTATTGTAGTCAAAAGGACCCTAAGAAGATTGTTTCCAAATTTGCTCTGCTGATTCTGACTGGGAGTTAGTGAATCATTTTGTTAAATGTCAGCATTATCCTCTAGCTCTCAGTAACCCTTTTTCTTCTTTGCAATCTATACCTAAGTATTTATAGAGAAAAATGCTTTGATAGGTTAATCAAATCTTGTTTTCCTATTTTCATATCACCATCTCTGCTATAATGCAATTTTTGTCCTTTGAATTTATCATTCTTTAATAAGTATTCAGAAATCTATGTGACATTCTTGATGAGGATTCACAGTGATACTACAATTTCTCTTTCTCTATCAGAAACACCCCACTGATGTATGCTAATTTTTAAAACTACATTACACAGTAGGCTCATTGTCAGCCCTCTTTAGATACCTATGCATTTTTTCCCACCCTAGGCATTTTAGATTCCTATTTACAGGGTGACAGTTTTGAGGTTTTGGTTTTCTTTTTTTTTTTGGTTAATTTTTCTGAATACTACTATTGGCCAATTGATGTTAGCCTGGTGATGAGAAAGTCTTTGCCTATAGAGTTTGTGAGGATGATGGTGGAAAAAATACACCTTCACAAAGAAAAGCACCAAGTTTAAAAGGTTTTCTGATTTCCCCTGAAACATTTGTCAGTACCTGCTGCGCCATGGCTCTGATTCTCCAGTACTCAGCTTCAGCACTTGGTGAGAGAGAGGGGGCTGCCACCTTCACTTCACAGGCATCTCCACTGAAGCTTTCAGCACCACTGTGGAAATAGCCCAACAGGTTCTACGGAGAGACACAACATCAGAATTTCACTGTGTGTTACACAAATGACTGTAGCCATGTCCAGCCTGTTTGTGTGAAATGTAAAATTCAGTGACCTTTCCCATTCCCATCAGCTGCTCACTTGCCATCCAGCAACTAATATATCCAATGTAAAGGCAGCTTCTTATAGATGCTGGTCTGCAAAGACTTAATGGGATTTTTTGTTAATAAAACAGAGAGTGAATTTAAAACTAGTCTATATGGAGCATGCAGCTACAGCAAAGCAACATGGTCTTGTACCTAATTTTTGTAAATCCAGACGAAGAAATGGATTAAAAGGGAAATTCTGAACTCTTCTGATTTTGTACTGGCAAGGCAATTTAAAATAAGTCTGAACTGTAAGCTACTAGTGTTTGTATATGTTTAGAAAAACTGATCAGTCTCCATTGCTGGATCAATTTCAACCTCTGTTGTTGATCCCACATCTTTAATTGTGAATTGACAAATTAATGACTTGTCAGAAGTTAGTGCATCCACATTTTGACTGACAGCAAAATGGCAGTTTTACCTTTACTGGCTCCAGAGTGGCAGAGAATGCATCCTGCAAGGCACAACATGCAAGCCTCCACATCTCTTCAGTAAAAACAGGCCCTGCTGTCACCAACACATACCTGCAAGGACACAGGAAAATGTTACTACCATGGTCAAGAAGGAACTAGACAATTCTTACTTATAAAGGGAGAAGGCTGAAAATCCCCATCTTTGGAAGTGTCCAAGGCCAAGCTGGATGGGGGTCTGAGTAACTTGGTCTAGTGAAAAGTGTCTCTGTCCATGGCAGAGGAGTTGAAGCTAGGTGATCTTTAAGGTCCCTTCCAACCCAAATAAGTCTATGATTCTATGAAAATGGGACAAATGGCTTACCCAGTAGCCAGATGTTACCTCAGATGTTACCCTGACCTATTTTTGTAATTACATTATAGTTTTGACTCTTTTTTCTCCTTTGCTTTTCCTCTTTAAGTAGACATCTTGCCACAAGGACCAAACACGATGTAACTGTAGAAATGCAGTGCTTATTTTGATTGTGACTGTAATAACCTGAAGACTGTGAAAGGTGCTAATTACCTCTAAAGACCTGTGAATGCCAGAAGACCTTTCTTCTGAAGCATCAGTTATTGACTAACTATATAAAAGTAACATGCAAGTGCCTTTTTTGAGAATCATACACATAGTAATGCCTAAAATCACAGATTCTGAAGCACACTGAAAATAGCAAGAAAAGATTAATAAGTCTAAAATTCATTATCCCACTAAAGAGAACTAAGACGTATTATAGGTTTCTTTGGAGATGTTAACCAACTTATCAGTCCACAAATTCTTCAAAGACATAGACATCTTTTTTGAATATGCTAATAGTGAACAGATTGGGTTACCTGATACAGGAGCAGCCAACTCTGGAAATAATTTCTGTTGGTTCTGCTACACAGGCTACAAGCAACTTGAAAAGATCTTTCAACATAGTATTGATCATATTTTCATAACCAATATCTATAAGGGAAAAGCACAGACTGGCTTTAACATCATTGCCTTTTAACTGTAATTAGAGATAAACAGTCTTGCTACACTTACTGCTATTTAGAGCATTTGCAAAATCAAATGTTTTTTATGCAGCTATTAAAATATGCATTTCATCAAACTGAAATAAGAACATTCCTTTTTAAGTTAACAATATAAAATGTCTGGACTGAAGAGGTACAGGAGAAATTATCTTAGATCCTGTTTTTGATACGCTAGTTCTTTATGATCAAAGTCATTGTATCTTCTTTTGGGAAGTATACTAAAGATTATGATCTTTTAATTTTGAAGAGAGCCCTGCTCTGAGAAGGAGCCTGGTCTAAATAACATTTTTAACTGTCTTACAACTTTTTTCCCCATAATTCTAAAACCTATAAAGAAAAAAATTCCAATCAGAAATTTATAACTGTCCTCCTATTTTATGAGTAACCAAAAAGCAATGAAACCACCTCCCCAAGTAGCTATTCAGTAGCATGATATTGATGACAGTAGATGTGACACTACAACGACATACCTGAGTGTATGAAATTCTGAATGTGCTCCACTACAAGTTCACTGGAAAGGCCAATGGCATGCTTGAAATTAGAAGATGCCACATCCCAGTAAGAGTGGTCACCATGGCTGCGATGGAGCCAAAGAGACATCGTGGGAAGAAGAAGATGTACAACTGCATAAATGCCAAATCCTGGTCCTTAAAATAAACACAATAATGGTTGTATGTAGTTGCATACAAAGCCTACACACTCAGTAAATTTGCTAACTTGTTCCAAGCTGAAGACTGAGGTAATGCTGAAGGAAAGAGGTTCTGAAACTTTTTTTGTGGGATGAGAGTGGCAAATGGTTTTGGATGCAGTTATGAGGTACATTTAACCAACTGTTTACTTGCAGTCTTTCCCTGCAAAGTTATGTAATTTTCTCTTTGCATTTCCTAGACGCGAAGCAAATGTTTTCTGTGGCTAGGACATTGATAGAGTACCACATCTCCTTATTGTGCAATAAAGTTAAGCATATGTTCAGCATACTCTTACAAGATGCCTTTTGTCAACAGAATGATGGACCAACTGGAACAACTTATCAGCTCTGAGAATATCCCTTTCTAGTACAGAATGTCTCTGTGCTGCTTTAACACAAATAACATACTTTACAGAAATGGCTTGGGACTCTAGAAGGTTTGGTTAGGACTCCACTAGCTCACATTTCATCAAGCCCTTTCATTACCAGGTGTCTTGGCAACGTCCCTCAGCAACTCAAAGAGCAGATCCAAAGTAGGAGGCTGGTGCTGACGAGGACAGTTGGATATGGCAGTTGTTAATTCTTCCAGCAGAATAATCCAGACATTTATAAGGCCTACAAGTAAAGACAGAAATATTAAAAACCACGAGTAAGATATTGCTTAATACAGGTGAAACTTGCCCTCAGAAATCACTGAAATTAATAAATTAAGTAACTTAAACATCATGGTTCTTGCATGTTTACTGTTGCCATGTAATGGTTGTGGGCAAGAGTCATTTTTGAAACAAGGTTTCCTTTTCCCTCCCTTTTTATCCAGTTTGTGTTTTGTCCCATCCTTCTTCATCAAGAGACACCTTGTTCTAGTCATACTTTACTACTCCTACTAGCTTAGTCTCTTTAACCTTGTGCAAAACATCCCACAAAAAATATATAAATAAAACCTTATCTCATTATCGTTGCAAATGCTGCCCAGAATAGACTGTACTCCTTTGGCTTATGCTTTAAATTAAGGCTCCTGAGGAGACTAGCCATAATTTAACTGGCTCTATTTGGTACTCAGAACTGAACAGTAAAAATGTCTCATGAGGTATGATCAGGCTGCCTCACATGTCATCTTTAGATGCTGAAGAGGTCACAGAGCTGGACAACTGCCAGAACAGCAAACAGGACACAGATGAGCTCGTGTCTACACTGGCAAACAGGTATCCCCTAAAAGATTCCGGGATACAACTAGGATTCAATACAATTTCAAAGATGGTTAGGAATTGCTGCCCTTTAATTTTTCAGAGATCCCTTAAGTATTTTCTAGCTCTCCATGATAACATGAACAACTAGAAGAACCTTGGACACTACACTCTTAAGTCACCTTAAAAGGCTATGAGTTTATTAGGCTAAAATGGATTTTACTTTCACTAATAAGTTCATGTTCTCAGTGGTAGCTATGCTGATGTAGTCTGTATCCTAATGATGCTTGCTGGCTAGTTATGTTCTAAAAGCAATACAAAAGGGAACTTAGTTTAAGATTCACTGAGTTTGCTGACTGCAAGAATCTTCAAGAAATGAGGAAAAAACCAGTGAAATCATTACTTCAAAACTAGGTTGAGGATTTATTTACACACACCACTTTCAGAGGGCAGTATGTACAGTGACATTGTTTTGAGTCAGTTAAACTTTAATGATAAACTTCTGGATAAAGAAACAGCACAAAGGACTCAGAACAAAATATGAGCATTTTCTAATCTGGGAGAATTGAGTATCTCTAAAACACCCTCTCAAAGAGTCCAGCATGAAATCAAATACAATATGAAAATATAGTGCAAATATGGCATAGTAGGTTAAAACATCTTGCCTTATCCCGCTACTGACTGAGCACTAGAGTGCCAGCTGAAGAGTGCCTTGTGTCTCTGTAAAGTCAGTTTGCCTAGCAATGTTCTAACACCACTGCCAAGTAAATAACAAACAGGGTGACAGTCTCTGGGCTTAGGTTTGACCAGAACCAAAAGAAGGTTTATTTGCTGCAGGGTGATATTTCTGTTTAAACAAGAGATTGACAGGTAGAGGCACTTCAGAACAGTTAAATAACTGAGGTGGGGAGACCCTAGGTCAAGTTCAAAGTCTGATTCAAAGCAGCGGCTTCAATGACTTGGCTCTCCTACATCCCAGGTGAATATCTTAAAATCCCCTGAGAGAGAAAAAACAAACCAAACCCAGCACAGAAAGAAGTAAAAGGTTGTTTTTGTGAAAAAATAGGACTTGTGACTTTCTGGTTTCAGAGAGCAGCTTTTCTCTCCTTTATCCAGGGTAGCAGAAACCAATCCATGTGGTGAAAGAGTCTAGATAAAAGTAGGTACCAAGGGCCAGTCTGGTGAGGCACATGAATAAAATGCATTGGAGTCAGCCTTCTTTCTGCCAGGTTGCAGCTGACTCTTCAGAGAGGCAGCCTGGTTGGAACAGCTCAGTAGTTCATATATTCAAAAGTGACTCCTGTGAAGGTCCCCTGAGCCCAGAAGCCATAAGGCTGCATTCCTTTACTGCTTGGCTCTGCACACTCTAGTTCATCCAACACCTGATTAATACACAACTGATATAAACCACACAAATAATCAGGAGAAAAATGCTGCTTGTTTTTTCAGGAGGTCATAGTATTTTTTATGGACTTCAGAAATTCACTGTTTATTTTAACAGACCACAGGACCTAACTTTGGAAACATTTAAACAATTATTCTTTATCTTTCTGGACTGTAACTCAATACTGGTATTTTTTTCTGTTAAAGGCAGGCCTGCCAATACCAACTTCAAAAGGTTTTCACTCCTTTACTTCAGCTGTGGTCTAGAAAGTATTTTTGTGCTAGCTCTCAGAAATACACAATGGTTGTATTATGAATACCAGGATAATCAAAATAATTGTTAATCAAAATATTATCTTGCCCTAAAGAGCAGGGTTGTATTTTTCTTATCCATGAACTGCATCTTTTACACAAAGAAGGTGACAGGACCTGAACTTCCAAGTCCAGTGCGCACATGGGTGTGTGTAGACAACAAGGAAACAAACCAAGAAGTTTCCCTCCTTTTTACGCTTTCTGAAGTTGGCAAAATTTGCAGCAACACGTAGAAGCAGCAACAGATTAGTTCTGCTTTTGCCACTTGCAATTCCCTTACCAGTGTCGTCGTCAAAGTCAGAAAGGATGCACTCATCCTCACTGCTGGCCGACTGTTCCGGCGCTCTTCGGGGCAAGTTAACCAGCCGGCCGCTGAGGAAGATGGGTTTCAAGGGCATTTTATAGATTTTGGCTAACAACTTGGGAGGGTGGAGAAGGGGAGAGAGAGAAAAGAAGATAAATATCCATGGGAAAGTTTGTAAAAGCTATCACATACAACACAGGTAAGTAAAGTAAAACAAAATAAAAGGTATGCAAATACAATTAGAGGCTAGAAGTTTTCGGTTCACTGACAAGTAAAAAGCTGTGAGTGAAGAGAGGGAGAAGAGTAATTTAAATGACACATTTCTGAGATGGGAGTGTGCTCTCTTCTCATTTGTGAAGGACAAACATTACAACTCACTGATTGCACCTATGATCTATGAAGCTCTGTTAGCTGCACTATTGCAGGGATACTACCAGCATTTAATCATGTCTTTCTAAGTAAGTAATGTACTTGCAATACACAAACAGGATTTTTTTAGTCATTCTTGTTCTTCTTTTACTGGCAAGTTAAAAAGTATAACAAGATACAAATGGCTGCTTCTTTTAAAGAGAAGAAGATATTTCCCCCTCACTGTGGAGTTTTTAAGGATGAGGAATAGCAATGGGGTACAAATAGTGTATAGACAGAACATACACTAGATATATACATGGATATTTAGTAATTTTTTCAGAGTAACAAGATAGCAAGTTGAGTTTCATATGTCTGCTGTTTATTATTCTGAGGTGCCTTATCATTCCCTTGTTTTCTCAGTCAGCATACTGAATCCACCCCTTATCTCTGAATTTAGATATTAAGTACTTTCAGCAATTATAGTATTCTTTGTTGTCCTTTTGTATTGTACCCAGGAAAAAATGGCCTGGGTACAACAAAAAGACTTGCAGGTGCTACAGAAATACAAGCAACATGGTAAAATCAGACAAAAATTGTCCAGATAACCCTGGATAATAATATATGCTGTGTACAAGGAGATTACGGGAAACATATCAGCATTCTAATTATTAGAGATTTGTCCTGAGCTTCAGATATGTTTGTATGGTACAAATAAGCTGTTTCTGCATTTTAGAGGATGCAACCTGTTCTTCTTAAAATATAAGAATTCTCAACGTCTTGTTTTGGTTTGGGTTTTTTTTTGTCTTTCATTCCCAACACTGTTTATGGTAACTGTTTAAATAAGAATGAATTTACCTTTGAATTATGCCACTATAAGGTTTTGAACATTCACATTTTCTCACATGTTCCCTGGGTCTGAGTGTTTTTATCTTCTCATTTTTCCCACTGCTAACTGGCCTGGAAGGTATGATATTCTCTCAGATTACCACTGTCCATTTGGCAGTGCAAGGCATTACCATCAGGGTCTGTTGTGTTCATGCAAATCACTCAAGGACTGCAGGTTAGAATTGTTTCCCAGGCCAGGTTAGTGCCTGTGTAAGATTGTTCATCCTACCTGAGAACATCTCCTGAGGTAATCAAGCGCGGGAAGGCACAAGTCTGTAGATGCAGATCCTGATCCTGGCACACAGTCACCCATCTCCTTACAATCTACTTCCCCTGAGGACACGAAAGGCAGCATTGGGAAGGACAGAAGAAAATAAATAAATAGATCATTTATCTTCTTTTCTCATTCAGTTATTCAGAATCCAGAAAACATGCTTTGTTTGATCTTCTTAGATGACAACTAGGTGACTCCCACACAAACAATACAGTAATACTGGTCATTGTATACATTTTGTATACAAATTTTTATTTGAATAAATGCTTTAATAAACGTATGTCTATTTAATATCTCTTTAGTAGAGTCTTTGGGAGATCTAATAGTCATACATTATATTATCTCCATTGACTCCATTCCCCTTGCAAGGAATTACTTGCTCATATTTATCCTTTGCTCAACTACCATACTATTTTTTTCAATTCATTTGCACCTCATTGCCCTGGAAAATTCATCTACCACAAGTTCTTCCTATTAGTTTATTTACTGCTTAAATACATAATTTTATATTTTGTATACTACACTTCCTTCTGCTGTCTAATGCAGGTCTCACAGTTTCAACAGTATGACACATATCCTCAGGTTCCAGTGTCTCTCTATTGCTGGTATTCCCAACTTCCATCAGCACACTGCTCCTTTAAGGCCACCTTCACTAAGGGAATTCAATCAGCAGAGCAGCTCCAAGGCATCCTGCTGCAGAGCTCCTCTCTGCATAATGCCATTCACTCCATCATCTTTCCTGTCTGCCAATCTGCCTTGCCTCCTCTCAGCTAATGTTCTGTCCACCTTAGAATACTTGGCCCAAAATAATTTTTCCAGTTTAGCCAAATACTTCCAATTCAGTGCCAAATCTGAAGCATGACTAAATGCCTATCAACATTAATATTTTCTTGCCTTAAAAAGTTTTTTTTTCTCATAAAAGGCACAAGATAAATATTAAACTCTTTTATTAGATCCTACTATGTTCTCCTTTCACTATATTTATTCTTTTTCTATGCTCTTAACTATTCCCTTCATAAGGTATTTTAAAGTTCTGTCTACTACTGAGATCAGCAAGTCAGCCAGCGAATCCTTCAGTTTTACAATAAAATGCACATAGTATGGTGCTGTATTTGCTGATGTTTCCCACAGTCCTATTACCTTTAACACAAAAAAAGATCTTGCTTTTTGATATGTGTCCACAATGGGGTCAAAATTATCTCATGAAAGCAAGAAACATAAAGAAATATAAGACAGGCTTTTAAGCTTTCCAGAAGAAACATGAGTTCCTTCTATTGGTACTGGATATGTAAGTTATTTCTCTTCTGTAGTAATAACTACAATTACAATTGATGTATCACAAGGTGAATTCTTCCCCCATTGAAATCAATGGTGAAATAGCTCAATGAGACAAGAGTAACATTAAAGAGCAGATCTCCTGCAGCTAGGTGCTTCAATTAAAAGGTGCTGCTTACAGACCTAGAATCCTCTGTGAATTAATATTCATATAGAAACCAAAAGCCCCATTTTATCACTAATTAAAAGTTCTATAATTTACATCCACAAAAACTCCCGGACATAGTCACAGTTCAATGAAAAGTGTCAAATTCTAATGATCAAGACAAGCCATGGATCACCAGCATGGGGGCAGAACGACCCAGCACCATTTGCCTTTGTTCTGAAGGCTGGTGAAGCATGACAATAACTCTGCAGGGTCACCCTGACATGCTATGCTTGGTCTCCGCTGCCCACAGTGTAAAACATGCCCTGCTCTGTTGCAAACAATCCATGCAGACTCTGCACAATGCCAGGCCATTTCTGCAATATTCTAGGTTTGGAGGACTTTTTGTTTTATTATTTACATAAATATAGGCAAGTCCTGGTGTAAACTAAGATCAAATTAAGAAGCAGACGCTTGATAATGATATGCGTCTTTGCAGTTATAAAAATTTGAAGAACTGCTAGTATTAAAAATGTTACAGGAATAATCCCTTGGTCTTGATTGTATTTTATTTTTTAAAGCATTCTGGACTCAACATCTTCACTGCCCCTTTCTTTCCTACCATGCTATGTGTTACATAATTGAATTATCCTCTTCTGTGGCATCAAGCTTGACATATCATGACTTAATAGGAAAATATTTACCCAGTCCTTTGACAAACTTCATAAGGCACATAATATAACTGGTGGCAGCGTTGGCAAAAACCTGGATGTTGTCTGTGTTTAGAAATGCTTCAAAGACATCAAACACCGGAGCCTGGCGTTTCCCTGTGGAGACAAAAAGATGAGAACTCTTTCTCATACCCCCTTAAGGTAATTTTCCAACCATTTTTCAACAATTTAACTGAATCTGTAGAATTTTTTTCATTCTGGGCAGAGACAGAAATGATCTCAAAAGGAAAATCTCTTGCTCCTGGGGCAACTGGTGTAGCTTTTCATAGGAAGTGATAGAGATTCCCTCCTTTGCCCAGTCTATGACAAATACCAGTTTATGCCTGCTCAAATGGTAAAAGCAGGTTTGAGCTCTTGAACTCAGAAGCTAATACCTCTGTTTGGTGGAGGCTTCTGTTTAGTTTCTGATTTAGTTTTTGATAACTGCCAAGATGACATCAATCATGCAGAAAACTATTCAGACTATAGAATAACTAACAAAATAGCCTTGCTTTTCCCAAGTAGATTATCAGTCTTCAAAAGCTGCGTACACTTGCATTCAGCCAACAACCATAACAGATTTCAATAACAAAGTTTAGGAGAAAAACCACGTCCCTTACATGTGACTTGTCACATTTAAACATACCTTCTAATTGGGAAAAAGAACAGAAAAAAATGGGTTTTCCTATATTAACACATTTCCATACAAGCAAACATTTCTGGGAGGGATGCACATTCTTACAGAAATGTGGTCTGTAATAGCACTAGGAATCTGAAAGCCTTGTGATCAAATGCCTGGACAAGCTCTTGCCAACATTATCACATTAAGTTACTCTGATGTCTAAGTGCAATAGGTTTCATACAATAGGGAAGACAGTCCACAAGAGACATGCTGCTTGGATACAGTCCTTTCTCCAGTGGGACAGTGACAAATGCTCAGCCAAGATCAGTACCTTTGCACTACTGTCTTGCTCAGAATTATTCAAGTAGGTTTGAAGCATTTCTTCCTCATTCTAAAAATTTGTTAGAATGTAGAGGATAAAAGGTCAGAATAACATGTCTGCTTTCCTCCCTATCCCAACTAATAAGTCAGATATTTTGGTACAGTTCTGTAGTGTTGTAGTGCCACTGTTCAGTTTGGGCACTTGAATATATTGAGTTAGTTACAGTGTCCCCCAGGGAATCAGAAGCACATTTGAAACAGTGCAGGAAGTCCTTACCCAGAGAGTATTCTCCTACAAGGTACTCTTTGACCTCTGACTTGCTGCTGCTGTGCACTGTTTCCAGGGCACTGAACAGGGGTCTCCATCCCGACTGGATCTGGGTAGAACACATTTCCACCAACTCTCCTATAGAGGTTATCACCTGCAGCCAAGGTAGGAGAGGTTAAAAGAAAATGAATCAAAACCCAGAACTGATATATGGATGAAACTTCAGAAGGAATGAGAATGCCTTTAAACACATTCCTAGACTTCACTATGACAGTCTAGATTAATTTATTCTTTAAAAATTTTTAGACAGTAGAAAATCTTAATTGCTTTAAAGCCAGGTCTACTGTCTCTGTGCTCTGCCTCAATGCTGGATTAGGTAGGCAGAGCACTCCCACTTACTTGAAGATGTTTAAGGGGCAACATTCAAAGGGAATTTGGGAAACACTCTCAGGTGTACCAAGTGCACTCTGGAAACCATTCCTATAGGCATGGAAGCCTGATACAGACATGTTGATCAGAGCTGACTTGCCTGGTCTTGGACATCCTCATCGCACAGCTCCAGCTGCATGATGCGCTCGAAGGGGCGGAAAAGCGCCTCGTTGAAGTGAAAGTGAGAAGGCTCGTTCCAGTCCATCAGCACTTCAGTGAGGATGTCATGGATGAAGGAGACAGCCTTCTGAGACACGTGTCTCTCCTTGTGACAGGCAGCCTGCAGGGAAAGGAGAAGTATCAGACTGTGTCCAAGCAAAAAGTTTGCTTTTAGTCAGACACTTTCAAGGGAGGTAAGCACTACATATTACTGAACCTTCAAAACAGCTTCACCACTGATGTGACCAGGGACCCCACTCTAATGAAAACAGGAGATTACTGCCATGGAAACAGATGACTGAGACTCTGGGCTGCCTGGAGGTCCACAGACGTGTGAAAGCTTGCTGACAATTAAAAACACATCGAGCTAAAAATAAATAAATTAAATACTAAAACACACAGAATATAACTTGTGTGAAATGTTGTCTTTTGTTTGGACTGTGTGACCATTTTTCCCTCCAAAAGGTACCAGCTGAGCTGGCTTTATGTGGGAAAAGAAAACCTCCATCCTTTTATGGGAAGAATTTCAATGATTCAGACCTTGACTGGGAATATAGGCAGATGGAGGAGTCACTTAGAGCCCCTTGGGGTGGTTTCAGTTTTTTCACCAGACACAATTTACATCATATTGCAGAAATCCAACACCCTGTCCTTGCCCATTCCAGTCACTTACAAGCACACTCCTTGGTGGCAGTACCACAATGTGTACAGCACAGAGCAGATCTGACAATGCTGAAGGTTGCTATACATTTTAAGAGCTATCAAGCCTTCTCCATCTTTTTCAGCTTTGTTGCTTCGTGCACACATTCCCATTTTTGTCCCCCATTCCTACCTCTACAAGGTGAGGTGCCACCAGGCTCCAGCAGCGCATGAGGTGGAGCAATGGGCGGGATTTACTCCTCACAATCCTGAGCATGGCGTCACCAAGTCGGAATAAGTGAAGCGCACTTCTCCTGTCCTGTGTAGATTTTACTTCACCTGCAAGAAAGTGTAAGAATAAATGGAAGCTAAGCATCAGCTGTTCCTCCACTCCTAAATGTCTGAACTGGAATTAGAAATTATTGATTAAGTGATTGATTAAGTCATTGATTATTAATGAGCTTTAGTGGGGGTAAGAAAAATAAAAAAACCCCAGAGCCAATGTAAAACACAGCCAGTGTAGATAAAAGGACAGGAGATGGACCCAAGTTTAAAGGTTACTAAACATACTTTAAGTGATCGCTTTTTTTGCAAACATATGAAAGACAAAGGCTTGGAAAAGTCAGACACAAACATTAAGCAAGAAGTTAAATAATTGATATTTAGACCCTAAATGGTAGTTATGAAAGGTTTTGGTGACATCTACAGGAAAGATTATAAACTGCAAATTATTTAGCTTGGGTATTTAATTTTATATTTCTTATTAAGCAAAGGATACAAGGAACAGAATGTGAGAAAACGCTTTTCTGTTCTTCAGTCACTAACACTTGTTATTTCCTGTTGAAAGGGATTCATATTCCATTGCTCTTACAACATTTGGAAAGACACTTCAACCTCTCATTTCAAACACACTGGTGCTTTTATCTCTAACAAAAGATGTAACCAAGGGACATATCACTTTTAAAATAAAAAATAGCACTTAACCCTTCTATCTTAATTTTAATTTCATTATTAAAACTACTGTTGATTGACCACTACATAAAAAGAGGAAATTTCACTACATGAAAAGAGGAAATCTATTTATTAAAACTAGATTTATGAATGTTGAGGACTGGAGACAAGCAAGATCAAAAAGCCCAAAAACTTGGAAGTGTCATACTAAGAAAATGACAAGTAACACGTCAGGGAGAGAGGAAACCAATTAAATTTGAGACACGGATAAAAACTGTGTCTGCCACAGGACAGAACAAAACCTGTATGTATGTAGCTTCTATAGGCACAGTAAAATCTTAAGTGATCTTCCTTTGTGTCCAATTCTTCTGCTCTACTTGAGACAGTGATGGAAACAACAATTTACAGGCTTTGTATTGTGAGGTACATGCTCTACTCTCTTGGGGAGAATCAAGCAGGACAAATCCCACTGCTTTGTTCAACGTTCTTCATTTGTATGCTTTGTTCTCTATTGCCCATTTCCTGAACACTTCTGAGATCATCTTACTGTCAAATGTCAAGCCTAAATCCACTGTATTAAGTCTAGATTGACCCAAATTTCCATACTGGCCTGGGTTCAAAAACAGAGTTGTGGTTATACACTGGCAGGCAATGAACAGCCCCAAGTTCAAGAACCAAATGAATGTCCTGTGATGTGTTTCAAAGCAGCTGTGGAAGTGGTCCCTGCCCAAAAAAAAGTGCTCAGTCTTTTCTAAAGACAAAAAATGGTTCCCACAATTCTAATAAGACAGCCCTTATTAGACTACATACTGTATTTTATTTATACCTTGAAATTTCAGCTGGAACAAATTTGTAGAAATAAAAAGTCCTGTAAGCAGTACAATTGTATATAAAACACACAGGATCTTCAGGTGATTTACCTGGCATTGCTAGTGAGTAATCAACTGTATCTGTGACTGAATGGAAAAGCTGGGCCTGAGAAGCCTTCTTGAGCTGGTAAAGAAAGCCTGCTAACGCCGTCAAGTTTAACTTGTCAGCAGCATCTTCAAAAAGCCTGTAGGTAGAGAGCAGAATCTAACTGAAAAATTCATGAGACGCAGACTTAAATGTGCATGAAAGAGGAAGACTCTGTTTGTGGCTTCTATACATTGCCTTTTGTGACACTGGATTATTGAGGGCTTTTTCATTTATACAGTGCTGCAGCAAGACTTTGATCCAGAAGCTTTATTAATTGGAGGGTGGAAAGTAGGTTGCTGTGGGATCAATCAGAACCCTTTCAAGATTCAACTACGGTGCTAAAACAAAGTCACTTTTTCAAGTTACCTTAATGCTATAAGCCATTCATGAACCAGTAATCAAAAAAACAGTTGAAACATGCCCAGTCCTCACAACATAGATCATCATAGCTTCACTGACTTTAGAATTTAACCAGTTTGCTCTATCTGAAGTTACCACCCTAACTTGAAAAATAAATTAATTCAAGTCTTAAATCTAAAGTTACTGTACCCAAATTGTTATTTTGGAATACTTTGCTGGTTTTGGCTGGGGCAGAGTTAAATTTTTTAACAGTAGCTAGTATGGTGCTATATTTTGGTTAAACAGTGACAAATACAAGCTGTTATTTTCAGCTGCAATGGGCTCCTAGGATTTAACAGTTAAAATCTGTACACATAAACCAGTAAGTGTGGTTACACTGGAGGGGAGCCCCA
Source organism: Thryothorus ludovicianus (assembly GCA_013397245.1). Classification (NCBI taxonomy): domain Eukaryota; kingdom Metazoa; phylum Chordata; class Aves; order Passeriformes; family Certhiidae; genus Thryothorus; species Thryothorus ludovicianus. The sequence goes on from VZTB01001066.1 coordinate 273,139, forward strand.
CAGAGATTACAGTGCGATTTCACATGGTGCGCCCAGAAATTGACAAAAATATGATTTTCTGTCATTGCTTTTCATGAAAAACTTTCTACAGTCCAAAGAAACAAGGGATTAAGTCCTAATAAACATTTGCACTTAAGTAAAAGGGTAAAAATGAAACCAGCATCATTAAAATTACTATCATTATTAATACTATTATTAATATCATATTACATTAAAATTGCTATCCTCTAATCCTCAGTACCAAGCTGTATTGTAAGCTTCCTAAACAAAAGATATTTTTATGCCCAGAATCAAATTTCTACAAGAAATTTATGCATTACTTTTGGCTCCGAATTTTCACATAACATCTTCCTATGGGCAGAGATCACGACGAAATATATCAGTTGGATTAAAAAGGTAATTGCAAGGATGCAAACCCAGAAATTTTTCAACAGTAGCTTGGGCTGCTTAAAAAAATAGCAGAAATAATAATCAGTTGGCAGACTATGATGAAAGGATATTTAAGACAGCCGTTCTGTGACCATACTTGGCTCCCTTCTTCCTCTGGACACACTGGGGATGCCAGATGAACTGTCCTGACAGAAGCAGCTGCTTTCTGACTGATGCTGAATCAGTCTCCTCCTGCCAGGACAAGACACCCCTTTTCTTTGCTTCACTGAATACAATATCAATTTACATGCAAGAAATAAATCCACCACTCTCAGGATGCATTTGATTTACTTGGCATATTCACTGCTGTGCACAGACATACCCAGATCAGTCCTCACAGGCACTACAGAGTTAACAAAATCCAGGTGTTTTAGAAACTGCCAGTTGTGACAAACACACAGCTCTCTTGTGAAAGTCAACTGAAGCAAGTGGCTGCAATGAACAAAGATTTTGTGCACTGCAGCACAAAGAGGGCCATTTTGGTACTGCTCTGGGAACTGGTTCTGGTTCCTGACAGCAGTGCTTTTACCTGTCAGCCTGCGTGGAGAGCGTGAGAACAGCCTTGGCAGCACTGGTACCACACAGCAGACTGCCTCCACGGAAGTCAAAAGCTCTGCCCTTACTGCTGTCCTTGATGAGATCCTGGATAGAAACTGGCTGAATGACAGGATGGCTGCTGAGGGTGGTCTCTTGCTCGGGGGTCAGTGCCTGAGGAGCCTCCCCAGGCTCAGAGTCTGGGTGCAGCCCTCCAGGTGCTTGCTGTGACTGGGTGATGGTCAGGGAGGGCTGGGCAGCACCATCACTGAAGTGGGTGTGCTCCAGCGTGCTGATGTACTCACACACCCTGGGAACACACAGGAGAAAGGAAAAATTAATAAACACACCAAAACAACTTTTCCCTGCACAAATCACAGGACATTTTCCTCAAACCAGAAACAGATGATTTCTAACTCTCAAACTACACATAGACAACATTTCTCCTTACATCCTTTGGCCTCCCATGTGCCTAGGCAGCAAATAGTTTGGCGGAGGTGCCTGAAAAGCCCATTTAGTTTCCTGGGTCTATCACAGTCTTTTGGTAACTTCGAAGCTTCTAAGCATTGATTTTGTTCCTAGTAGTGGTGGAAAAGAGCACTATCCTTTCTTTTAGAGATGCTGGCAGTTAATTCACTCTGACACTGTTTATACAGAACACTCACAGAATCTGCAAAGTCCTTTTTCTTAGTCCCTCACTTTCAGGCAACACGGCATGAATTCTGGCTATTTTGGGAAAGCTGGTGAGTACCTGAATACATGAGGCCAACAGTCCTGATTATGGCTTCCCATCTCCAGACCCACATTAAGGACTGCATCCATGCACAAAACATGAGCAGTGTGCAGGCAGACTCCCTGCACTTTCCCCATCTGCTCCAGTTTCTGCTCGACTTTCTGTTTCACTGTGGCATAAAAAAAATTAAATAAAATTAGCTTCTTCAACTTTTAAACAAACACTGGTTTGTATACAGGGTGATGGCAAAGGATTACAGTCTGAAATATATAAAAGAGCATGAATTTTAGACAAAAAAACCCAAACAAATCAGAGAAACCCATTTCTTCCTAATAACCCTAAGGTAGCTTTAAACTAAAATCCTTTATGACTGATCAGAAGGATTTTGTGAAAACAATCAATGCTAGATTGACACCCTCCACACCCAAATTCACATCCTGTTGCCCACAGAACTCTTTGCAGATTGCCAGTGATCTTCCTCTTCAAAGATGGCTGACCGGATATTTATTTTTACCAAAAGCTCCTTTGCTTTGGAAAAAAAAAAAGCATTTGTGGATTTCACATGTATTTCCATACAAAAAGTTTCACCAAAAAGCTCCTGTCAAAGCAAAACTAATCTTGATCTGAGCTACAATCATTTGGATCTATTTATTTTTTTCTGAAAATCCCTGAAAAGCTTTGTTTTCATGCCACATTGGAATGGAAACAATTTTCGAAGCTTTGCAAGCTTTCACAGAACTATCTGTTGCCTCTGGCCACTGCTGCTGCCTCCTTTTTGCTTCAGCATTGTCTGGCGAAGTTACTTCAGTCATGTCCAGCGGAACAGCCAAAATCTTGTTTAAGCTCAGGCTTTTCCAGCTTTGTTTTCTCTACCAAGATATCAAATTTAAGTACCAAGCAGGGTCATTTGTGCAACACTGTGTTTTATTATGGCTTCTTCCCATTAGAAATAAGACAGAGAAATTTTGTGTACTTCTTCAAATAGTCACTGGAGACAACAATTGACTCTGACTTCCACTGAGTCTGAAATGGTGTTATAGAGATGCAGAACTTTTTATATGCTAAAAAGGCACAATCTTTTATTCCATTGTAATTTAGCATGATTCAGAAACAGTTTTAAACATCTGATGATGATGACAAAAGATAATCAAGAATATATAAACCAGACAGGGACAGTGATGCAACTCAGCTTACATTACCATCTAACACACAAAAACCCCCAAATAAGCTGTTTCTCTGGTTGCACTAGTATTACAAGGTCTAAAAAGTACACGTTGAAAAATGCTGCTGGCTTATGCATTGTTCCACTGACTTCAATTCCATACACAATATAATTAGTGGGACATAATGTTAAGAACCTATGACAGCAGGACATGTACTGAAGACACACATCCCATGTGCCTGCAAGCAAGTGGTGCACAGCAGAAGAACAGAGGGAAATGCTACTATGTGTGCCAAAGTGCTTTCCAGTTGCAGCTTCGCAGGCAATGCAAGATGAGGTAGGTAATTTAATCACGTAGTTACCTTGAGCTATAGCATCGCTGGGTTCTTGGATTTCTTTTTCCTCCTTCTCTTCTTGGACACAGGAGGCCGCAGACATTTGGGCAAGAGCAGACGCACAGTTAGCAGCAACTCCTGTAAAGCAACAACACAATTACTGCATGACCAACTTTTCCTCCCCAGTCCCATACAACCTCAACAAGAGGTTGGGTCAAGGAAAGTTGGCTGGATATGTTTGTGCTGTAGGGCACTCTATGGGTATTCCCACCATCCCCATTCCTATGCAAGACTGGAGCAGGATGTTGCAATTCTTTCTCCCAAATTCCTTCAAGGAAAGTTATCATCCTGTTTTATGAGTCTGCCATGACATCTCCCATGCAGCGTTACCTAGAGCACAGCTCAGCCGGGCTGCCCTCCTTAGTCCATCCAGGCTCACGCAGATGGAGTCCTTCTCCTTCTGGTTCTGCTCTTTGGCTCCTTCTGCTCCCAAGATGAAGGCCAGCCCCTTGGAGCTGCCTGCCATGCGGCCGGTTAGTGGCGTGGACAAAGTGTCAATCAAGTTCTTCCAACAGCCAATTAAAATGTATCGGGCAATAGCAATTCCTAGAGTGAAAAAACATTCACGCTATAGCTACTTGAAAATGATACAACAGAAGCTTTATCATTAGCAGTGAAAAGCCAAGTCACATTTGTCCTCTGCATGCTGAACTACCAATTCACATGTATGATGTACTGATATACTTTCTTTTTAAATTGTTATTCTACACAATTTATCTGCGTATGCTTTTGGTACATAACAGCCCACTGCTGGTAGACACACTTGTTTATAATACAGTCTTGGTACCTGCAACAACAGAATCATCTGTCTTCCGGTTTTGGGAAAGAGGAGATTGAGCTGAAGCAGATGCCATCAACTGGCCACCAATTGCACTGCTGCCCAAACCGTCGATGTCTGCCAGAACATTAAAAAACATCAGATTACTATTTGACACACAGATGGTACAAGAAAAGCATGTTTTACTGGCTCTGTGTTCAACTAAGTACTAGCACTCCTGACTCCTCAGGTGTGCTTTTTTGTTACTCTTTCTGGCAGTCTTCTAAAGCCTTGGAATAAATGTGAGCTGTGGCATCTTAGGCTTTGCCCAGTATAACCAATGTTTCGTTGAACAGGGGAGACAGACATCCCATCTCAAAAGCTGCTCTCCCCCTCTTCAAGTTACAAAGTGAACAGAACTTCCAGCAGAGATTTTAAGGTATTTCTTACAGTTCAGAACTTACCACACTTAAATCTCTGCATTTCTTAGTATAATATTTCAAATATTGCTAAATCCTGTATTAAGATGTTTCCAGACCTCAGTCTGACTTCTCAAGATGCATTGGGATCCTATGTCCTAAATGTGATTTTTAGTAGACCTATGCATACTCAATCTCAACAAAAGAAATACAACCCTTTCTCCAACACAACAAAAGACCAGTTTTCGCAGAGTGTTTAATGTTAGGGACACCAGGTTGATTTCCATTCTAACAAGCCCCATCTCCAAATCCTGGTATAGTTTTTTCAAAGTGTTTCTTTCATTTTCCCAGCTCAGTAGCTAAAAGTAACTCTAAACTCAGTACAATCAGCAAAATCTTTCAGAGCAGTGCCCTTTAATCACCACTTAATGGCTCAGCTGAAGCCAGTGTTCTCCCTGCATACACTATTTTAATTACGTACACATTAAAGCAGACAGTGCATTTTATATCAATACAGTATCATAGCTGTCCTGCTGTCTTTCAGCTGATACAATTTGATTTTCTTCTCCTTAAATGATGCTAAGGATTGCTTTCAAGCACTTGTGCTCTAGGTTTTCAGCTTCTCTCTAGTGCCATTTGGCATATCCCTGACACAGCTCAAGTCTGAACCAAGGAGAGTCCAATCTGTGGAAGGCTTCCAGGAGCAGATGCCACTATTTATGTTTGTACTGCACCGCAGGCACACTGAAATGACTTTGCTATGACATCAAGAAAACAGCAGCTTACTGTTTATCATTAACAAGTATCAACTCCACCAGAACTGAAGCTTGTGAAATTAAGAGATGTTTCGGTTCAGTGAACAAAACTACTCTCTCTGTCTCCCAGGGACAGTTTTGATTTTTTTATTTTAAACTTATGCTTCAAAACCACTCTGATGATCCAAAACAAACACTTAAGGACCTGCCACAGCTAGGTCTGGCTCCTTCTCTACTGGTAATTCCATGGGACACCACATACTGCACAATGACATGCTGTTCTGTATGCAGTGCAATAAAGCAGCGTGTCATTGTAGCTTGTTTTAGACACGTTTGGAAGTAAGCCTTGCTACCATAATATTGTACTGACCTGTCAGCATGCTGATCAGTGGAAGGCTGTGCTCCTCAGGGCTTCCCCAGTATCCAGCTTCCCCTAGCATGTTCCTTTCTAGTACCTGGTGGTACAGCTCTTCAACCCAGGCCTGGGAAAATACCATCAACACTCCACTGGACTGGACCTGCTTCATGAACTCCTTCTACAGAGAACCATAAAAGCCAAATGTAAGACTACAGGGCAAACTCCACAGCATCCACCACCAGATCTACTTCTGAGTAAGGGATTGCAGAAGTAGAAATTAAGTTATGAAAAGAATTAATGGAGGATTGCAATCTTAGAATTATTAAAGTTGGAAAATATTTTAAAGATCATCCAGTCCAACTGTCAGCACAGCACCATCACCACGTTCACCACTGAACCATGTCCTGAAGTGCCATACCCACATGTTTTTTGAATGCTTCCAGTCTGTTCCTCTTCCTTACAACCCCTTCAATGAGAAGAAATTTCCTAGTATCTGGTCTAAACCTCCCCTGGTACAACTTGGGATCATTTCCCCTAGTCCTGTCACTTGTTACCTAGGGGAAGCGGCCTACTCTCACCTCACTACACCCTCCTTTGAGGGCATTGTAGACAATGAGAAGGTCTCCCCTGAGCCTCCTTTCCTCCTGGCTAAACAAACCAGTTCCCTCAGCCATTCTTCATAGGACTTGGTCTCTAGAACCTTCATCAGCTTTGTTGCCCTTCTCTGAAAGAGTCCAGGACCTCAATGTCCTTCTTGTACTAGGAGTCCAGGAATGAACACAGGATGTGAGGTGCAGCCTCATCAGTAGAGGGACAATTCTGGCCCTGGTCCTGCTGGCCACACTATTCCTGATACAGGCCCAGAATGCCATTGGCCTTCTTGGAAACCTGAGCACACACTGACTCATGTTCAGCTGGCTCATCAGAACTCCCAGGTCTTTTTCCCCCAGTGAGCTTTCCAGCCACTCTGCCCCAGCCTGTAGTGCCACACTGGGTTCTTGTGACCCAAGGGCAGGATCTGACACTTTACCTTATTGAACCTCATACAACTGGACATGTCCCATCAACCCAGCCTGTCCAGATCCTTCTGTGTCTGTCTCTGCAGTGGAGAATGACATGATCATGAACAGCTCTCCCTTCTCCCACTGCAATTAATGCAAGATGCAAACCAGAATGACAGTTCTTGCACAGCAATAATGGGATGTGCTGATCTCTTGCTATTTTTCTGCTGCAGAACACACCAGAACTAAGGATGATGTTAAACTACCCTTGTTTTTGAGATTATCTAGATTACAAATTCTCTTATGCTGGAAGTTCAGCAATAATTATACATTTTGACACCTTTTTTATTTTTTCCACGTATCACTTTTTTTTTTGTTTTTCAGGAAACTCTGAAACAACGTGTCTTGGGCAGCTAAGCTGAAAAACATAGATCCATGTTTTATAACTCACAGTTTTCAAAACAGTTTTTAAAAAAACAAGGGAGCTGAGGAATTCCAGATGTAACAAAAATCATAATTTCACATTGCTAAGACCTACTTATTTTTCACTCTAACTTCTCATATCATCATTTACAGAAACTCAAATTGAGTATTAGGCAAAAAAACCAGTTGCAAGATGAAGGTATGTCCATGCACATTATCAAGAGACAATACTTGCTATATCACATGATGCTAATCTATTGTGAAAATAGTTTAACCATCAAAATGAATGCACCTTAATGACAATCAGTAAGCAGCATTCCTTCCCACCAAATCACAGTGCAATTCAGAGGCACAACACTTATCATGCAAGATTCATAAGCAGCTTGGAGAATGCTTCATTTGCAATTACTATTCCTCTACTTAGCAAGCAGCCTGAAGGCTTTATGTGTGGGCTAGTTTATGTGAAAGGAAGCAAAATAAATTTTAATTTTTTAAAAACCATTATCCCATATTCCCCAACTCACCAGCAACACAGGAGCTTGGGCAGGCTTCTTCCTATAGTAATCTGAGTTCGCCAATTTCAGGTTGAGCAGCAAAGTGTAATGTGATACCACGTAGAGACTGTCTGCATTCATCAAAGTCTGGAAGTTGAAATTTAGGTTTCCTTCAAATCCTGGTGAGTGCATCATACCTAACAAAAACACCATGTGAGCTCTCATATTTTACACAGATTTTTCCTGGAAAGAATATCAGAAACTATCCCTAGCATTTTAGCAGCAACAGATTGCCAGAATAGTTAATGAATCATCAGTAAAAATTACTCTACTAAACATACTAGAATAGGGAATAGAAAAATAAGTAGTTCATCTAGAATGGAAAACAAATGGAACACTCCAGTCACAGTCCAGCAAAGCAATGTGCTAAATTTGAAATAAGCAAGGAGCACCAGCATTCATTGGGATGACGGTCACCTATAAAGCAAAGGGCAGGATACATCTGCAATGCTAACTGGGAAAGTGAGGTGGAAAGGAGCAGACCCAAAGCCTGTGTACTTAATTGAGAATACACTGCACCAAATGGTGCTAATGAGGTTAACAGCCCTTTTAACCCCCCAGTAAACCTGTTCTGGCTAAGTCAGTTGCTGGATGGGGACTGGAGCGCTCCACGCCTTGCAAGATCAGTCTGTAATCATCATTCTCTCCAGGGCCTAGAGGTATATGGACAAATATCTGGGGCCAAACTGGCTGGAACTAGTTACAACTCCAAGCCCTATTTATTTCACATAAGACCTACTTTCTAAATAGCTGAGCACCTATTCTGTCAGACCCAGAAACCCCCTGTACTCACTAGTCCTGAAAACACCATTTATATGAAGCCTACAACCATGCTCAGAGGCACAATCCCTTCTTCCCATGGATGGCAAATATCTGACCTACTGGTAGAAAAATATCAATCAAGTATTTGCAACACTTAATTGAATGCCCATGTTCTGTAGTTTGAACCATGAAAAAAAACAGAAATACCAGATCCACCCATATGACTCACAATATTTCGTGGTTTTCACATCAGCTGTGAAATCCATTCATATAGTGTCAATTAGGGAAGATTAAGAAGTCAGCTTTATTGTAAAGGAATGTTTGAAATGGAACAAAAACCAGCTTCCAAGGTTAGTTACATGATGAAGCAAAGCTGTGTCATTTGTTAACTGCTGCAGTGGTTTACTGTGAATATATTCCTCCCACCATAAAGCTTGTACCTCTTCTTAGACAAAATACAACAAACCATCAACATTTTAAAAAAAATCCACACACAGAAAACAAGCAAATGTTTTTCTTGCCTCGTGAGGGTTTGAAAGCTCTGTGCTGCTGCCTTCTCGGACTTTCCACTGTCGTCACTTTGGGGGCGTGGATAAGGTGAGTAACTGTTTGAGGGTGGATTTAGAAAGAGAGTAACTGTTCCAGGGTGGGACTAAAAAATGAATATCTGTTCAAGGGAGCGACCTTTGTGGAAGAAGGGTGATAGGGTTGGCCACAAACCACACCCACACAGGCTGGAATTGCTTGGGGCAGGTTTTTCATGGTTAATGTTAACAGAGAACCTTTACCTAGTACCAAAACTGCTATCATGTGCTTGAAAGTAGCCTGTCAGCAGTTCTAATGATTTCTTCATCACTGAAAACAAAAATGCATCTTAAGACTCAGTCAGATGGAGGATCATGATACTGATGTAGACATCTCCCACTGGGTTTTTGTCTTCTCTCTCATAAATATGTAGCTCAGGGACTAGAATGTGCTTGAGTAATAAAAACCTCAAGACAGTGACATAAGTAAAAAAACTCCAAAAAAACCCAAAAAACCAACAAACAAAAAAGTCCACTTTATTTTGCATTAAAATGTTTTTTAAAATGTGCAACCTCCTATACAAGACTACAATTAAAAAGGAAGGTGTAGAAGCGCACAGAAAAGTGGATACTCCATTGAGGGCATGTATTTAAGCATCAAAAAGTGTTGGGGAAAAATATGTTCCTTAACTTCCCCTAAAATACGGGAAAACAAACAACTGCATTTATGAGATGCTGAGATCACAGAAACAGAAGACGATACTTACCAGCATAAAAACCTTCCCTCTAAAAAGTATGGAATCAAAACTGAAGATGGGCTAACTTACTTCTAACTTTAATCAACTTACTTGCAAATTTTAACTTCCCTATAACTGCTTAGCTGACAACATCTTTTCCATGCTTATCTCAGCAGTACCTTAAATTCCTACTTCCATTCATTGCCTTTCAATCCTATGAAAACATCCTAATTTTGCAATGCTATCTACATAAGGACCTGGCTTGTATGAAAGAGTACTAAATTGTAGTATTCTTCCAAAGTGTAAGAAAAATTGAGGAATGAAACGAAGCAGTTAAATAAGATCTCCCAGAAGCACAGAAATACTGCTTCTTTACTGACTGGACTCAGAACTGCATTTATGTCATTTCTCAACTCAAATCTTAACCAACTCTCAAATTCCCCAACGTATTCTTCAAGAATTACACATGAATAAATGCTGTATATACAATTAATGGGATCAATCCCTCTAACTCCATCACCTAATTTGTGCCTTGAGCAGCTGGTGCTAAAGAAGGACTACTAAATATAGTAGGGACCTACATGTTGCTAATACAGGCTGATAAAACTGGTGTCTCAGAAGCTCTCTCAGGGAGTTCATACTCCCTGACATTTGTTTCAAGTTTCCTAAGTCTCTCTCTCTAAAGGTCTTCAAACTCATGGCTCTCTCACCTACACAGGAGCACAAGTTCTCACCTCGAGAGGACTGATGGATATTTGCTTAAGATCTGAGGCACAAATTAAGGGATTGTTTCAGCTGGACTGCGTCTCATTCCAGGTGTCCAACTGAAACAGGAACTGCCCAGATCTTACTACAGAATAAAAGCACAACTCCGCCACATGTCCAAGAAAACTCCAGGACATCTCTTCCAGGCTAAAAGTGACTTGCTACTCCACTTTTCCATGATTCCTTACTGAATGGTGTCTTTTACAAGTACTTCACCAAATCCATCTGGAAACATGGTGTGCATTTTTAAATACAGATTTAACCACAGGGGTGGCTTTCTTAGAAAAGTGAAAGGTCTCTCTCAACAATCTAAGTCTAAGACTAGGTATCTTTTTAAGATATGCAAATCACAAATAATGGATTTAATTAGGAAATTGAGTTATATTCTTCCATTTTTCTCACTGTATTACTCATGCCAAGAAAAGCTTTGTATAGCCTTAAAATCTAGAATTCTCCTAGGTCCACATCATCCAAAGCTTTAAAGTCTATAAAGACTTTACAGATGACAGGGAAAAGAAGTGGCACACTTATTCATGCACAAGGGAACAGGTGCACAAAGGTTTGAGCTAGAGGTCTAGCACTGGTCTTTCAACATAGCCTCAAGATTACCCTTTTTCAGGAAAAAAGAAATACCTGAGACAGAAAGGGTGCTCTTGAGCCCCTCAATTAGGAAAGTAGTTAATGTTAGTGCCTTTTTAAGGTATTCCCTTTCTGTGATATAAAATGGCCAATGTTTCTTAAGAACATAATTTATCACCTTCCTGAGTTGGGGTTTATTTGGGTAGTGTTTAAACAGGATATCAGGATTATCATCTTATTCACCCAGCTTCATATCTAAATTATGCTGTATGATGATGGAAGAGTTCCCCCTTCTGACTCTGTATGAGTTAAATGTGTGTGAGAGCACAAATGAATGAAGCAATGTTTAGGAGACGAGCAATAGGAAAGGCAATTATAGAAAAGTAAGTTAAAGAAAGAGAGATATATATTTTAGCAAACATTTTCATTTTGGCCACTGTCAGGAAAGCAAAGCCCTTCTAAAGATATATATTTACGCACATTTTAAATATGCTTTCAACAGGACAAACTAGCCTTTGCATGCCTTTTTTTTGTTCGTTTGACAGGTCAAGATCCCAAATGTTCTAATCATGAAAGAATTGAAGATATTTAATCTCTTAGAAGGCAAGATCTTAATTTTTCACTTGGTCTAGGCTTTGAGCTTTGCATTTTCTGTCATATTAGACAGCAGCATTAAACAAAAACCAAAAGAGTGAAGACAAACTCTTCTCTTTCCTATTCTTTCTAGAGCCTACTGCTGTGGAATTGTTACCACCCTCTTTGTGAGGCTGGCATTACTAATAATAACAGTGCAGTGATGTACTAAGCTACTTATATCTCATTGTAAACACGTGATGGTACTTCCCACACCCCTCTCATGCTATGGGGCAACCGCAGCCTCTCTTTAGTGACACCATGTGCAAAACTTCTCAACAGATCGTCACAAACCTGCAAAGAGGTGTCTTGCTACAGCAAATTCCATTTCCTTATTGCTTCAGGACATAACCCAGACCCTCTTAAGAGTCAATGGATTTACCTCCCTTTGAATCAGTGCCTGTGTATTCAATTTGCTTTGCCCTAAATGAAATGTGTTCCTGTGCAGAAATGTATGGCATAAAGCCCAAACCTCCTCATTCTGGGTACGTTCCCTGAAGATGAAATCCTACAAGGAAATCTGTGTACAGTGCTGTCAGAGTGTGCATGCTGGTTAGACAGTAAATATTTGCTGGCAAACCTGAGCAGAACGTTGAGGAGAAGCTCTGCAGTGCTCCATCCACTTCTTCTATGCTGGGAAGAGCTATAAGCCTAGGAAGAAGTGCTTCAAGTGACTGGATAAAGAGCCGTGCACTGTGTTGGTCTGCTTCTTGGCTCTTCAGTAATTTCAGAGAGAGAGCAGCCGTGCGCAAGGACCTGTGACCTGGGCAATCCCGTGGTGTCTGCTCCTCATCAGCCAGGGAACAATTGTCAGAGCCTATGTCTGAGACATCAGACCGGCCCGAATCCTTTTCTGCTGCCATGGAGTACTGATCACATGAATCAAACTCAGTCCTAGAAAGGTCCTGGTCATCTACACTGAAGTTACTTTCACTGTATCTGGATCCGTAGGAGCGGGTCTTGCAATCAACTGATAAAAAGTTAGTTATATCTGGATAGACTATGGTGTGGCTTCTTTGAACAACATCTGGCTGGTCAATGGTTTCTGACTCCGGTTCTCTGTAATGAATCTCTTTGCTCTCGTGTACAGCTGGAGATGGCAGGGAGTTTTTGTGATTTTCTGGATTATCCTCTGGAGTTGTTTGTCCCATATCCCCTTCCAAAGTAGTCTGACCAGTGTCTGTGGTAACGCTAATGCTGATATCAGGACTCTTCTCATTTCCTGATTCCCAGGCAGGGTTTTCTGAGGACAGGATCCGTCTCTGCCACCTGAAGTCAGCATCATTGATCTCCATGGAGTCCCTGCTTGTCTCGGTCCCATCCTTCAACTCTTCTACGCGCTGGAGCAGCAGCTGGATCTGCTCTTCACTAAGACCCCTCCCTTGGCTCAGCTCATCTAACGCTCCAAGCAGGGCAAAGACGCAGGACACTGAAGCATAACACGCCTCAATACCACCTTTGATGCACGCTTCCGTCATCCCGTCCATGATACTACAATCAACACAGAGTTTATTTAAGCAATGCAACATGTATGGTGAGCACGTCACTGTCATTCAACACCATCCTTCCACAAGCAGGAAAAAATAAGTGAACTTATCTTTTAAGACTATTCCCGAGAAAGATAATTAGCATAAGAACAAATTATTAAGTCTCCCATGCAAACATGGTCATTCTGTAAAGGGAGTGCCAACAAGGGAAAGTTGCCATGAATTTATACCAGCATGTACAGCACGTTCTCTCACAGACAAGCACTTAAACTAAAAATAAAATAATCTCAACACCCAGCTGAACCAAATTTAAAGGCCATCTGTATCCTGAAAATGACCTTGTCTACAAGATATGATCTTTGTAAGAACTGAGAATCCTTCTTGTTCAATATGACAATGTTTACATTTTCTATCTCCTTTGACTTCATTTTGAAAATATGCCTCTAAAGAAAAAGACATTTATTTTACTGCAAGTTTAAGGACACATACCCAAAAATTTTCAGCTGTTAACCAACATGTTTGGGAATTTTGGCAAACTCAACATGGTAGTTAACTACATCTTTACAAACAGGCCAAGACTGATGACAAACCAAGCAGGAGCTTTTACACCTTTTCCATTTTCAGAGCTTATTTAAGCAGGCAGATACCCTGGCTCACACTGGGTGAAGTGAGCACCTGAACTCCTTAAGTGTTCTGTGTGCACAGGTTTAAGACAGAAGAGGGTAAAGGAGAAAACAAAGCGTACAGCTTGAGAAGATCCAGATGAGACCTTCTTTTAGAAATAGACCTCTTCTTGGATTCTGACTCAGAAGAGCAGGGCCCTGCCAAATCACAAAGCTGCTGAGGACTGCCAAGTATCTGAAAGGAAAGGAAACAGAAGTAACTAGAAGATTATCTAAGCATTATTTAAATACAATAAATAAGCCATAATTCTATCAAGTGCTGGAACCCAAAGTACCATGTAATTTCTCACAGCAAATGAAAGCAGCACAATGATGTTATATTTATTAAAGTCTTTCTTTTTTTTAGGCAGAAAAATAAGCAAAGGAGAATATTCAGCAAGAATCACATTTAGAATGTTCTCCAGTGCTTTATATTTTTGACTGATTTTTTCATCTGATACTGCACACAAGACAATTTTTATGCCTACAAAAATATTTTTTATTATAGTTTCTACCAAAGGAAGTCTCTTCTCAGTCACTGAGTTATGGAATCCAAAATTATGGAGTTATGGAGAAGTGATTCCTTCAGATTCAGCCTGCTAGGTGGCACCTTGTTCCTACAAATTACAAAAATTTCCTTGTGTTCCACAACATGAGAAGAAAGGTGCCCATTTGGAATGGAAAAGTCCATGATTTCAGCTAGTGCTCAAAAAAGTCTCCCAGTGCTCCAGTTCTAGGTGCTCTCAGAGGCACTGGGCAAGAGGCCAGAATGGACTGCCTTGAAATGGCTTCTTAAGCCATTGGCATCTTCCTTGTATCTATTCAAAAAAAGCTCCAAGGAAGTGGATTTCAAAAACCTGGCATGTAATCAAAGCACATATTCACCTTAATGCCTGGAAACCACACTGTGAGAATGTGTCTGGGGAAAGATGCCAAAGGAGTTGCAAACCGGATCATTATGCTCTATCTCACCCAAAAGAGCAGTCGTGACTCAGTGATAGGATCTGCTCCATTGCAGCAGCACAGCATGAGCCCTGACAGAGCTCCCACAGTAGCTTGCATTATGGAGACAAATACAGCTATTATAGCTGCATCACAGTATTTGTCAGAGTGGTGTTGATGTACCAATTGTGTTCAGAAAGGACAATTTCAACATCCCTAGGTGGGAAGGTCTGAAATGCATTGGTATGCACATATCAGCAACGCTTATTGTTAAATAAACATTTTGTTTTTACATGCCTAAATTTGCACATGTGATTACCCTACCTCTTTCATAATTTTGATGGCTTCTACTCGATGCTGAGGTGGAGGGTAAAGCAATATCCGGTGATACAGAGACTGTAGCACAGGCTTCATGGACTCCACTGAGCCCACCAGTCGAAC
This sequence comes from Thryothorus ludovicianus, assembly GCA_013397245.1. Taxonomy (NCBI): domain Eukaryota; kingdom Metazoa; phylum Chordata; class Aves; order Passeriformes; family Certhiidae; genus Thryothorus; species Thryothorus ludovicianus. Next base: position 288,191 of record VZTB01001066.1, read on the forward strand.
CAGTTCTGCTGCAATGTAATATATGGTCCGTGCAACAGGCCCACTAAGGGCAGGTGCTGTGGAAGAACAACCCGAACCCCGGCCATGGTCAGAGATCCCTGAGGAAGGTGAATCAGCCTCAAGGCAGATGCTGCTGTGGGCAGAGGTGATGGTTTTGTCATGGATTGGATTTCCCAGGATTACTATTAGGGCTGGACACAGTTGCTTCCTGAGAAAGAGAAAAGCAGCAGATGGTAAGTGGAAAAAAAACACTCTTACAAGAACAGATTGAAAATAGCCCATGGTTAAATGAGATACACACTCTTGTTTTAATGATCAGTCAAACAGCAGTGGTTAGATAGAAAAACAAATTATGCCAGGCTTTTTTCATCTCCCAAGCATCAGCGTGCTAGTCCATATGGAAATACCTCTGTGTGCTGTAGAAACATGGTACTGAATTTACAAGTTCATGTTGCTGCACAGTGCTGTCCCTTTGCAGGGACATGCCTGCCTCTTTCACCAGCTGCAGCCTATCACAAGGTGGAAATCCTAGGCCTCCGCTGCTCAGCATTTCTTTTTCAGCTTACCTTGGAAGCTTTAAAAAAATTTGACTAAACAAGAACTGATCTCTGTTGGTTAGAAGGCTGGATGTTCCATCGCTGAAGTGCACACGCATTATTTTAGTAAGCACCCTTAGTTGTGAGCCTCTGTTTGGCTGTCTTTTGAGAACATAATGAAAGCCCTCTACAATAACCCAAACTGTGCACTATACTATACACTATTTACTATATACTATACTATTATACTACACTATTTACTATATACAGTAAATACCCATCCTTCCTTCAACGGCCTAACACTCATGTTAAGTGATTCCACACCAGCAGTTCACTCTCCTGTGGAACAAAAGCCAGCTCAGCACTTTGCTCCATTAGCTGTTATTTCAGCTTTGCACTCACGCACTTGACATTTTACTTCAGTCTGCAAGACCTTAATTTATGAAGCCAACTGCTGCATGAGATTGAGTCCCAAATCTGGTTTTCACCCACATCTCAGAGGTTCAAGTGAGTACCTAGAGCAACCACCCAATTACAAGTAATAATTCATAAAATATATCCTCAAAGGTAATTACATTTTATTTTTTCAAGATTTTATGCCATCCAGAATTTTCATTGCTTCTCCTAAGAAGATTTCTGAAACAGCTCAGCTTCCCCAAGTAAGAGAAAGAAAACCAGCTTTTAACAGGACATCAGATATGACATTCAATCTGTTTATTCCATTTATTTCTCCAATCAAGTATATTTCAAAACATAACGATTCACTGTAAAAGAAACATGCCTGTCTCAAAGGAGGCATAACCACAGGTTGCAACAACAACATATTCCCCACACATTTTAGTCCTATCAAAGTATTTCTGTACCAAACTATGGAGCTGTCAGCACACAGAGCTGAATCCTCTCTACCTGCTCCTTTCTTTATCTTCTTTGGGAACTGACTACAAAGTGCCCGTCAGAGTGAAAGCTGTGTGCATGTAGGCAACAGCTCCTTAAAGAATAATGACAGCTACCAGTTTGGATCACAACCTCACCAGACAGGTAATGTATTAGTGCACACAAAATGTTCAAAATGATGTTTGCAGTTTAAACTGTTTTATATCTTCCTAGTGTTTTGGGGTTTTTCTCCCCCACTTAAGCAGGTAATTGAAGCATCCATGTTATGTTATAGCTGCCTCTACATGTTTCATCCTTAGAATTGGGCCAAGTCAAACACTTCTGTTTCAAAAATTGCAGGGTAAAAGCACAAGAAACACACTTGTCACTAACAGTCACATATATCTTTCCTTAATACAATCACCTGACAAGGTCGAAAGATGGGCACAGACTGCAAGGAAGTGCATATTAGTTACATTCTTGCTTTATTACTATGACTCAATTATCCACAGGCTATAAAAAAACCCGCTATTTCAATCACAAGGAAAGAAGGATTATTTCAGGCGCTTTGATGTGATGGTATCAAACAATTTAGAGGTAGATATGAACACCAAAGATATTAACCTTCCTGGTGAAGTGTATTAAAAAGGAGAATTTCTAGTTAAAATAGAAGCACCATTAAGACTATTTAGCCTGAAACCTTACACAACAATGCAGATCATAAGCCTTTCTGGTCACCAGCACACATTTGACATTAGTTTTGCTTATCTTCCTCTACTATTGTATCAGAACATTAATAATCTCAAGAGTACCATCCTACAGCAAGCAGAGCATCCCTGTGTTTAATGCCACACACAAATCCAAACTACTGCAGAAAGAATAAGAAAATTTCTGTCCTGGCTCAATCTGTTAGACCTCATTACAGTGATAATTCACTGCCAGGGTTTAATGTGGTAGCTGAGCAGGTGGTCCTAACCAATTTTTATATGAGGCACAGAAAGAACTGATAGTAGGTTAACAGCAAGCTCTGCTCACACCTGGAGACTTTTTACAGGATTTTTTGCAAGGCTGGGGAAAGCAGTCCTTTTACATCTACAAACTGAGTATTGGGCATTAGTCTTCAGATGTACTCACCATATGAGATCAGTGAATCCTTTGTGCTGGTGCATGCTGGGGGAGGAGCTGTTTAGCATGGAGAGGATACACTCCAAGTAAAGAAGCTGAAGTTGACGATTGTCACTGGCAAAGAAAAGATGTCATTCACGTCATATTAAAACAAAGACTCTAGTTTTCTAAAATAAGCATATTAGTTCACTTGAAAAGTATACCATAACTTGCCGTAGTGATTTATTTTGCTTCATTCTATCAATTTATAATGGTGTGATCACCTGCATCATCCCATTGATTTTGTACTGACCACATGCAGCTATCTACTACTTTTAAAAAAAAAAAGGTGAAGAAAGGGGAAAAATAAAACCTAAATAGTGGCTCAAATTCAATCTAAAATCTTGGGAAGGAAGCCTTAAACTCGGGAAAAAAAGACAATTGAAGATTTTGGATTATTGGATAGTTTCTTCAGACAATCTGAAGCAAGTTTAAGCTACTCTTCCGGTTTGTGGTTTTTTTTTTTCTTGGTGACAGTCACAATGGTCAAAAGTCAATGCCTACAGCAGAAAGTCACATGATAACATGTCTACCTTTCAGGGCCCTGCCAGTTACTCAGTTAGTCAGAACTGTAAACTCAGATAAAGCCTCATAAGAAAGAATATTAAAGAACCTGCAGACACCTAGAACTGATACACTAATAACATGCACTGTGCCTGTGCCTACTCTTAAGGTTAACTGCAGGGCGCAGGAGACAAGCAAGGCTGAGGTCTGCCTTATGAAAGGAGCACTCCATGGCAAGTGCACCCACAGGTTGGTTTTCACTTCTAAGAAAACCAGGTTTTAATAACTCTCTTTTGGCGAGAGATGAAGGGATGCACTTTCTGATACATGATTGTTGGTCAAATAAGCTGTAAAGAATGGATTTATCTGAATTGAAATTTAGGAGTGAGAATTATCTGTTTTTCTGTCACTGCCTGAGTTCCTCTTGTTCACATATATGAATTTGTATCCAAGTACAACAATGTCATGCAAAAAACACTGAATCCTGAGGCTCAAAGCTAGATTTCTAACTCTGTGCTATGGAAGGTTGAAAACTGCTGGCTTCTTATATATTTTAAAGGTGATAGATTGTTCCTCACAACAGTCCACACCTATCTGGAAGGACACATACATTCCAGGTACAGATGCTTTTCTCTAGTAAATACTTCATTTAAGCACAGCTTTGCTCCATAATTCCAGAACTACAAAAGTACAATCACATGCATCAGTGAAACTTTCAATCTCCAGGTAATAAATTGAAATTATAAACTTAAATAACTCACTTTATGACAGCCTGGAGCTTCTCACAGAGCACAGTGAGGACAGATACAACATCATCACAAAGAGACTCAGCTGAAGTACCTCCAAAAAGGACAAAGAATAGAGGCATTACATATGAGCAGCTGGATTACAACATCAATTAACAGCACAGGTTTTAGGACTGGTCAGAGCTTCTAAGCAAGGAGAAGGGTGACCAAAATTCATGGAGAAGATGCAGTAGGAAAAGTCCTAGACTGGAAAGTGATCACCACAAAATGCAAAAGCAGCTGTATTAAATCCGGAGAGAGCGCTAACTGCTTATGTGCATTTACAGAAGGTTAGCTGAAATCAAATTCAGATAATAAAATAAGTATACAATTAAATAATAAAAAAGACTGGCCTCAGTATTTCTACATGACAGCCAATTTCTGTATCTCTCCCTGCAGCTTCTCTCTCTTACATGTTTTCTGATGTCTGATCAAGTTCTGATCTAATAAAGAATGCTTGTGCTCTTCATAGATTTTAGCCTCCATTCACACAAGTTCTCCTACAGAAATCCTGTGTGAAGATCAAAATCAGGAACTACTTTTTCCTACTAGAAGATGTTGAAAGTTAAGCCACAATGGGAATGGAAAACATTTTCTTGTAAAATAGTCACCTGGCAAGTAGTCATTATATAAACAATGTCTTTGGCCTGAAATACAGTAACAATTGTTTTCAGATTCCGTATCCTACTCTGTGAATCTATTTCGTTTCAGGAAGTAAAGGCACTTACTAAAACTTTTCCAGACCACTAAAACTCCTTAATTACAGAAGTTAGCACCTTGAAACAATAATTTATTACTATGTTGAGTGGAATACTGTTACCATGGTCCAAATGAAGACAAAACTGGAAACATAAGGAGCTAACAGCACTGTCTCTATTCTATCTACAGGTAACCAAGTGAGCACCAAACTACAGAGAAGTTACAAAATTCTGAGGGTGCAACTCCCATGACATCAAACATCACTGTGGTGATAAAAGGAAAGTTAAGAATAAAAAAGCTGGATTGGAAAGAGTCACTAAAAAAGTATTACAAATACCTTGACTCTTGAATTTCTGCAAGGTGTCAGGGTTTTCAACTATCTGTTGAAGAAAGACAAAGGTGGTGTAATTGGTGCAAGGGGCAGATGAATGTTATAGAAGCAATACTTCAATAGCAGAACTTTCTTAAATGCATCTTCTATCTGTTTTAGGTTTTTTGTTAGGGTTTTAAAGTGAACCTTTTGCAAAACATCTTTAAAATTCCTTAAGATCTGTTTTAACAGTCATTCAGATTTAAGGAAATTGCATTCATTTAGGTAAAAGCTTTGTAAGTCCTTGAGGGATTTCCTATACCTAAAACAACTCAGTAATAATTAGGCATGTAAATTGCATTGACAATAACTGTGAGAAAAGCATAGTTTAGACTTCAAAAACTACTTAGAAACCAATTGAGTATTATAGAGTTTAGAACATTGACAATGTTAATGTTATGGTACCAACAGAATTAATGGCAGTCAGGAAATGGAAATGACCTCTTACATCGTTTGGTTCAGCTGCGGTATAGGATTCTTCGTACTGTGCACAACAGGGTCAAACCAAATTCTCTCAAGCATCAATAACAAACTGCCAGGAACTAAATGCAGTTCTCATATGCTTTTACCTACTTCTCAGTTAAGAACAGAACTAACAGAATTGAATTTGCAGACCCAAAATGCTTCTGGTTTGTTTGTTTGTTTGTGTTTTTTTGGTAAATGCTTTGGCTAGTAAAATGAACCTACTAAGTACCAACAGAAGACAAGTTTACTTAAACTGATTAATTCTTTTTGCAATTGCTCAGCAGAATAAAAGCAATCTAGTCTACTAATCTGAAATAGAAGTGATCCTCTTAACCCAAAATAGATGTAAGGAAAACAATCTATACAACTGCAGTCCTTAAAATGTCCTAATAAACAGAAACTGACTAGAAGAAGCCAATGTAATTCCACATGTACCCAGAACATTTACAATTGAAAATGTGCCGGGATGTCATTCAAACAGATCTTATGGATTTTAATAATGAAATAAATAAAATTACCTTTATTTTTTGCTAACAAAGAAAAAAATTATTTCATTGACTTAAAATTATGTTCTATTAAAAAAAAAGTAGACGAAAAACCTCAATTACAGTTTCTTTAGTTGAGAATCTGTTTTCATTATGTAAATATTTGTCATGCAAAAAGTTTTGGCAGAAGGCTTTCAACACACCTTACAAAAACAAGCAAACAAAAGAGAAGAACAGAAAAGGCTGAGGCAGCCTAACATCAGAACAAAGTCTCTTTTGTTTAATGGAAGGGAAAAAGAAACAAACCAGCCAACTAGAGCTGACAATGTGAGAGCTCTGAGGCAGGCATAGTCAGGGCCCAAAAAAGCTGTTAAACAGGATTAATTGAGGAAGTGTCAAATAAAAGCCATAAGGTGTTCAGGGGAACAAAACGGTACGCAGCCATGGACATGGAACCATTTGTTGATGCCAGAAGGCTCACCATGTTTTCTTGCTTTTGTCGTAACTGTAAAGTCAAGTCACTCAACATTTGGCTGAGGGTTGCCCGCACAGCGGTGTTAATGCTCCGCTGGTGACAGCTAGATACATATGTCTCAATGCAAACCTGATGGGGAAACAAGACAGCAGTACAAAGAGATCAACTCCCACTTACCAGGAACACATTTCAGGAGGATACCAAGGTCTCTCGCACGCAGATAGTCAGCCTTCCTTACTATTTCTAATTGCTTTATTAGAGTATTAGAAGATTTTAGCAGTCTTGGTATCAAAACCAAGTAAGTAGCATCTAGAAGCAGCCTGCAATTTATCAGTCTCACAGCTGCAGGAATGGTAGGGCAAAACTGGCAAAGTCTCCTGTCAAACCCAAGTGGTTTTAGTACTTGTCTAACTTTGTACAGAACTCATTGAATGCTGCTTTGATTGTTCATCTCTTGTAAATACCCCCTAATTCTTCAACCTTGTAGCTTCTGATGTACAGGTATTTTCCACTTATTCTACAATAATTACTACATACTGTAACACCTCTGAAAGGCCTCTGAAGGCCTTTCTTAACACAGAAAATACAGTAGCACTTCACCATAAATAACACAAACAATTGCCTTTTAATAACTAGCAATCCAGCAGAGGGCTCTCCTACTCAGAGATCCCACGGGAGCCAAGGTAGCAATAGAAGAGCACTGATGGATCATCCAGTTCCCAACTCCTCGTCCAGCTGCTGGCTGTTTACTGTCAATGCACTGTGCCCTGAGTCGTGCTCGACTTTCGCCCCAGGGTATGTTACACAAGTGACTGCCAAAGTGTTACACAGCCGGGATCCTGGGGACAGCACGCTGCAAAGTGCAGTTTCTATCCTTCATCAGGTATTTTGCAGGAGGTGTTGGGTCTCTCTAAGCCCTGCTGTAACTGGAGTGTAAACACATTGCACAGTAACTACTAAGTAGATAAAAGTCTTGATGGAGCTGAGCAGGTTGGTGACAGAACTGTACAACAGAGAAGAAGCACTTTTTGGTCTTTGTCCTATACTATGCTTTATCATTCACAATGACCATAAGAATCCCCCAAATCCAAATCAAGCAACCAGAAAAAGAAAAAAAAAGAGGAAGTAAATGACTGTTCACATACTTTGATACTTTTTAGTTTTAGTGTTTTTATTCTGCCATTGTTTAGATATATAGCAAATAAGAACTGTAAATATAAATTGAACTGTGAAAAATTATTAAAAATATCAATTATTAAAAATATAAATATGTAGTATAAATTATATGCATAAGAAGTATACATAAATGCATCTGGTGTACATTTTTGAATGAGAAGGATACTATATGATGTAAAGTCATTTTTACAGTTCCCTAATGAGGATGAGTTTTTAAGAGGAAAAAATTAAAGTGATCTGATTACAAAGTCTGATCAGTGCTGACATAGGCACACAAACAAGACTCTTGATTGTTTTTAATGCCTATTGAAATGAAAGCAGGCTGTCAATAGGTCAGTGATGAAGACGTTTTTGTAAGTTGGCCTGGACCAATTCTGCTCATCACTCAGCTATCACTTGGACCCCATGGACAAAATTACCCTAAAAGCCTGTTAACCACATCCAGCCCTTCACAGAGGCCAAACCATTCCAGTGCTGCTGAGATTATTCTTTTTGAGCTGTAAGCCTCCTTCTAGAGTATCTGAATTAATTAATGAAATTCTTAGAGGTAGGCCGACTTTCTGGAAAGAGCATGGTTGATACCTCCTTCTTCTCTCCCCTCCCCATGCCAGCTAATAAGCAAACAATACTGTCCACTTGAGTTGCAGTCATAGAGAAGGTCTGTGTTCTAAATGGCTAAATGGGCAAGGTACCTTTTGAAAAGCCACTGATGAAGAAGCAGCAGTAAAAATGCGAGAGCTCAGGGCTCCAAAGAGGCGTGCAATGGACATTTTGATCATTTCATGCATTCGGGGACTTCCAGCTCTATGGCATGCAAAACACAACTAAGAGCAAAACACAGAAGGGTTAGCTAATGAAACACAACAGAATTACACAAAATAAACCTCCAGAAGGCACACTGGAGCAACAAACATACACACACAAAAAAAGCAACTGCATCTTCCTGCAGGTGTCTAGGCAAGCATGGGAAGGTGAAGAGGGAAAAATTTAATCTATTTTTAATACCACTAATCTATTTTCAATATTATTAATACTTAGGGCACAAATTATAGTACTCCTCATGTTGGGATGATTCCTTAATTTGAATTGTTCAGAATGATTTCAAGTGCCATTGTTTTGTAGATATGAATTGCAAAGGATCAGGCAGTGAAAAATGGCCAGATTGTAGCTGTGTTTGTCAGAGACAATCTTCAGGGAGCTCCACCAGTAATAAAGGCAGCACCTTTCCAATCCTGCAATGGCTCTACTTGCTACAGGGCGCAGGCTAGGAAAACTAAGGGACTGATTTGGAAAGAAATGTTAAACAGCATGGGCACTGGAACAGAAAGCTCCTCTCTGCCATCTTTCTCTTAGAGCAAGTCAGAAGGTTAACCAAATGCTGAACTAAGAAATTGTTTTCTGTTGCCTACTGCTTATATATTGGCTAATTCAAATACAAAGATATATGATGCCAGCTGTCAAAGTCTTTGCCTTGCCTAAAGCCTGGGTGGAAGGAACCTGCCCAGTGTATGTGCCTGGTAGGATTTGCTATTTAGGAAGACCTAGGCTATTTAGAAAAACCTGAGGCAGTATTTTCTTAAGAAGTGTGGAGAAAATAATTGTACCCCCAAACACAGGCCAAGTGCACTCTGTATTTCTGCTTGTTCCTATTCACTGAAGGAAATGAGTTTTGCTAGCTTTGTTGGCACTTGTCATCATGCATTTGAGTCTTGTTCACTGCAAAAGAAAAGAACTAGCATCATCCTAATTTGATTCAGAACACTACCAAAGCTTTTTAAAAACCAGATTGGCCTTCTGAGAATAAAAGTGAAGTGCAACTACCAAAACCAGCAGAGTTTCATATCAATCTGTGAAAGCAAACTGCCAATTTTCAGAACACTTTTGATGAATAACAATCCTGTTGTTTACGGAGAGAACAGAAAATACTATTTTCGATTATTCCTACATTTTATAGCACACAGACCAGGACTGAGTGACTATTTCTCCCCAGCATCAGGTAGTGCTCTTAAAGACTTAAAGCTGAAGGATCCACAGTCATTAAATACTTTTGCCAGCAAGCACTTTGTTTTATCTCAAGCTCTTTACCCACAGCAAAGAGATGTACTAAGCTGAATTCATCAGTTTTTGCCTTGCATGTTAGGAAGTCTGTGAGAAATGTGAGAAAAACTGTAGTAGGGAAAATTATCTCTATTTTTTTGTGTGTGACACTGACATAAAGTTTAGTAAAAATTTAAAAATTGTGGTTTACTTTAAGTAGCAATTCAGTTCACCCCTGCCACAGATGGAGCTTACAAAGACCTCCAAAAATAGCCACACCTTATGGTCTCACCTAGCATAAGGGAAACCAAAATCTAAACTGTGCTAATCTAGAATGATTACTATTTTTTTTAATCCCATATATGTTATATACATGAACTATTTGTGTTGTATCCTGGCCTTTTAAAGCTCTTTTTTCTTTTACAAAATGGAAGTAATTTTCTTTGGTTCCCTATTATCCCTACAACTCCTTTCTCAGTATCCAGTAAGATAAGGCAAGGTCAGTTTTATTCAAGTAAGCTATTCTCACATGGGATTTTTTGTTTTTTACAGAAAAAACCCATCCCTGAGATGGAAGTGAGAAAGGAACATGTCTTTAAATGTCTACAGACACTTGGGAGTGTAGGACATGTAAGTAGTATTTACATTCCTTCATGGACACTAGCTCTGCCCACACCACGCTAAGAATGTAATTTTGTAACAGATTCTGCACACAGAAAGTGTGTGTTCCACAGGAGGACTAAGCGTTCCTGTGCTTCTTCTCTAAGCTGAACAGCCCTTGGCTTGCAACACACTGTACTAAAAATATCACTCACCTACAAAGGCTCACTTAATATGCCTGCAGGTATGTTCTTCTACAACCAACGGTCCTTTACAATTGAGACTAAAATCTAATGGGATAAAGGGAGTAGAGTGACTAACAATCCAATGGATCTGGAGGCATTATAGATGTTTTACTTGGATGTGTCAGGAAAGAGATACAAGGAACATTGAGGCACTTGTGCTAACATGGCACACTTCTCTGGAGGAAGCTTCATTAGCGTATGCAGCCAGTAAGAGCACAGTGCTGTTTTATGAAGAACCCAAGAACATTTTTCTATTGCAAAAAGAAAAATAAAGTAAATATGAGGAGGAGTAAATGTGCAATGCTGTAATATACAATTATCAATCAACCTCCAAGAGTGCCTTCCCATGCAGGCCCAAACCTGCCCACAACTTGCAACTATTTCTTCACACTAGACATAAGGTAATACCAGTACAAAAGAGGGCAAATGTGTTTTAGACTGGTTCAGTTTCAGGTTACATATGGAAGACACACTCTAGGTGGTGGGGAAAGGTTAAGTGGCACAAGCTGTGGTAGCACAGAGGCACTTACCTCAGCAATCTTCAACACCGAGCTCCCATTCAGCTCAAAGGTGGAGGTATATGTTATACAGAGCAAGACCTTGCATCAAAAGAGAGGAAATTTTAAAAAAATTAGTTTCAGCCATTATTTACTCACTTTTTTACCCATGTGCTTCTAGCCACAACTCCTTCCAATTCTGAGAACAGCATCAGAAACTTCTTAGCAGCATGTGTTACTAGGATAGAGGAGATCCTACCAAGAAGTTGCATCTGTGGGCCCCAGAGACACCACCCAATGGATTATTTAGTGCTGTCTCCTGCATATGACCACCAGAAGGAAGGCAATCCAGTGATCAACTCTGGCCTTGGACCCCTATTCATATTTTTAACCACAAGCTTTACATTATTTATAATCTGTCCTTCCATTCATTTCTATCAATATAACAAAAGAGGAAGGAAAAATGCATACAATGCAAGTTATTACTTAAGTGGTACAGATAAATAAGTATTATGTGAAACAAGCCATTAATTACTGCCTGAGGATTTCCCAGCACAGGATATTTCCAGTAAGTGTATTATAGTCACTTGACAATGAGTAGCTAAAAAACAATCCATAAGCCCCAGTTCATGAAGGGAAGCTTCATGAACTAGTCCTAACCTGAATTCAGCAGGAGGAATAAGACACTGGAAGTCCAGTTCAACATCCTGCTTTGAAGAGAAAGGGAGTAAGAATGAGATGTGAACCACTGGGGTAAATGGGTGAGTGAGGCAATATGGTGAGAGGGGCTGTTGTGTGATGCCTTTTGTGTCTGCAGAGGTCTTCCCTCTCTTGTCTTCCTTTCCAATCTCTTCTGCCTCACAGAAGACAAGAGTCTCAGCTACTGTTCTCTCTCCTTCAAAGAATAAAATTCCTCTAGTACCAGAATTTATGTTTAGCTTGGCCAGAAATAGTATGAGTTTCTTGGGATAAGTGTACCAGTGAATATCAATCACATTACCACTAATGTATTGGTCCCTACAATTTCTCAGCCCTGCTCAGAACTACTGTTCTTTGCTTCACAAGGAAGTTTGGGGAATCAGGTAAGTCAACATTACTGGCATAACTAGAAGCAAAGTACAGAAGAGCCTGTCCACAGGTGAGTGTGACATTTTCCTGAAGGAGGACATAAATAAACTGTTTTGCATTTTGAGAAGTCTCTAAATGCTGAAATGCACTACACCTTTATAAATGTTTTTCTTAGCAAAAAAACTGTATTTCACTACAGGATGTCACTTTACTCCAAGGTTGTAGGGTTTTCTGTTTGTTTGTTTGCACTTAGTTTTGTAAATAAAATACTAAAGGGGCTTGATCTTGTTCTTACAGAAGACGATTTTACTACAAAAAGCGTTCCAAGTAAACCATTGTGTAATGGCAATTTTACAGTTTTCTGTATACGTTATCTTGACTTAACTCTCAGTTCTTCATAAATAGAAGCTGAATAATGTGGATAAATACTAGAGGTAGTGACAACAAAAAAGAACACTCTACTCTTATGAATCACAAGAGTCCTGCACTAGAAACTCTTTTTTAGATATTTAGCATTTATCTTTGAAGCAAAGAAAAGTTTCTGAGCCAAATTTCTTCTTCACGGTTTCTCTTTTCTTGGAAATGGACAAAATGGATTTTCTTAATACAGTCCACCTCAATATTACAAGGAGAGATACAAGCTACAGAGCACTTGAACTTGCCAGAGAAAGCAATTTAATTCTAACCACAAACAATTAAGAATGCTGTACTTTGAATTTCTTCATAGGAACTCCACGAATTTCTCTGCAATCCATAACATTTACTGGTACATGCAAAAGTGCCAGTGAAAAGGAACTGTGGTACCTCTCTTCCTGTCCCCAAAGCAAATTCTATAGAACAACAGAAAAGTAAATAGTCAATTATAAAAACTCTCAATCATCTCATTTGGCTAATAAATACATACATTTTAAGGGCTGTTATTTCCATCTGTTGTTCAGTCCATATGTGCAAAACTTAAAACTTTAAAGCGAACAATTTTGTTTAGCACTAAGTGAATTCTTAACTACTGGCCAGCATCACAGTCAGCTATAGGGCCTCACTTTCTCAACTAATAATTACCCTGAAATTTTATTGACATTTCTAATAGCTGTGAGAGCTCAGCAGCTAGCTAAAAATATATATTCAGTACTTAAGGAAAAACTGATTTCTACCCTCCAGACACTGCTGTGTAAAACACAGATGTAGAACACAGTTCCTAAACCCAGAGACAGACAAGTGTTAGCTCCTACTGACAAATCTCCTTATCACACTGCCGTGGGATTAATTTGGTCTTTCCCAGCCAACACACCAATTAATGTTGGGGGTTTATTTCTTTGTTGTGAGATAGGATTAAAAGGAAAGAAAGCAAAGCAGATTCAAACTTGAAAACATACAAAGAAAACTTTATTAACAGAGATAAAGGAGAAAATAATAATAATAATGAGATGATCAGAATAAAATTTTAGACAACTTTTTTCTTTTCCACTGACAGTGCAAAGATAAAGCCCAAGACTTTTAGTCAGTTTAATACCTTTAAAAGAGTCTTAACTTCAGTTCACTCGGGGAGAAGAGTTTCTCTTGTTGTGCTATGGAGACTTTTTCCACAAAAAAACAGGTTTTCTTGTCGCTTTATCACAAACAAAAATAACTGCCCAGAAATAAAATTATTTTGTAGTGGCAAAGCATTTCTCTTGTTATGCAGCTTTTATACAACTGCTTTCATAGACTACATCAACTATTGGGGTGTTATTTTTAAGAATGAGCTACTTTAGTATACATCAGCTTTTTTCATTTATCTCTAGAAAAAAAAAATATCTATTTACTATCTTTTTCATTTCTCTCATTTCTTTTTAAGTTTCTCCTTAAATCACAGTAGTATCTATTTGTTTCAACTACTAATATTCCAGCTCACAGTTGAACTAAAAATTGCTACTTTCTCCAATACATTTCTATATGTAACAGAGAAATTAAACAAAGTCTGATATATCAACTATATATATTTTTACCATAGCTTTAGAAAAGAATTTAAATCTAAGTTCAAAACATTCTCTTCAATCCTTCCATTTAAAATCAAACTTCTTTCTTACTGACCTCAAGAGTTAAGTTTTATCATGGATTGAAACAATTTTTATAGAGTCTTATAGGTTAATCTGATTCGAGTTCTGTACTGGGAATGTAACTTGCTGTGTCCCCCTGCTGCCACATGGTCTCTGTTAGCATCATGTCGGCCTCACCCTGCTGAGGTGTTGAGACTGAGAGAAAAAAACTGCAGCTGATGTTTTTGTCCTTTTTTACCTGCAGTAAAGTTGGTTCAAGGTAGCTGAGCAGACAGAGTTCATTGTGAGCCATGCTGAGGTGGCTGTGGCTGCCCAGCACTGTCCTGGCTGCTGCAATATTCGGCCATGTGGCCGCTCTCCGTCTCGGGGATGCTCCTGGCCTTGGAGTCCTTCCTGGTTATGGGGCCCGGCAGGCTCCCTGGTGAGAGGCTCGGCACCCCTCTCACCACCCCTCCAGAGAACAGGAAAATCTCAGCCGGGCCAAAGAGATCAAATCAGCCCAGGCCCGGCCACCCCAGGCTGAGCGGGCTGACCCAGACCCCGCTCAGGCCGGGCCTGCTGCCTCCTTCCGAGGCCGGAAGTGAAGTGAGTCCCCCTCTGCTTTTTTTTGTCTTAAGAACGTGTCTTTACAAAAAACATGGCAGCCTCATTGGTTCTACTGAACAATGCCAACCTACGACACACACTAAGAACCGCAATGAACATTCATGACTAATCCTATTCAGTGGTTTGCGTGTCCTGATTTTCACTACTTGTAAAACCTTATTTACTTTATGTGATTTTCTGCTCTCTTGTCCTATGTTGGCTTTGTAGGCTGCTTTACTATCTAATGCTTTCCACAGATCAAAACCTGGATGCCAATACACTGCAATTCATGGAAGGACACACCAGTTCAGGCATTCTTTTAAGCCTTTACTCTTCAAAATATCTTTCTTCCCTCCTTTATTTTTTTTTTTAATTTCCATCTCTTATAGAGCTGAACTGTGAAAAGTTAGTGCATAAATATATATATATATATATTCCTGTCACAAACATAAAAAACCTGCATGTGAATGATAGAAACATCAGAGATCAAGCTCAGTAAGGAAGTGATGATCAAAACTTTGGTATGAAGCAAAACAGAATTTCAGCAAAAAGACCGCTAAGTTTTGACTGCTATTCTTTGAGAAAAATAAGATTTGGGAACCCACTAGCTGGAGAAAAGGGCATACGAAGCATACGATCTGATGCAATCAAATGACAGAAGCACAAGTTATCAGCCAGTATATTCTTGGCTTGCTCCACTGCTACCACTTTCCCTCACAAATCATTTGTAAGTTCTGAAACACTGTCTCTGACCAATACACAAGACCACTCTCAGCTATGATTTCCAGCAGTGCTGCTGCAGGGCTCATTTACAGTCCTGGCAATTATCCAAACACTTAACTTGCATGTTTTCCCATTTATGTGGAACAAACAGGAAGACAGCAGGCTCCTCTTTTAAATTACTGGATGAAAAATGGGACTAAAAACAAACAAAAAAAACCAAACTTAATCATTCAGATCCACTGAAAACACTGAGTCTCCAGACAGGATATCCCCATAGACTGCCTAACTACTCATGACTAAGTCAAACAATCTGTATTTTAAAAAATTAAAGAAAAGAAAGATAGAGGCTTTCTTGGGCAGTGACAGTTGGGCAGTTTTGCAACCAGTATGGAAAGCAAAAAGAAACCTACAAAACAGCTCCAAATAACAAGAAAGCAGTTCCAGTAAAAAACAAAATTGAAAATCATCTTTTACTGATTGGTATGGACTCTAAAACAAATTTTGCTTTTCTTTCTTTTTTTTTTTTTAAAGAGGAACTTATATGATTGTAGAGACTGTTTCAGTCATACAACTTCCAGGTTTTTTTAATTGGCTTGCATTATCTTGCAAATGCCCAACGAAATCACATTTCCATAAATTATTTATTCATAATGAAAGTATTAACTTTAATAACTGTCAAAGCTCTGACCATCATGGAACAAGAAATATAATTCCTACTCTCTAGAGTCCCAGTATTCAGTCCCAAATGTAGTGTAAGAACATGCACATGGGTAATTTTCACAATAAGTAGAAACAAAACCAAAAAACTCTGCTTCTGATGCCACAGTGAAGGTTAATTGAAACAATATGTACAGTATTTGAAGTGCAATATAATTAAACTGACATCACAATGTCTATCTGTCCTGCACCATGTGCTCTAGAATGACCCTGCTTGAGCAGGGAGATTGGACCAGATGACCACTGTACTCCCTTCCAACCTTACTCATTCTGTGATTCTGTGTGATTACATATTTTAAGAGAGAATATTCCAGGCCAAGTTGGATGGGGCTTTGAACAACCTGGTCTAGAGGAAGGTGTCCCTGTCCATGGCAGGGGCATTGGAACTAGATGAACTTTCAAGTTCCTTTCAACTCAAACCATTCTGTGACCTCTTGAAGTGGGAAAAAGTTGGAATGTTTTTAGATTGTAAGGCTGCCTAGCATTGCTAGCCAAGTTCCTTAAGTGCTTAGTACATATCTGTATTACAAAGCAACTCTCACATTGAAGAACTTATGGTGGAGACACACAAAATAAACAGTGTGTAAGAAAGCAAGCAGTGCCCCCAAGAAAGAGAGAAAAGGCTCAAAACTTTACAATTTACAAAGAAAACAATTTTGCAACCACCTCTAATCCTTTGTGGGATTTGTAAAAGAAGCCTTTCCTGACTTAGTTTACTTGCAGGCTGTAAACTTGGATGCAATGTGTGTCAGATGATTCTCAAATCCTGCCCCTTGGAGGAAAACTCTGACAGGAAGACAGTCCTTTATCTTATTCAGTAGTTTGACATTTAAAGTCATCCAGTATTTCTGCAAAATAGTTTGGACAGGAGGTGTCCTCTTATTTGTCAGAATAAGTTATACGCTGCTCATGTCACACTCTTTGGCCTTGAAGGAAAACAAGGGCTAGAGAAACAAAGTGCATTAATGAAGGCATGTACACGGTGTCACCATGTGTCGCTGTACCAAACAGCGGATTTTAATTATGGAGAGAGAGGAGAGTGTCTCTGCTATGAATTAGTAAACCCATAAATGCTGCTCAGCATTATGAATGCACCAGAGCTTCAGACATAAGGACTGTATCTGGCACAGGAGAACCTCACATATCATCAGTAATGACATGCTGAGTGCTCTGAGAAGACAATGCCCACTTAGCTCACTGGATTAAAACAGAACTACTGCTGAACACTGTTTATGGTGGTAAGAAACCAAGTGAAACTTCTGCATATGTAGTACAGTTGTAGAAGCGAAAGAAATTATTCAAAGCTTAATAGATACTTAACAGTTTTTTCTCATCACTCTGACAGGGGGTTTTATTTTTAGAATTTTAACAATTAAAGGCAGGGAAAAATAAAGAAAAAGGCTGAATAGCAGTACTAGGATGACATTTCCCCCTTTACAGGTTACATCTTATTTAGGCATACTACATTACTTTACAAATTATAATATACAAATCTGAGTAAAACAAAAGTGAAAAAGGACAAATACCAAACTGGAAATCTCCAACAAGAAGTTTAAAGAGTTCTCAAATAAAAATGAAGTTTCATGCCTCAATTACCAAAATGATGTAAGTAGAGTCAGAGCTGTCAAAAAAAAAAAAAAAAAAGAACTGGTGTCTCCCCTGGGTGGAAAATTCTGTCATTTATTCTTGACAGTAGGAGAATTTTTTGGGCAAGGGAGAGGGAAGATAACTTCCATGCTTTCAGATGACGCAAAACTTTAACAGGGAAATGCTCTGCATGGCAATGTACTTTACAACAGCTGATTTAAAATTACTGTTTCAAGTCACTAGATTAATTGGCAGGAACTTAGCCCAACGACCACCTAAGAAGTGGTGTCACACAGACATCTTGCCTGCCAGAGGACTTTACCATATCTGGACCTGCAACCAGGAAAATGATATTAAAAAGCCAGATAAGCTGGTTTTGTGGTTGCATCACCAGCTGCTATGTCACATACAGTTTCTGTATCTTCTTCCTCTCTTACAAGAGACCCAAGGAGCTGGCTGGCAGTGTCAGGACACAAATTCTCCCCTCAGCTGCCCCCAGGACCAGATGGTGTGAACAGCTATGGTAGCAGTGGCCCTGATCATGGGATGCTCATAAGCAGAGAAGGTCTAAACCTGGTGCATCTGTGCACAGCTGTGGCACACCTGCAGGAAGGGTATAATTGCCTGCAAAAGCTATAGCAAGTGACCCCCTCGTGCCACTGTTGTGTGGCCACTTTGGCTGGCAGCACTTGGCACTGTCACCACCAGTAGGCATTAATTTCTGGCAGCAGACAAAAGACTAAAAGGACATATGTGAAAACTAAAGGGTTTCTGTATTTGGGGTTCTGAAAATACAATGTCTTTGCAATTCAGTTTCTTAATGGTTAAGTGAACTCCAGGTTCTTGGTATGCTTGTCAAACTAAAAAAAGCCCATGAGAACTTGTACTTCCACACTGGATAGGTGTGAAATTTCACTTTACAGAGCTAGGGACTTGCTACTTTTTTGGCTGATGCCAATGATTTCGATCATGCCACACCAAGTGTGACAGTTCCAATGTGATAGAATGAGCATGTTCTCTATCTGAAAACACTTTCATATTCTCACAGCTCTGAGACAGCTAAATTTTTGCATTAGAATTTCTTTAGGCAAGAAACTAAGCCTACTTTTCTATTCTGCAAATCTTTTAAGCTGACCAACCCTCTGCTTAGATTTTTGAAATTACACATCTGACCAAACCCAGAGAAGTTGTTCAGGGATAGAATTCAAGCACAGAAAGGTAGTGAGGAAAAGCCATGGATCCTGGAAAGAGGTTTCATTATTGAAATACTGCATTCACTACTGCCTGGTTTAGGCAGTTCTCATCCAGCATCCATTTGGCCACATTCAGGCCATTACCATTGTCATTCTTTTGGATTCCTTAAGAAGATAGTTCTGCTATTTACTTCAAAACTGGTTTTGGCTACAATGACCAGACACCTAAGATCACCTAAGAATCAGGGGAGTTCTTTAATCACAGTACTAGGCATTTACTATAGTTCTAATTAACTCAGGAAAGGATGAGCTTATCTTGAAGCACACAAGGTAGGTCATTCAATCCATTGGAATTAACCTGGTTACTTATAACTAAGTACATGAATAAAATGACTTTTAAAAATAGCCAGAAAGAAGTAAAATGAGACAAGCAAACCCAAGAGAGTCTAGATTTGTAGTTGGCCTACATTACAAAAATTTAACTTATGGAAAGGCTAAGAACTAAGAACTTCATTTAGCATTTCTGAGCAGGATTAATTTAGAAAAAAATCTCATTTGCATGATATTGTGCAAGTTTTTACAGAATCCTCTCTTTAACAGAGCAGATGCTAACACACCTCTGAATTAGGGACTGGACAAAAATCAGTTATTGCTTATGACAGCTCACACCAGGCATCACTATTACAAGAATTAATGCACATTCAAGCAAAACTTTCTTCTACAAATTTTCAGCATCCTATTTTTTGTTCTTATTTATATAAATTTTAAGCCAGTTCTGAATTAACGGATGCAACTGAAGTCAAATAATTGTTTTTGTTTTTACTTTATTTAAAGAATAGTCTGTCTCTGCTCAGAAGATGACTGGACTGCAAATTATATTGCAAGGGATATTGAAAAATGTTTGTAATGATGCAGAGCATAAAATACACTGAGAAGAAGAAACAGTCTCTTGTTCCCAAATTCTGTATTAATTAAAATGCATAGATGAACAGCAAGTATCACCAATTGGGTTGCTGCTTCCCATCCTGATAATGACAGTCTCTGCTCTCCACTGAGAAGTTATATTTTTACTGTTGCACCAATGTATTCTTTTTAACAGGCACTGAAATCATGGCCTTTATTTCTATATAAAACTATTATATATGCTATGCCTCAAAGAGGCAGGGAATAACATATTTTACATATACCTTTAAATCCAAGCTGGTTTAGTCCTTCATTTGATTTTACTGTTCAAGACAAAGCAGGACAGTTATAAGTTATATTCTACTAAGCATAATCACATTGTGTGTGGAAAAATAGATTTCATAAACATTAATCTTAAATCAGGGAGAAGATATGTATCTGTGAGAGCTTATGAATTATTATCTCATTTATTAATATTCAAGAAAACTGTGTAGAATGGAATCATTCACAGAGACTGGGATTGTACAGTTGTGTTATGACAACATTTTGGATCAAATACTTTCGATACTTTTCAAACTCATAAGATGTTCTCTCTCTTGGAGGGCCAAAGACCTGCTCAGCAACAACAAAGTTCCTGATAAGTTTTCCGAAATAATTAACCGTAAGTTTTACCATAAGTTGGTCAAGCACAGTCCAGCTTCATTCAATATTTGCACCAGATCAGGACTACCTCCCTGAACCTGTAACAACAGGGTTGTACAGACCCTAAAACAGGTCAACTATAACGGTTGTAAAAACTACAGCAAAAAAAAGATTGTTGCTAGACTTTCTCTGACTCCCTGGAGACTTTTGATAGTGACCTTCTCAAGTGACTAATTTGACACTATAACTGGAGCCCTATCAATTTAATTAGTTACTACAGAATATAAATTAATAAAATCTCGAAGATGACTCTTATCACTCAAAGAATCACTTGACACCTTTAAAGCATTATGGCAGCAATCAAAAGAACAGTTGCTAATGCCCAACCTAAAGACAGTCTGTCCTTACACAAACCAAGTTTTACCACAGAACTCCAAGTCAGACTTCAGTTCCAAATATATCCAAAATGGAAACTGAAATCACAAAAAGAGCTGTCTACTATTATTACTGGATAGCTCCCAAATGCTGTATTAATGGATCAACGAAAAGACAAAGAGAAAAGATTGCGTTTACACAGCAGATCTAGCAAGGGTTCATTAAACCTCATTCACAGATGAAAAAGACTTCTGGCTGACTCCTCACTGAAAATCTACAGAAGAAAAATAATTTAAAAATTGCCCATCGGCAAGAAACACACCTAATCCACAAACAAATGCAAGCTGGAGTCACTGGGAATAAATTAATCTCTCCTAAATGAAACTGCTTGCCATGGATAATAGGTAAATAATGGGAACTAGAAGTCTTCCCTCTAAAGCCACTTTGGAAGATTATTTCTTGGTTTCAAAGCAATCCTCAAGTCTATGCTAAAAGCACCACAAGTAAGGTAGCTGCAACTCAACTGCGTGAAGTCTTCTCAGATGTAATAAGAAACAAAGCTTGGACTCTTCATGGACAGAAACACAGTAAATATTCAGAACATGTCCAGCATATCACCATTAATTAGAATAGTGAAATAAAGAACAAGTATTTGGAAAAAAATCAAATCCAAAAACTGAGTTTCTTTCACAGGAGGTTATTATTCTCTTTCATGCTTGAAAATTTCAGTCCTGCAAGCTCTGAATTTCCCAGGAAATCTGGACACAGACTGAACTGAAATGCACTGAATTATAGGTTGTCTCTGTGACTGAAGAAAGCAAAAGGATGCAGTAGAAAGGGAAATTTTACATAATCAATCACACCTTTGTCCTAACAGCAACTTTCTTACTTCAGTACCCATTATATTACAGTGTATCTGGTTTGTCTGGAGAACTTGTCTCTGCCTGAGGACTCATCCAGTAATTTGCAATTCTCCATTAAACATGTTTTGCTGTTATCTGAGAATAATGTTATCACAGTCAGATACTGCATTATTAAGAAGATGGTCGACTCATAAATGAAAGTAACTCTAACATGTATGAGAATGAAGGAAAAAGAAAACAAATAAGAAAAAACCCCCAAGTGTCTCTTCCACACTTCCCACTTCCTCATTATTTGGTTTCAGCTGCTTGGATGCCACAGTTCCATTCAATGCCTAATTCTAGTTCTTCCAGAAGCTCTTCCTGGAGGGATAGAATTTTAGAGTCAGGGCTAGTGATGAAAAATTACCAAAAACTCCAAGAGAGAAAGTAAAAAAAAAAAATCACAGAATTGCTGAGGTTTGAAGTGACCGCAATCCAGAGGTTCAGCTATAGATTAGATTCTCAGTTTCCTTTTCCACTGCTGATCTGACAATATTTGACAGTGCTTTTGTCAATATTATATGTATTCCTCCAAGCAAAGGTCTAACTGCACAAAGTAGAAGTACTTCAGCCATTTTAAAAACATCTGAAGCCAGAATTTGAAAACATCAAGCTGGGGGAGAGGGGAAAAAAAACAGGATCCCTTGACTCCACAACTGAACTCAAAAGGAAGTATTAATCTTTAGTCCAGAACATGTCCCCTTTCTGCTGCAGACTGTCTACAGCTTGTTACTCTAGTGCTTAATATCAATGTACCCACCCCTCAATGTGAGATACACTCTTGCATTTCACTCAATTATAACATGGCACCACAACGCATAACGAAATTTCTCCCACTTCTGAGCCACTCCCACAGCATGATTGTGTTCATCCAAGGAAAGTGCTAAATTACTGTCCCCCTGATTTTTTCTATCCATCTGCAGCTGTAGAAATAGAGCAGTGAGTCACTTTGGTACCTCACTGATAAAACATTGCATTTGATTAGTGATCAATGTATCTCTTCCTTCCTACATGTATATTTTAAAGAAAATATAGAATCATAAATATTTAATTATTCAGTTTGAAACTGAAGTTATTGATGTGTAACAAAATTATCGGAAAGGTACTGAATGATTGTGCGATTTTTCCTTCCCACCGATACAGCCAGTTGAGCATTGTAGAACACAAATTAGAAGGCTTCTCAGTCTTATAGCAACAAAGATGGCAACAGCAAAGATGAATACTAAAGTGGCCTTGTGTCTGATACAGTGCTCCCTCTAGTCACACTTTCTGAATTATCTGGTTTCTCAGTATCTTTTAATATAAAATTTTAATATAAATAACCTCAATTTAATCCCTGGTGTGAAAATACTAATAAATCTCTACTACAAAACATTCGAGATAAGAGAGTACACAGAGTGAGTAGCAATTGAGATATTCTAAAGAAATATTTGGCCTAGCAGTTAAATAACATACAAATCTGAATGGAAAATGTATACACCCAGACAGCTTGCTTTGATATATGGGAAATCAAATCCAGTTAGTACACCTGTGTTTGTTATTTGTGCCCATTCCTGTCACAGAGAAACCACAGCCTTTCACCCTTTCTCTCTGAGAAGACCACAGCCTTTTTTGTGCATAAAAGTGCTGCTGGAGTAAGATTTACCCAGTGCTTAGCAATTATAAGGGTGTCCTGCAATAAAAATAAACAAAGACTTCAGAGTATCACTTCTATTCTGGAAAGTCAAGGGAGGAATTTCCCCATATAATGACTACATAAAAAATCTAAAGAGAAGGGCACAATCTCCACCTGGTATTCAGAAGAAGCAGACTCAAGCCAAGTTAATGCAAAGATAAGAGGCACGTCATCTAGCACAGAAGAGAGAGATAATGTGAGAGGGGAAGGCTTTGAGTTTATCTTGACAGTTGCATTTGGGCAGTATAAATCTTCTCTGGCTGCCCTAGATGCACTCCTGCACAATCCCCATCCCTGGCCTTTAAGTCTGAGAGCTATCAGAGTGCTGGATTTGTGATTCTCCAATCTGGCAATCTGCAGAGCATTCCATGACACTCACCCTTAAAAATCAGGAGGATTTGGTATCTAGACATAAATTAGTCAGTGCCCTTCCATTTTTATGACAGAAGCCCCAACTGTTTGCTTTTTCAGTTCCAGAAGAGATCTAGCTAGCACTCCTCTCCATTTATTTACAGCAACCGTTACAGCTACTCATCCCATTCCTGTCTAAAGATGGCCCTTCACTATGCTTGACATGCTCCAAAAATGTGAAGCAAGGCAACTAACTGGCCTTGCACCTCTTTGCCATGTTCTTCCTTTTACTGCCAATTCCAACCATAAAAAGCATCTTTACAGAATGCTCTCCTCAGCTAATCAGATCCCTTCCATTTCCATCTGTGATACAGGTGGGTCACAACAAACCATTAATGTAAGTATCCAAGACAGTTTTTTTGATAGTATGTAAAGTGTGAATTTTTCGTATACTCTTACTGGGAACAGCAGGAAATACTTTGGATAGGATTTTAAAAAAACCCAAACACATTTAAGTGATTTGGGAGCTTACAAGACAGCAACTCACAGTGAATTCTGTACTCCTGCATGTCTACTTTCATACTGATTTTTTGTAATCTTTGATGGCTGCATTCTTAATATCTGTGAGACTGGTGCAGAGAGTCACAAAGAACCAGGCTGGCACCACAGCTGACACAGTTTCACACAAACCTGCTCACACTCAGGCGTGTCTAACATCTATCTGCACCAGATAAAGACATATTTTATCTCCTTCAGATGGAATAACACAGTCTAATGTACAATCATAAACTGTCTAGAGAACACATTTTAGCAGATCCAGGGACACAAACACATTGCTGAGACCAGCTGCTAGAAATCTCCCTCCTTCCCCCCAAATGGCTTTAGCTATTCATCAGGCCTGGGTTAGCTAACAACATTTTCAAGTGTTGCAATGGCATCTGTAATCTTCAGGTTACAATCTGAAGAGATGTCTGCTTGATTTGACTGTCAGGCAAGGCTCAGATCTAATGCATCTGAGTTTTAACTGTCCTGATAACAGTATGTTTTCTCCCTCTGGTCTCTTGAAATATTTAAATCAAAATAGAAGTTTGCTTTATTCTCAGAATGTAAAGTTGAAGCTGTAGCCTGATTTTTACCATACACACATTTTGCTCAGGAAAGGATTTACACATCAAAATTTCACTTAGTGAAGTTAAGACTATGTTCTTTTTTCTCTTTTGCACTTAGACTGGAAGTGAACATGTTTTTCTAATTAAAAAAAAAAAGAAAGCATACATATATGCAAGGTTTTGGCTTGGGTTTTCTATGGTTTGATGTTTTGAATTTATTTTTGCTTCCCACATGTCAAGACAACTTGAGAAGATATTTACTCAGAACTGTAGCAAAATACAGTGTTCACATTCTTCTTAGTATGGGGGCTTTGCCTCGCAGATGTACATTAAGGCTTTCAAAGAAACTGTGCACGCAGATTCTGAATCTGTAACACTCAAGAATGTAAAAAAAGCAACTTGCAAAATATTATTGCATTCCAAGAGAGACCTGTTGGTTCAGTCCTGCAAGTACTTAACTCTTCCCCTTTCCCTCTGTAGAGACTAAAGAGGCAGGAAGGAGGTGTGCTGGGTGAGGAATGCAGATCAGTCAATGCATGTCATCAGTCAAGCCTGGGGCAGAAGCCTGCTGCCACAGAACAGGTAACAGTCCACACAAACACTACTCCCTTCTTTTGTTGGCAGGTTCAGCCCTCTGCCCTGTTCTGACACCGTGCATATTCCAACTCCAGTAGTAAAGAGCACAGCTTGTACAGAGCAGTCTCAGAGTGGATGACATATATTCACTAGATCCAAGATATCACATGGAAGAAACAAAATAATTAATCTATGCACTTAGAATTAAAGGACAGTATAAGGAATAGATCCAATTATATCAATAATACTAAGCATAATGAACATGAAAAAAGACCACCAGGTTTGCTCCAAAATGGTTTCAGCCAATGATCAGCTATAGCACAACAAATCCTGCAGCACAAAGTTTACACACAAACATCTGAAAACTGCCCACTATCATCTTGCTTTGTACAAATAATACAGGTATTGCCAATATTGATATAGAAAAGTGTCTTCTAAGTCATACAATCAACATGATCACAGGGCAAGGAATTTTGGTATGACCTCCCCCCCAAAACAGTATCTCTAGGCAGCTGAGCTTCCTAGTATGCACACAGGAGAATGCTAGAGTATTCCTAGAAATGCAGGTTCTGACAGAGTATACAAAACAATAATTTCCCTTATGCACTGGTTCAGGGACATTTTGATGCCTAAACAAATCATGTTCCATCATTAGCATTTTCCAAAGAGAAAATACAGCTAACAAATTGCACAACACCTATGCACACACAATACAAAATTACAAGTGTGCACAGCCCACCTCATGACTACTAAAGCTCAAGAACAAATTTTCAGATATACAAGTCATTTATCTGTGCCCTCCCATGGAGGAAATTGATTGTCCTGCTTAAATTTGCTAAAACTGGAACCATCAGTATTCTGAATCTTAATGCAAACTATCTCCTATTTAACCCAAGGAAAGACAAAATAGAAATGAAAACAACATTTGCCAGCTGGAAGAGGGAATCAAATGCTGTCCTAAAATGAAGATTTTCAAGGCAACACCTAATTTATTTTCTAATCCAGCATTCAGTCATGTAGCCTCTGTTACAAGCACTAATGTGTGTCAAGACTAACCTTCATCACTTCAACTTGCAGATCTTCATTGAGTGAAGGAGTCACTTTGACAGCATTCAGCATCTGATTAAGCAACTGTTTCTCATCTGAGTCTGTTTCCACGGATACAAACCTCTCATCAGACAGCAGCTTCTGCAGAGAGAAAATGGCAATGTACATGTTGAGGAAAATGGCAATGTACATGTTGAGACAAAAACTGCCTCTGCAAAGTACTGCACCTAAACCTATTAGCACTTGGTACTAGGGCGGTTAGACTTTCTGTGAAAAATTTTCAAATTTATCTAATAATAGAAAATATAAGAAAAATATTAAAACTGGGAGATCTGTGTCATGTTAGCTGCCATTCCAGTATCATCTTTACCCATCCCACTTCCCCAGTGTCTAGAAGAGAGCAAACATCAGTAACTGATAAATTGCTTCAAATAATGTCCTCAGCAAAACCTCTCAGTATTTTAGAAGCTGGGAAAGACTGGAATCTTTGCAGCCCTCTAGACTGTCAAAACAACAACAAGTAAAATAAACCTACTCAGGAAAGTATCCTGGTGTTAACTCATGCTATTAGATCTCCTGCCCAACAGGAGACAGTCACCTACCATTCCAATTACTCCAGTAGTGTACAGAGCACACTACTTCTGATCCCTGGCGAGATATGTTTTGTGTCATACAGAAGTTGACCATTAATGTCCTCAGATGAAGAGTACAGTTAACAAATTACTAACACAAGCACACATAGAAACCAATCCAAGTTGAGGTGATACCAAAATTCCTTGTCCTGACATTGGGTTGGTCGAACGATTTCAATACAGACTGACTGAATTAGACTGATCAGATTTACTTTGCCCAGTATCTCAGAAACTATCTCCCGACATCGTCAATGGCACTATTTCCTTGGAGTTCTACTAGAAATGCCTCTTCCATATAGTCTATAACCATCTTCATGGGTGTCTCATATTAGTGGAAGGCATCCTGCAAGAGATGTATCCACACAAGTCTTTTCCCAGATTCTATCTTCTCAGAAGATCCCACAACAGAGCAAAACCAGCTTGTCTTAGATCCCAGGAACACAACCTTGCTCTGTACTAGCTGAGACTTTGAGCAGTCCACTTCCCTCTCTACATTCTGCATCACTTTTGTACTGATGCTCATCCTCAGCTTCAACCTTGCAGCACATTTCACTGGTTCACTCCTACTTCTTCTTTTCTATGCTTGTATTGGTTTTGGCTGGGATAGATGGGATAGATTCATTTTCTCCATAGAAAGAGTGCTGTGTTTTGGATATGTGACCAAAGCAGCACTGATAACACACCCACGTTTTGCTATTGCTGAGCAGAGCTGACGCAGCATCAAGGCTGCCTGTTTCTCAGACTGGTTCCCCAGCAAATAGGCTGGGGGTGCAGAAGAGTTTGGCAGGGATACAGCTGGGACAGCTGACTCCAACATGACCAATGGGATATCCCAAACCATATGACACTGTGCTCAGCAACAACAGCTGGGCAAAGAAGGAGGAAGTGGAGGGGACACAGACATGCAGAGTTAAAGGCATTTGTCTTTCAACATAACTATTAAACACGATGGAGTCCTGGTCTCCTAGAGATGGCCGAACACTTTGCTGCTCCATGGGAAATGGTGAACAAATTCCACATGTTCTTTCATTTGCATATGTAGCTTTGCTTTCGCTATTAAACATTGTCTTAGCTCACAATTTTCCTCACTTTTACCCTTTCGATTCTTTCTCCCATACCTCTGAGAGGTATGCTCACAATGTTTAAAAGCATTTCCCACATACCAGAATATCAAGTGCTTTAGCACTGTACAGCCTGATGAGATTTAACTCCATCCGCAATGAGAATAATGGGGTTTTCTATATAAAGAAGAATATTTAGTTCAGGCTGTTGGAGAGAGTCCAGGAAAAGTCTGCTAAAATGACAAAGGGACTGAAGCATCTCTCTTATGAGCAAAGGCTGAGAGCTGGGACTGTTTAGACTGAGAGAAGGCTCAGGGAGGATCTCACCACCATATATAAATATCTGAAGAGTGTTTGCAAAGAGAACAGACAGGAACTTTTCAGTAGTGCCCACTGACAGGACAAGAAGCTCTGGGCACAAACTGAAACACAGAAGGTCTCCTCTGAACCAAGCAAAAAATTTACTGTAAGGGTGATCAAGCACAGGTTGTCCAGAGAGGTTGTGGTGTCTCCAGCCCTGGAGGCACCTCTTTTCCAGTCTAAACAGTCTCAGCACTCAGCCTTTCCTCATAAGAGAGATGCTCCAGTCCCTTTTTTATCTTAGCAGCCCTTCCCTTCTACAACCACATCGTGCCCCAACATAGGGAACTCTCTAACCAAGTGTCGGACACATCATATGCTGGATTAAGTGAATTTGAATGATCCACTTACATCCTTATATTCGCAGAACAACTTCATTCTGGCCCTCCAAGGAAAAAAATTCTTTTTTGAAGATGGCTTTTATGCTCCAGCAGTGTGCCAGCCTTTTCCACAATTAGCATCCCCCTAGTGATAAGTATTTACCAACTTGTATTCATTTGTCCAACTAAAAGAAGAGTAAGCTGCTTCAGTTTTTATGTCAAACCCAGGTGAATCTTTTTTGAGTCTTGATTGTACTGCACTGCTGTTTTCTTTTGCAATTTCACAGACTTCCAAATCAGATGCTGTTTCTACTGTTTTCAGTGTACAAAAAATGAGAAAAGTTCCCACACATAAAGAACACAGCTCCCAGATGCTCTATTAACCTCTCCATCTTCCAAGCACCGCTGTCCTCTTTTCTAATCAAAGAAAATAGCAAGTCTCAATTTTTAACATGCTTAGCAGTGGCAAACTTTTCTGGAAGTAGCACAAGGCCCATATCTACATTTCAATGTTAAAATCCAGGACCTTCCACCTATCTGCAAAACCTTTTTAGCTTCTAAAAAATCGTCAGTCTTTACTTGCATCCTAACTTCTGAACAGAAAAGTGAACGTTATTGTTAGGTTCACCCGAGGACAGATGCTTTTTCTGTAGTATTTTCCAAAAAAAAACCCCTTGATTTTCTTGACACCCACTGCCTGCCAACACACTCCCACTCTGAAGCCATACCTGCATCCCTGCTAGAGCCTGTTGGGCCAGCTTCATGCTCTTCGATTCCAGAGCCAATTGAAGAGGAAGGAGACATTTCTCCCTAGGGAAAATTAAAAAAAAAAAGTGAGAGGGAAAAATTCTGTGAAGCACTTTTACCCCTAAAGAAAGCTGGCATATTTCTTCACTCACTTCACACATCTCTAATCCAGAAAGCACCTTTAAGTGCTTTAACATTGTGACTTTGTTATACTCCCTCTGGTAAAGCGATGAGAACTCATGTTTGAAATCAGCAGATCAACGGGTGCCAAAATAAGGTACCTGTGCATTAACTGGTACTCCATCAGCCAGACACAGACAGAAAAACAAGAAGGAAAAAAGACTACTAGAGTGCATAGTACTAACTCAAAGATGCTAAAAACTGATGGTTATTTGGACCTACATCTCTGCAGGGCAGAACACCACATTTTTTTAGACTTTCTACAGATTTTTGCAACAGCATGTAAACAGTTTGGGCATTAGTAATACAGAATGAATTTATTCTCACACTAAAGTGCATAAAGACTAGGAGGAGAGGGGAAAATGAAGAAAGTCATAAGCCACTGGAGTGGATCCAGTTCAGTTTCATGATAATGAAGACAGGTGGGAGCTCCTATGGCTTCTGTGTAGTAGCTACCCCGCACATCAGCATGTTGCCTGCCATCTGTCATCACATACTGCAATGAGCAGAGAACAATGAGAGCGTGGATACATGTCCCAGAAAGAAGAGCGAAAAATGACAAACAGGAGGATGGAAATTAGAACAGATTCAATTAGCTGAACTTCCCATTCTTGCTAAAAATGTTTAACTGAAAAATCTAATTAAGGTTGCTGCAGACTGTGTTCCCACTGTATTCTTGGAGAAAATGAATTGCCGTTGTGTCATTTCCTGTTCTTGTTACACACTCAGTCAATTAAGCCTTTAGCATTTCCATGCTACCGCTATGAAACACCTGCAGAGATATCTTACAATGTTTGATTAGCTTGAGCACCTTTCACACTTCAGTTCAACCTGCCATTTAAATGGATCATCTGATAGCATGAGAGTGAAGGACACAACAGATAATCCTCAGGCAGAACAGGAGAGAATGATGTAAATTAACACAGTCCCTTCTAACGTTTTAAGAATTCAGTTCAACAAGGCTGCAAAATAGGGAACGCAGATCAGAATTACCTCAACAGATTGGAGTGCAGTGAAGTAAGGGAATGAGGTTTCCTCTTATACCTTGCAGCCCTTTTATATTTCCACTCTGCTTTGAGCAGTCCCCCACCACAGGATTTCATTGCTTACTGCACTGTCTGCAGTTCTGTATGGTTGACAATTCATGCAGGTTTCGTAGTATTGCACATGTAAGACATATTACATAAATGAAGTTCTCAGAATAAGCTGATGCACAACAATATACTTCAAAACATGTTTGAGAACATTCTCCATTTATATAATGTACAGAAATTAGTTGCACACTGTAACTCTTAAGTATCCATACTGTTACATACTGGTGTGGCCCTACATACACATACAGCTTGAGGCACAGATACCAACTTAACCCTGACTGAAACACATCAAGTACAACTGAGAGGGAGAATGAAAGGAAGGGAACACCTTTGACTTGGAAGAGAGGAAGCTATCTGCCAGGGCAAGCAAAAAAGCTCAGTGACAGAACTGAGTGCATAATCCAGGCCAGTACCTCCCAGAGCTGTCCCTCCTGAGCTACCTCACTCCATGACTGTCAGCTTTGCCAACTGCAGAATGAGTGATGAGCACACACACACCATCTTTATATTCAGCATCCGAGGTTACAGTGACCTTTCTAGTTGTCCAAGCTTACTGTGGCTCGTCAACCTATCAACCTACCTCTTTCCCTTCAGGTCTGGAATAAGGGATGCTATTGCAGATCAGTCAAATCAGACTGCCAGAGAGGTCAGAGAAGACAAATTACTTTTGCAAGTAGAGAGATAATAAAAATCTTTCTATTCTCATTGTAACGACAAAAAAACACCTTTAGTGAGGAAAGAAAAATGGCTCATTAATTCACTCTCATAATAAAAACTGTAATGAAGATAGGAAATTGCTTAATCTTAACTCCTTGTTTTTAGTGCCTGGAACACAGTCTAACAGCCCACCTTCCCCTCCTTAACTTAAGGAAAGGGGAGCAATCAATGAAGCATTTTTCCCTTCATGCAAATGGCAATAATCCTATTATTTGTAATCTCATTTCTGAAAATTAGAGATTAAAAATAAGACAGGTCTCTGCATTATCTTCCTGCTGAAAATTACACAGGAGAAGCAAAATTCAGAACCTTAAGGCCTTATCAACATGCAGTTTGCATTCCATAGAATAATTCACAGCCCAGTCAAAGGGCAGATAAGAATTTGATTCACCACTGTTGCCATTTTCTGATACACTGTTTATTAGGCAGGATAACAGTCATAGTCAAAGTCTGACATTTTTCAGTCAGAGCAACCAATGATTGAAAAATATTTTCTCCATCTTGGCTGCTTAAAAAGAACAGAGTAGCACAGTGTAATATTATTAGCATCACTTACTCGAGCAGAAGAGTTGGCCCATAATGAGAAAATAATTGCTAGAGATGAATTCTTAGAATTCTGCAAGTACCCACAGCTGCTACCCTTAAGTAAACCAAACAGAAGCAAACACTGTCCTTGCACAAAAAGAAATGATTTAATTTACATAAAACAAATTCTAGTGTTGTATATATGAACACATGTACACATAAAAGTAGAAACATAAATCTTTTTTCCTGTACTAGTTTAGATAACATTGATAAAAGATTCCACCAACAAGTTTAGGCATAATGGAAGTATTTAAAGCCTGAACCATGGAATAAATGCATCGTTTTTCAAGTAACAGCTCTTCAAGAAGAAGGAAGATTTAAGTCTTATTCACATTCTAGAGAAATGATTACTGCAGAAATATGATCATGCTACTTACAAAGAGAATTACAGTCAAGCTCAGGTTGGAGAGAGGTTTGGAATCCACAGTATATAAATAGGGCAAGTTCTCCCTCCTCCACAATGCAGAAAGTCAAACCTGATGATAAGAACAGACTCCTCCAGCACCAAAATTTGTACCTCTATGCAAGTACAAGTTTGTCAACAGTACTTAGAGACATAGCAGAGCAACAGGGTAAGAGACAAAAAACTAAAGCCTTCCAGTTAGAACCCTCCTTTTCAAGTAAAAATAAAACAACAAATTATCTTTATGACTCTGTGCCACTACAAGATGATAATGCACTGTTAGACAACTTTGGTGCTACCGTGCTACATAAGAATGAACAAGCACTCAGTGTTACAGGTCATGGGAAAAAAACCCAAAACAGTTGGGAGACTGTTGCCAAACTATGCAGATATAAATGCATCAACAGGGCCAGGATTATACTCCAGTTACTCACAAGCATAGGGACACTTGTGGGCATGTTTCCCATATCATGAGATTTGCCTCATATGTTTGCATATATCAGGTGAGCTCCCACCTTTACGAATAACTAAAGAAATTGTAATTTCTGGCTGAAGGCATTTTCATTTTTCTGTCTCACCACTTGCACCTTATTTAAAAAAAAATATCTCATTATTTTCCTTCCTACAGAACACAAAACTCTTTGCTTTTATCCAGTTACAATGGAAAGGCTTCTTCTCCTCTCACTTAAGGTTAATGCTACTTTTTTTCCATATCAAATTTTCTCACCTCAGCTGCTGACTTCAACTCTCTCTCAGAGTTCCATCCAACTCAGTATTTAATTTTTCTTTCCTCTTTTTTTCATGTATTCCCTCTTCCCTTCAATCCTTTTGCTTTTCAAATCTAGACACTAAGTCTTCATCCAACAGTTAAATAAGCCTGCCTCTGCAGGGAAATAAGTTGCTTATCAGCGGATGTTTAATGTCACAGGGAAAATAAGTGCAGAATAATGCGTAAATGTAATTTCACAGTTTCCTAGCTAGAACTTTAATAATTCTTTTTTTTCAACCTGAAATCTTGAATGAGATTGCAATTTAAAACTGCTTGGTATTAAAGAAGTGACATAATGGTATTTATAATCTCTTTTATTTACATCCTTTCTAAAATAAATGAATTTGCCACTACAGAAGCAGCGTAGCTGTACTCATGGGAAAGGGAAATGTGAGAAGTTTAATCTTCCAGCCAACCCAGTGCAGCCGAGACCACAGAATTCATACAATCATAATTAAGTAGCTCAGCACAGTCACTCAGCTGGAGAGCACTTCTGAGGTCATTTGCCTCCTTGCTATACTAGCTAATAACATCTAGATTTTAACAGAAACACAAAGTTCTAGATAGGAACTTGTTGGCAAGATGAAAACAAAACAGAAAGAAAAAAACAAAACATAAGCACAAGGTGTACCTTTCCTTGAGAGAACAGGAAGAGAGTCAGCAAAAGATTCTACACAATATTAAAGTAAGGTGGACAAGGCCAAAATAATAAACAGATGCTTCCAGTCTCCAAAGCTCTAGTGTGATCTCTCTCTGATACGTTATCATTGCTCTCCCTAGAACATCCACCCCCACAGATATCTGCCCTTTGTGCACAAGGTATCCTAGTCACTTACAAACTCAGCTTTTAAGGAACTCGATGACACATGTAAACCTCACCAGGTCTTAATCATAAAGCAATTTGTAGCCTTCAGGTGATTTTCTCGATTATTTATTTGAATTAGAGTTTGAAGATGAGGCAACCAGCTGGACTCGCTCAGCCTGCAATTTTGAAAGCTTATCAAACTATTCCATGAAAACTCTCTTCCCTATATTTGGTAAGTCTGGAAGGGAAGCTAAAGATTTGTGCAGTGAGAGCATTTTTGTTTCAAATTTTAAGTACAGAATAACAAAGTGTTTTATGAGAATTAAGCTTCCATCAGGAGAAGTTTTACAATGGTGGCAGAAGGTAGGGCTGAGGGAATGGAAAAAGAAACACAGAGGTACTTTCACACGGACTACCTGCAAATTACCTTATTTTCTCCACTGCAGCTGTGAGTTACAGAAATCAGATGAAGAAATGGGAGAATGAGGTATATTTCTGGTCATTACTAGTTACATTTTGAAGGTCAATGCTGTAATCTGCAATGCCATTCAACTTTCACAGCAGTTCAGGGCTAAATCTTGACAGACCTAAGGGATGGTTGCTAAAAATACCCCCATGTTTGCAACGCATTATGTAATTTTATACTCACTGCACTTCAGCATATTCAGTTTCTTAAGCAAACAAACACTCAAGGAAATGAAAGGTAGTGAATTTCCTGCAGCTTTGCTACTTTTCATGGAATGTAAATAAAGGAAATGTGAGAAAAGACTTTCATTATTCCCACTCACCCCTTCATTTTTAAAATAAAGAAAAACCATGACTTGCACAGCATCACACAAAGACCAGAGCAGAGTAAAGCACCATTTGAAAGGAAAACAGTCCTCTCAGTTTCAGTGCCACCCCTCTTCCCACCCCCAACCATTCTCTAAGGCAATTATCAAAAGCCTCTTGATGTTCTCTTTTTCTTCTGTTCTGCAAGCACTGAAAGTGATCAAATGTTTAAAACAAACACACACACTGCTATCCCATTATCACCCTTAGGTCAAGATTTCAGTTGCATTTGTTGTTAGAAGTCAGACACTTAAACTAGGGTTGCTGTCATCCTCAGTCCCACCCAGCTCCCTACTCCCATTCTACCAGCTCCCATGAAGAAAATTAATTTCAGCCCAGCCAAGACTAGTTCACTGTGGGCTTTTGTCACAAAAGTAGAATGAATTTTTAGAAGAGTCTATGAAAGGAACAAAGACCCAAGGCAGTGATGATTATTATGGTTCAGTAAAACAAAGAACGTCAGGAAAGGCAGAAAGTTAGCTTCAGAAAGAGCAAGCATTGCTCTTTAAAAAAATCACCACTAAAACCAAAGGAGAAAACCTCACTCAAACTCACAAGTAAGAGTAGAGAAACCGTGTGTCTTTTTGCATAACAATGCTAAACTTTGCTCTATACAAGAGTCACAATCCCAGCTAACAGGTTTCCAGGGACTCCTGAGGCTTACCTTACATATCCCTTTCCCTTTCCTCCCCAACACTACTATCTTTTGGGGTCTCAGAACAGATGCAAAGTTTTGCTGAGATAAAAATACCTGCCCATTAGACAAGAAATAGGGCCACTTACATATCCCAGATTAAACATGCAGATTGAACCAAATGCTATATCAGTGGTACATTGCCTTTCTAAGCATGAACTTCCTTCCCTCATCTAGTCTTCAACATTAGAACTGAGAATGCAAAATTTAAATCAAGACCAGTGCACATACACCATCCAAAACACCAAATGAACTACATAAGTGCCTCCAAAAGCCTGGATCCAGGCTGTAAACTGCCAACATGGAAGATGCAGGTTAGTAATCCACACTGTCACTAGAATCTCTTCTTGGCCAGCTGCCTGCCAGGGAACTCATAATTCACTTGCTGAATGGCAGATAGTGGCCATGTAATGGTTGAGCAGCATGAGTCAAGTCCAGCAGTCACATCCAGGAAGGAAGCACAGGAGCACCTAATGCCAGGTGGTTGTGCCAGCAAAAGCAGGAAACAAATTATTTTTAAAAAGGAGAAGCAGTAAAATAGGGAGATATGCTAAAACCACCTGCCAGAAAAAAACCTCAGAGATGACCATTTCTCCCTCCTCACTCCTTACTTCTGTTCAGGGGATCTGCTATGTATCAGCTTTCCTAGCCACTCTCTCCCAGTAGAAAGAAACTAACAGAAAACACAAGCAAAATTAAGAGATGGAAGAAGACAAAAACAATGAAATCACAAACATTTCTTCACAATAGAGAAGGTGAAATGCATCCCAAGACTCAAGATTCTGTAAGTGGGTGAATTACCTGCAAAGCTAAGTGGGTTGAAAGTCTCTATAGTATTGTTTGTTTGGTGATGATCACACCACAATTACTACTTTTATTATTTGAGTATATGTAAGGTAAAATGAGCGAGCATGTTGTTTTATTTAAGAGATTATAAACTGCATACTTCTCAAGAAGTATGTCAGATGCTAATCTAGAGATACAAAAAAAGAGTAGAACTACCACTTTCATCCCCAAACACCCTCATCACCAAATGTCCATGACTATAGAGAAAGTTCACAAATTGCCTTCAAAAGTTACCACCGACATGATTAGTGCAGGAAGAGACAAAACTAGACACAAACTGGTTATTACACAGGACTCTGCTTCTCACTGACTTCTGACTTTCCAGCTGTAATCTCCAGAAATACTGATCACTTTTAAAAGGCCAGTGCAAAATACAAGAGGGGTTTTAGTGTGTTGACCCTGACTGGATGCCAGGCTCCCACCAAAGGCACTCTGTTAATGTCCTCCACAACTAGACAGGGGAGAGAAAATATAATGAAGAATTCATGGTTTGAGATATGGACAGAGAGAGATCACTCTCCAGATACTGCCACAAGCAATACTGACTCAAATTAGAGACACTAATTGAATTTATTATTACCAAAAGCAGAGCAGGATAATGAGAAGTAAAACAAGGCCTTAAGACCTTCCCCCCCACTCCTCTCTCCTCCTGCACAGCAACACAGGGAGGCAGGGAATGTGGGTTATGGTCGGTCCATCACACCATGTTCCGGCCATTGCTTAGGGAAAGGAGTCACAGCCTGCTTCAACGTGGGTGCTCCACAAGGAAACAAGTCCTACCAGGAAACCTGCTCCAGCACAGGCCTTCCACCAGCTCACAGCCTCCTTGCAGGCATCCACCTGCTCCAGTGTGAGTCTCCTCCATGGGCTGCAGGGGGATCCCTGTGCCCCCCATGGACTTCCATGGGCTGCAGGGGGATCTCTGTTCCACCATGGATCTCCATGGGCTGCAGGGGGATCCCTGTGCCCCCCATGGGTCTCCATGGGCTGCAGGGGGATCTCTGTGGCCCCATGGACCTCCATGGGCTGTAGGGGCACAGCTGCTTCTCCATGGGCTGCACCACGGGCTGCAGGGGAATCTCACCTCTGGTACCTGGAGCACCTCCTGCTCGTCCTTCCTCACTGGCCTTGGTGTCTGTAAAGCTGTTTCTCTCACATTCTCACCCCACTCTTCTCTGGAAGCAATTACATCTGCCAAAAAACTTTTTCTTCTTCTTCTTCAATTTGTTATTACAGAGGGGTTGCCACCATTTCTGATTGGCCCAGGTTTGGCCGGGGCACTTCTGTCTTGAAGCCAGCTGGCATTGGCTTTGCTGGACATGGGGGAAGCTTCTGGCAGCTTCTCACAGAAGCCACCCCTATAGCCTCCCTACTACCAAAACCTGGCCATGCAAACCCAATTCACATTTCTTTCAAAAAGAAAGTCCCTTCAGAAATCCCAACCAACCTCTTGTTTCCAGCAAAGTCTGTGCTGATAGCAAGTCACTAAGTTTTACATGGCCTATAAGGCATGACTTAAAGACATAATGTATTCCAAGAAACTCTGGCAATCTCAAGTCTTTTCAAAGCAGTATGAGACTAGCAACTGCTGTCTAGCCTCTTATTTTATTCTCTGATATGTAGATAATCCTCATGAGTATTAAACTGCTCCAATCAAACATTCTTTTTCAAAGCTCATTTTCTTGTGTCTGTTCAGTTACCTTTTACAGCTCATATTTCAGCCTCTAAAATCACAACAAGCCAAGAAGAGAGCCTTGTTCAGTGTATAGTGCTGGCCTTAGGGGAGAATTTGCCATCCTGAAAATAGTGAAGTGAATGTGGCCCAGCTGAGTAGCAAACAACTGTTTGCTGGCAGACAACATTAAGGTCTCTTAAGCTATTTTCCATGTGATCAATTCACCAATTAAAACACAAGCACATCAATTTCTTTTATCTAATTCATTATTTATGAAATCAGCCCCCCAACCTCCTTAAGCACTTAGTATATATCCAGTATTCACAACTCATGTTCAGAAACAAATATCATTGTACTAGACAGATGACAAGAGGCCATCTACCAATGAGTTATGTGACCCTCCCTTCTCAAGAATTCATGGAACATTGACAGCAAAGCCTTGAACTGACTTAAAGCCATTTCCATCTTGATCCACTTTAATCTTTGTTACTATCTCACACCCTTGTCCAATACTCGGATCATAAGTTAAAAGTACTGAAAAATCACACACATATTCCTATCTCAAGGCAGAGCTGATGAGACTCCGTGGGAAACCCTGTATTTGCTGGAAATTTGTATTTCTTTAGGAATTGAGACATTTAAATAATGCCCCTTGCTAGAATCAATATGCAAGGTCATTAACAGGGATTTGGATTCATAAGTCAAATTAACATCAAAGGAAGTTGAGCAAAATGGTCTCTTCTAGCTCCCTGAAGATATACCCAACAGATGTCTATAAAACCAATTAAAGAATTACATTCCAGCCTGGATGGTCAGCCACTGGGACTCCCTTGGGGCAAAAGGTGCTCCCAAACATAGCAGGCATGTGCTATCTAAACTGCTGCCAGACTACTTCTGGAAACAGCTCCCATGCAAATGCAACAGCTGAAGCCCCCAATTAATTGCACAGACATCAGGGAACTGTAACGTGGTCTGCTTCATGTTCAGTAACACAAGTCCAACACAAGATGAAACTATGGATAGATCAGGAACAAGATGGAACACAGAAGTCATCTACCCCAGTATTACAGTGGAGGTAAGTATGTAGCTGATACAATACATGTAAAAAACCCCTTGAACTCAAAAGGTCATAGTCTGAGGAAAAGCGGAGATACCTTGTCCTCCCCATTCTCACACTAGGACCACAATTTTACAAAAGACAGCTTTACGAAGAATCTCTATTCATCCAGAACTGGGGAAGTAGAAAATGGCTTTTTATTTCATAAGCAAAAAAGAAGAGAGTATAAAGTTTACACATTCTTCTTCTTGTGAGCAGCCTTCATTCTTCAGTTCTAGAAAGAAAAGAACCTAAGTGTGAAGTGCAGCTTAAGATTCCAACTGGATGAGCAGCCAGAGGCTGATCTGTGTTACAACAGCTGCTACAACCTGCACCTGATGTAAGATGAAAGCAAAAAAGAGGCACAGCCAAGACATCTCCATCCTGTATCTTGGCTGCGTTTCTGGTCACAGCCATTGCCCTGCTTTCAAGGCTATTCTTTTCCAGTGTTAGGAACCAAGCCACCATGGTGCTGCTTTTTAACAAAACTGAAGAACTTCTATCTAACTTGCATGTTATGCAGGTGAACTCCAGCCCAAGATGTGGCCCAGTGTGCTGATCTGGAGCCTGGCACAGCTTGTTATCAGAGAGTGAAGGGTAAGTTTATCAACATCTCCCACACTAAGGTTGTGCGGCTGAGCCTTACCAAGGACCCCACAACAAAAGCTTTTGTCCAAATCCTCTTGTGTACTTTCATTTTGCAAAATATCCAGTTATAATGAGTGCTTTGCTACTAACAACTCTAACACTAAAAGTTTATTTAATCATAGCTACACCTGCAAAGGTATTAGATTTATTTTAAAAAACTGGGATTTACAGTGGAAGAAACACTCCAACTAAAAAAATACATCATTAAGAACACTGGAGAAAGAAGAGAAAAAGGCTTCTCTGTAAAGAGGTAGTGGGCAAGGGAAAAAGGAAGGAATGTGGTAACAGCTAGTAACTCATAGGGAAAGACAACAGCACTTAAAGACAGAGACCACACACCATATTAAAGATAGAGGCTGATAAATGGGAAGGTGAAAAGCCAAGTTTTCTCCAGCCACAGTGTCAAATAAACATAATTCTAACGGACCTATTGAGAATTACTCATACAGCTGTTTCCATCCTGTGCTGGAAATGCATTGTGCCTGGCACTGGTCATGTCATACCTGTGATACATCCATTCCCCATTTGATTTGAGGCCTCTTGAGGACTTCAGCTGACAGGATTTTAGAGAGGCAAAAGAACTGTTCTTCCCCTGTTTGGCGACTGCTCTGGAATATCTAGCTCTTCAATCCCTAACTTTCCTTGCAAAGCATGTATGAAAGGAGTAGCAGGGATAAATGAGGTGATAAAAACACTCCCAGGACAGTAATACTGTGGCAAAAAAAAAAATCCCCTCTGTCAGCAGCTCACAGTGGATATCTAAGAGGACCACAGGACAGGCTAAACACACAGCAGCATTTCTACACACCCCTTTATAAACTCAATTACCTCAAATTAAAGTACTTCTGAATAAGAACAGTACCTGTGCATCTGATAGATTTCAATCAATTTCTTTCATGGATTTGTTGAGATGCTTTTTCCACTCATGCAATCTTTCAGCATCCATTACATTCTCTAACAAGGCAAGCCTAAGCATTTCGCATCTTAACTATTAAGCTGTGTGAAAGAATGTGATTCTGTTTTAAACTGTGCACTGGCTAGTTTTTTTTTGATGATTCCTAATGGTTCTGTCAGAAAAGTACAGCGAATAATTTTGCCTATTTACCTACTTGATAACAATGACAATTTCCAAAATGAGATTTTAAACACCTAGACAAATGAAGGCTGTGCCACTTCTCCCATTTTATATGTGCACAAATGGAGGTGGGAAGAAAGAAGAAGGCTCACTCAAGATAATCTAGCAGGCTAAAGGAAAAAGTAGGCATAGAATTTTAGTTCCTAGTCAGTGTCCTAGCTATATGATGATGTAACTTTTTGGTTTCTAGAATATTTATTTTCAGTAACAAATCCTGATTTAGATTTGAAAGAATATAAGCACACTGAGAAGAACTAAGAACCATCATTACTTATATTGAGAGATTGAATTTAGCAGGGAAACTCTTTAGACCATAAGAGAGGCCTCCTTTCTAACCAATGTCTCCACTACCCATACTCATGTACCCATTTTAACACATTTCCTCACATTTCATTCAGGGCCAAAGGCCAAGGGCTCATCAGAAAATTATCTACTACTACCAGCCTAGATATGTATATCTACAAACTACAGAAATCATATAGACGTAGCCCGCTCCTCTACCTCACTTTTAATTCAAAATTTTTGCTTCAATTTTACAAATACTCACGAGCTCTAGAGACCTCAAGTTCAATGTTCTTACCTCAGCTGATATGGAGGTATCTTGATAGCAGCATCAGGAGAATCCAAGGTTTCTGTATAATTAAAGGAAACACCAGGGCTTTTAAAAGAAACTTCTCAGTTCAACCACGGCTAATACATCTGGCTACACTCTCGGAGCCAATGATCCTACAGCTTACACCTACTTCACCTGACAGAACAACAACCACTGCTGCTCTCAGTTGTCAAA
Source organism: Thryothorus ludovicianus (assembly GCA_013397245.1). NCBI lineage: Eukaryota > Metazoa > Chordata > Aves > Passeriformes > Certhiidae > Thryothorus > Thryothorus ludovicianus. Next base: position 329,976 of record VZTB01001066.1, read on the forward strand.
GCTTTGCATAAATATCAGGACATTGCAGGAGTAAATGAGAAGGCATCGAGTACCATCTTTTCCTTTTCACTTATCATCAATTTGGCAGCACATCCACTAAAACTGGAACAACATAGAGGATGCTTGCATGGCTGCTGTGCAAGACTAACATGCAATTAATGAAGCAACCCATGCAACATCAAGATGAAAGGCCAATGAGACAGCAACAGGTCTGATCTACCACAGAATGTTGTTGCTCTGCATGGATGAAAAACAAAAAGCAATTGAAAGCATCCCAGTTATGCTGATTTAAGTTAATGATCTTTATGATCAATGTTCCAGGTTGTTAGTGTCAAAAAACACTTCAAGCCACAATCAAGCTCTGAAAACCGGTGGATACTGAAATGTACCTAAGCTTGCACACCCTTAAAAGATTGTTATACTGATCCTTATATTGCAAGGATAAAAGAGCTAATGTAATCCAGTAAAAAAAACCTAGCTTATAAAATAGATTTCCGAACACAAGCCAGTGCAAAAAAATTGTGCTGCATGTCTTTTACGATGATTTAAGGGAGTGAGCCCTTAAAGGAAAAGACAGCACCTCCAAAACATACACGGAAACTGACAGCTCCTGATACCCGTATATCTGCCTCGCAAGTGCCACGAAGCGGATCCAGGCGGTGGGGAAGGCGAGGGACGCGGATGCTCTCCGGGACCGGCAGCAGGTGCCCCGGCCCCTTCCAGCAGCGCGGAGCTCCCGGGCATTTTGAACGGCCCAGGTGCTCCGCTCCCTTCCCAGCCGCTGGAGGCTGAGCGGCCGGCGCCGAACAAGTTTGTTGAGGTCTCCCTGCCCCCTCCGTTACAAAACCTCTCCACCGGCGGCTCCTGCCCCGCTCCGCTCCCCCGCGGGCGGCCCGGCGCCGCTGCCCGCGCCGCTTACCGATGGCCCAGGTGCAGCTCTCCTTGATGGCCCTGTGCTTGCTCCCCGACGCCTCCTTCTGCAGCTTTCGCAGGATTTCTTCCATATTGCCTCCCCCGGGATCCTCGCCTAGCCGCGGGGGAAGAGGAGAGGCGGCGAGGAAGAGGAGGAGCAGGGCGGCGCGGGCGGCGGAGCGGTGCCGGGGCTGTCCCCGCCGCGGCAGTGCCTACGCGGGAGCGGAGCGCGGCGCCCCGCTGCCGCCCCGCTGCCGCTGATGAATCACGCCGAGCTCCATGGCGAGGACACGTCAGTTGTTGCCGCTGCGGAGTCCCTCCTCCTCCTCGTCTCCCACCGCAGGCAGGCCCCGCTGGCGCAGCGGGGCTGGGGCGGGCCTGGCCCTGCCCGCGGCAGCGCAGGGACTCCCTTCCCGGCTCTGGGGTTGGAGGAGCCGCGGAGCAGAGCGCAGCCCGACCCTGCGGCGGCGGCAGCAGCCCCGGGGGAGGCGGGCAGNCCCGGCTCCGCTGCCTGGCCCGTGGGGCAGGCTCTGCTGCCCGGCCCCGCTGCCGCAGCGCAGCCCCGCTGTCCCGCAGAGCCCTGCGGAGCCGCGGGCGCTCCCGCCCCGGGCCGGACGCCGGGAGCCAGGGCAGCGCAGCGGCGTGAGTGCCGGCGCTGGGTGTACCCTGGAACGAGTGGGGTCGAATAAGCGGCTGTGAAATCTGTGCCTCTCCTTAGCTGGCAAGTGCGGGTCACGACTTACGCTACCTGTCTGTGCCTTCACAGGAACGCACACCTTAATGTCCCCAGCAAGCCAGCCTCCAGGAAAAAGAGCCGCCACTCCACTAGCTCAGATCTTCCTGCTCACGCCCGGGACGCTTCCTACCCACCAAACCTTCTACCTTCTTCGGTTTACTGTTTCCCTGCCTTATCTCTAGTTTATATGCTGTTTGCCCTTTTTGTGATCGCTTAATTGAGTGTTACAACGTCCTCGTCTTCTTGCAGAATCTCTCTTAAAAGAGACAAGAAGACAAGCAGACAGTGACAAGGAAAAGATAGAAGATAAGAAAAGCATTTCAGGTAGCAGCTGGCAGTATTAGCGGTTATGTCTCCTACTGCTAATTGGAAGAGTACCAATAGTGAATTACTAGGCAGGATTTTGGCACCTGGTGAATCAGCCATAGCATTTCCCATAGGATATTGGGCTTTCATAGGCTGTCCCTTTTCCAAATACTTACAAGGGCTCATCCTGTGTTCAGACACATAATGAATGCATAATCCATAATTGCCTTTTAAGGCCAGAATGCAAAAGTCCTGTCAGAAGAGAAAAGGATTTAGAATAATGCCAGAAAGGTCTAGAGGTGCATAGATTGTAGCTGGAGGTGGAGAGGTGTAGCCTATTGCTACAATACTAAGAATTAAAAAAACCAACCAAACAAATAAAAGCCCAACAACAAACAAATGAACAAACAAACCCTAACCATGTAACAGAAATACAATTTATCTTCCTATTTCAGGCCGTAAAGCACTGTCTAGGAAACTGAAAGTATTTTCCCAAAGTTTATTGTCTCTGACTGTTCTCTGCACCTTCCTTGGAGAGAAGAATCTGGTGATAACTGGTGGCTGGGACTGTCAGGGCACTGTGATGCTGTATGTCAAGGCTCAAGTTGAAGTGATGATAAATTGTTTTCCACCCAGGTGCATCCTCTTGTGGTCTGTGTTGTGCTTAGTGGAAATGAGCATGAGGGTTGGTTTCTGGCTTTGTTTGTGTTTTTCATGGGAGGAAAATAACAAAAAGAATATGATAGTGATTTCAGTCTTTTTAATTTAGAAATTATGTACCAGAGTTTATTTGGATCTCTGGAACACTAGAAGATAAATATGTATCTATAAGTAGTAAATAATTAATTGTTTATTTTCAAGGAACCACTGATGAAACTGAATTAATTTTTAATTTCAGATCATTTCTAGCTATATGCATCATGAACTTATTGGTTAATTTCTCTGTAGCCTCTACAGGAACGCCTTTGCAGCTGACATCTTCATAAGAGCTACAGTGTTTTTCATGGATGCTCGATGCCACTGAACCGAGATTTGTATTCATTTGTGTTTAACTCACTGTCCAAAGTGTTCAAGCAAAATGGATTCTGTGCTGCTAAACACTTTATCTCAGTAGTAATGTCATCAGTTTGTGGGAAACAAAGGTCATGTTCAGTCTCCTTAGCATCTTAAGGCCAGCCAGTAAGATCATGCAGCAGGAGAAACAAGTAAGCCATGATGACTCTTCCCAAGCATGTATGTCAGAACACCATGAGTCAGCTTGCTGAAACTTTTCACTTGGGGCCCTCCATTTCCATCTGGACAGGAGTCCATCAGTCCTTGAGTCTGTTGTCTGTAGACTCACATAAACACACAGTAACCATGTCCTGCTGGAAGTCACTGTTTGCTTTGCTTAAGGGAGGAGGTCATATTTAATCATGCTCTGGATGCCTTTTCAAGGCAAACGTCCTAAAATGTCACAATATCTGGAAGTCCAGCTACAGAGTAGGGATGATGGTGATGAAGGTTCCTCTCTTCTGCCATGAAGAGAAAATTAAGCTTTCCATGGTCATCCTTACAGCTTATAAATCCTCCTGGCTTTGTCCTGGCTGTGCAAAGCAGCCTTCTACAGTGGTAGAGGCTACCTAGGAGTCGGGGCTGTTGACCCCCTGCACATCTGAAGCCTGGTCCAACTTGAGGCCAGAAGCCTCCTGTGCAGATCTGGTATCTGCACAATGCCGTGGTCATATGTCACTAAGATGCAGTGGCAGATGTGCAATGTGCTTTTGTATCTCTCACCTGGCAGTGCCAGTGCTACTGATCTTCTGCATTATGATTATATCCCAGTATACATTCACAGCTCTGAGCACAGCCAAGGAGTGTGTAAGCAAAGCCGAGCTACTCAAGATACCTGGAGTAATAGAGCTGTATTAGTACAATTTTCTGTCCAGACTAGTTAGCAGCTTGACTTCAAAGATCTCCATGCTACTATGTCTCCGCACCTTCTAGTAGCCAAGGAAGCCAATGTGGTCCTATTTTTAATCTTTTCTGCTAACATACACCATGCTGTTCGTGCATACACCTGCCCTGTAATTCTAGTCTTTGGGAACACTAGAAAGAATTAAAAAGTACAGTGGATATGTGTGACATAAAGGCATGTTAGACTGTGAGATAGTCACATCTCACTTCTGTTAGCCATTATCACTCATGTTACCTATGCTTTGGCCATTTAAACAATATTCTTGGTCAAGATCTCATTGTATATTGCAGATGATGTTAAGTGTGGACCAAAGAAACGGCCTGTGTACCTGGGAACTTCTTACAAATTTAATTACAAAGTGCTAAGCAATTCCCTCAAAAGACAGGAAAACTACTTGGTTCCATGGTTCAAAAATTATGCCTAGCCAGATTTTTCAAATTTACTCTTCCCAGAAGCACCTCTATAACTGGACTGGCCAGCAGTTAGAAGCTTGGGCTCTACTTTGCTCAGGAAGTTCTGTACATGTGACTCCCCTTATGATGGATAAATTGCTAAAAAAAAATTGGAAGGTAAGGGAGCTGTAGTTGGACCATGGGCTCATCATCACCTTTGTGACACCTCACAGCAGATGGAGGTACCCTTTCTTCTCTCTCCCAGAGGGCATCAAGACTCAGACAAGCAAGATCCTTGTCAGGTCATTTTGGTTTTGGTTGTCTAGACTGTAAGCACACTGCTGATGGTGGGGTGGCATCTGTCATTGTTTGCCTGATTACACAGAGAGTTACCAGAGGCTAGAGCTGAGGGCTCAGTGAAGTCCCTCCTGAGCTGCTGCTGCTGCTTTCTGCACCCTTCAAAGTATGACCTTTCTGAGCACAGCAAAGCACATTAAGCACCAGTGCTGCTCAGTGCAGGATTAAAGAGTTAGAGAGAAAAAGCCTCTGAAGTGGGAGCTGTAAATAAAGCCAGCACATATTCAGAGCTGTCTTTTCAGTATAGCCTCACAGCATTTATTCTTTGAAGAACATTTGAAGCAAATGTAAAATCTTCAGATCCATGCCAGGGTAGAAATGTGAAACAAGACTTTCTGACTTCGTTGAAGATATATTTTCTGCAAAGACACAAAAAATAAAAACCACCATAACTATCTTCAATTTACCATAATCTTTTCATCCATGTGGAGTTGCCAAGGCAGTTGAAGAAGGCATCAGGAACACAGAACAGCTATTCTGGACTGAATCAAAGTAATTTTTACCTTGTAGTTGCTTTATGGCAGAAGTTATTTGGGCATTCTTTAAGAAGGGGCAGAAAAAGTATAGTGCCTTTTCTTATGCTGAACTCTCACAGCTTCTGTTAAATTGCAGCTTAGGCACTTCCTGAGACAGTGGTTTTATCTTCATAAATAGTACCTGGCAGATTTTTCTTCTGGGAATGTACCTAATTCCTTTTGAAACTTTTTTGCTTTTGACCTGCACAACCACACCCTCTGGCAGTGAGTTCCACAGCCAAGTTGTGTGCTAACAAAAGAAAATTCTTTTTTGAGCAGTTTTATCTTCTTTTTGCTTAGGTTTTTGAGGCTACCTACCTTTTGTGCTTTGAGAAGCACTGCATAAGCATCCTCTACTTTGTCCCCATCATTCATGATTCTTTATGCATTGAACATACTCTCCCTCAGCTGTTTTTAATCCAGTCTGCAGTGGACTATTCTGTTTAATTTTTCACCCTAAAAGGTCTTTGGTCATTCTGACTGCCCTTCTCTGTACTAGTTGTGGTTCTTCTGTACCCTGAAATACAAGAGTTTGTGAAGAACAGTGAGTATGTGGGAAAAGGCAGCATGAAGATTTGAACTATAAAAGCTTTCTTGCTTCCATCAGACTCTACTGGAAAGGCTTCAAGGGGCAGAAAAATTACAAATTAACTGCGGAGCTAACATTCATATCACCAGAGTTTCACATCACCCAATAAACTAAACTTCAGAGGTCTCCTTGTGTCCCATTTTTCTCCTCTAATCCAGAAGATTCCCCTAGTATTAATCTAGGAAAGAAAGCTTAAAAGTGCAGTCTGTTTAAAAGCTTAATACATAGGGATTATTTCATCTGGCCGTTGTGTATTTGGAATATGCAAAATGGACAAACCCAAACTCTGAAGCTGTCTCTGAAAAGGGACTGAGCTGTTAACTTGTCATGTAGCCCTAAGAAATGTAGGTCACTGAAAGTTACAAATACATTATACATATTTGTGTCCATAACCTGCTTTGAAATCTGTTGCAGCCTTTCCTCATAATGAGGAAACAAGGACATCATTGCAGCTGCAGCTGTCAGAGGCTTGTGTTACAAAGGCAAGAAAGGTCAGCAGGTCTAACTAAATACATCTCTACTGGCCAGGAAATGGATTGTAATTTGCACCACCTGTTCAGTGTTAGGCATGTAAATACATGTGTTGAAGTACTAGAAATACTCCTAGAAAAGCTAGATATTATACAAGTTTTCAACCTACTATGCTCTTTTTGAAATAGATAAATAGATTTTCCCACCACTATTACAAATTTTAAGGTAGGACCACTCCCTGACAAATCCCTGAATTTGTTAAGTATGGTGAAAAGTAAAGAGAAACACAAAGGGACAGGTTAAATAGATGTTTAATAGTGTTAATATGTAGATTCTGTTCTGCCACAAATAGATCAATCAGAAATTAATTCCCTGTTTTCAGGGCAATGTTCTCAGATTTACAATGCAGTAGAGGAAAAATTCAATTCAGAGCCTTCTTTTTATGTAGTCATATAATACTCAATATAAACACAAGAAAAAATTCTTCTTCTCCATGCTGCTCCCAAACCCTCTGAGGATTTGACTCTGTTAGTCAATGGTTCTTGGTTTTCCAGCTTTTAAGATCAACTTAAAAGATTTAAAAGATAAAATGTTCTGAACTAAGAGAGAAAGGTAACTTCAGATCATGGTTTAGTTCCTATTTATTATGCTTTTTCCTCACAATAACAAGTGGGAACTTCTTTCAAGGGAGAGAAGTCAAAGTCTCCAAAAGCTCTTCCAAAGAGTGTCGGGATCTTTTATACCTCATTTGCTCTTGTCCCTGCAGACACTAATTTTCATCTCAAAGGTATCACAGAATCAATTAGGTTGGAAAAGACTATTAACTACTTATACATCTCCCTCTGTCATCTGACTGGGCATAGGACTGGTTTTCTGAATTTGACACTTAAATTGCATATTAGTAGTAAAGTAGACCTGTAAGTAGGCCTGTGGTATAGTCACACGCTTGGAAACTTTCTTGGAATGTTCTTCAAGAGACCAGTTTGCTACAAACTGACTGATGAACTCATACGTTGAGTGATGTTCTTTTATATTTCACTGCTAGTATTAATCAACATTAAATCAATACTCAGATTTTTATTGGCATGTACTTTCTGAAGATATAATCAGAGGGAATAGAGCAATCAGCTTCCACCTTGCTGGGAGTAGAGAGTAATTGCCTCTAAGTCATGATCCAGTGTTAAGTGATATTGAACCACACAAAAGCCCTTATTACAGCAATAGTCACAAGCACCCAGCCTTGTGGGCTTGAGGGAGAGCACCACTATCCAAATGTATAATTTTTAAAAACTTCTCTGGCATTAAATGAAAAATCAAGCAGAAATATAGTGTTTCCCAACATATATTTTGAAAAGAGATTTCAAGGAATGGCATTCTGGAGTTCTGTGTTTAAATTTCAGTAGCTTCCAGATCAAATATACTCAGTCTATAAATGAAAAACCTTGCAGGAGAGCAAATATGGCTACAGGTTCATCTGGTTTCTAGTAGTCAAACTGGACTGCTTGTTATCTTCAGTGTACTATAGGGCAAGCAGAAAGAAAAGTAAAGATTGAAATTTTTTGGTGATTATTAAAATTATGGTCTTTTAAAGAACAATGACTATTTTTAGGGATACAGCACAAATGGATTTTGACAGTTTGATCTTAATATGCCTACCAGTATTCTTGCTTTCTGTACTACTGTGTCACTGATTTCCTTAGTACGTGATTGGTCCTGTGCAACTCTTTTCCCTCATGTTTTATTGAAAAAATTGCAACCAGCAGAACTGTGTGATTTTGGGTCTTGCTGATACGAAAAGAGAGTGGCTTTTCTACCATAGCCCTTTACTTTTGCAATGTGCTCTCTCACATTTGATCTGTAAGAACTGATAAAAACTAGTCGCTTTACTGAATGTGTGTAGGCTGATATGCTGAAATTTTACATATTTGGACATGTTTTGGACATGCAGCAAAAAGCATAACCCAGATACATAAGCCAATCTTACATTTTGTTTTAATTCTTCATGACAACAAACAAGGACATCTTCTCAAATAGTTATCAGATTGTATTAAAATTGGCAAAAATCCGCTCTCTTTTGTTTAGAAATGGTGAAACTAATCTGATTGAAATGCAAAGCAATCATCCCTGCTTCCAACCAGATGGGAGATTTCAACCCCAGTTAGTATTAGATAAAGTGAGTGAGAATGAGATTGTACTGCGGCAGTTGCCAGGTAACCTTGAGGTAGTGCCACCTATAATGCCAGCCAACTTTATAAATGACATATGTATTACAGATACAATATTGATTTTATGTAGTTACATGTAATTAATAATGAGAAAATCGTTCATTTCATTTACTGTGCCTTTTCCAATCTTTGTGGAAGTTGAAAACATTATCATCTTAAATACCAAGGTTCTGCTTTGAATAATTTCTTCATTTGGGAAGAAGTTAATTGAATTGTTTCCCAGGCCAATGGTAAGCTGATCTTTATGGTGCAGAAAAACAAGGCATCGTTGACCCATTAATGAATAGTGATGTAGACAATCAGAATAAGAGGATTTAGTCATGTTGCTTTGGCCATGATTTATAAGTACAAAGTATATGAAATAGAAATAATTTTTTAATTAAATTCTGAAGTTCCATTTGTTTCCATTCAGCCTTGTGCTAGATATTTTAAGCTAGTTTACTGTTATTGGCTGTGGAATGAAGACACATCTTCCTACCAGCACTGTAGGGAAAGGCTTTCCCTTCAGAACTGGAAGCAAATCCTGTAGCTACATAACCCTTCCCAATACACAACATACCTCACATATTCCATGCAGTTGTTGGATGCTTCAGTGTATGTGCATATACTCGACTCTCTGAGGAGGGCAGCAGCAATTCCTGTATTCTTTTCCTTCCTTCCTTGTTTCTTAAAGGCTGTTCCTGTAAATTGCAGTTAGCCACTGTAACATTTGCAAGGCTGTGGGCACACTCCATTGTACCCGACAGCCTGAGATGCCAACAAACTAAAAAGTTATTAAGGACACACTTTATATAAAGCTCAAATAATTTCTTATAAATACATTTGAACACTCTAGTGGAGTCAGTTCTGGTTCAAGAAAATTACAGCTCACCATAAAACTTACTATGTTGTGTGTGAACTGTTTTTCTTGTGATCTGTGTTGGAATCATGACAAAGAAAAACTTCAGTGCAAGCTGCATTGTTGGTGGAGCATAAACAGGGAGTTAAATCACTTTTATCTCCTTGATGTTCTTGTGATTTGTTCTTTTTTGTTTGGTTGGTGTGGGATTTTTCCATTTACAACTGGGGGCAGAGCAGATGGCAAAGGCTTAGCTTGGTGTAATATGTCCATAAAATAAGCAAAGCTGACAGTGAGCCCTGTTTCCAGCAGGCCTATTCTACTTTGAGAATGATTTTTCTTCCACTGGAATCAACCTCAAAAATATGACTTTAAGAAACTAGTTGCTCTACTAGGAGCAAAATTTCAATTCTGAGGTTCTCTCTGAGTTCATTGTAGAACTTCTTTAGGGGAGGAAGGCAAGACTTTGGGATTCTCTCCACCACAAGGCAATGTTTTTCAGTGAAACTTGTAGGAATTTTTCAGTTTTGCTCTTTCTGCTCTTCTGTCATTAAAAGGTCTTTTGGGGAAGTAGGGAGTGGCAGGAAGCTGGCAAAATTGTAGAGACATCAGTCCTGCATGAGTCCATGACTTAAATAAGTCACATGATTTTGTTTCTTTGATCTTTAAGTTTAAAAAAAAACAAAACACCTTAGATTTTTGCATCCATTGGATTTGAGATAATTCCTAAATATCTTCTGAAGCTGTAACTTCAGAAGTTATTTCTGCTGTTATTTCTGCTGCCAGGTGTGCCCAGTGTGTGCCAACACAAACAACCTTTCACAGACAGGTAAAGCAGGCTTTACCCCAAAACAGTATTTCAATGGGAAACACAGGTAAAACAAACTTTAATGTTACTTATTTGTTAGCTAAAGAAATTATGAAATGGACTGCTTAAAAGATTTGCCAAAGGCACTAGACCTGAGGAAGAGCTATGTCTAAGGCAGAGCTGTGAACAGAAAACTTCTAAGCCACAGTTCAGTGCATTCAGGACTGCACAGTGCATTCATCACAGTTCATCCTTCCTTTCAGGGGACTACCATGTAGGAACATATTATTCAAAGCTGCTGACAAGTCTGCCTAGCTGTTTTTGTAACAAATTAAGGAGTGGCAGTTGGCAAAAGGTGATAACAGCACTAGGCAGCCAAGATTGTAACTGCCTGTGCCATACATTGTATTGTACATCTTATCTTTAAATGTTTCCTTAGAGAAGCACAAACAGGAAGACAAAGGAAATGGAAATCTGACACCTGCTTATAATTTACAATGCTCATATTTTTGGGACAGCTATCCTTGGCAAGGTAGGTTATTTTATTTATAGGCAGGAGCTGCTCATGATTTGCATGGTAATGCATTCACATCTGCAAAGCCTATAAATTAGCCTCTAGCAATGCCATTGTCCTACTTGCCAGTATGTAATCTGATCCTAAATGTTTCAGATGTCCACAAAATAAAACCAGCCTGAGGGAGGAGCTTCACTGTTGCAGTGAAAAATCTTCTTCCCCCCCGCAAAAAAAAAGAAAGAAAATAACACAAAATTACTGGATGAGAGGAAACTGCTAAGTATTTCAAAAAGATGAGCCCCAAAGCCTAACACTCAAGAAACTGGAAAACTGTTGCCATGTTTTAAGGTGCTTATGCCAGTTCAGCCAAAAGAATTAATTTATTCCAGTTTTTTAAAGAGTTCCAAATAAAAGCAGCTTCATAGAAGATTAAGTCACTAACTTGGCTGTGCATCCTGATTTTATCCTAATATGTCATACTTGAGCACTTGTATTGCTATTACTGATTCAAGTCTGGTTGTGCACAGTTATCTGAAACAGATGCTGATGTCCTTTATTTTGGTGAACCTTATAAAAACAGTCCCTGCATCCAGGTAGTCAAGAGCTCACAATCATGTCAAGATTTTGCCCTTTCATTAAGACAGCAAAAAGATGAAATGCAGCGTATACAAAACAGGCTCATAGAGAACATATCCTCTCCCATCCAGATATGCAGATGCCTCCTATGTTAATTCACTTTGCCAAAGGTGACTGGATGGCAAAATATTGCTGATACCCCAAGTTCAGCTTCTGAAATGTCTCAAGCTCAACTTTGCTATGGTGGGTATGAAGAAGAGGGCTCTCTGCCAAACTTGGATCACCAAATCCTGGTTCAGTCTTATAACTTCCATCTGGCACATGGACATACTTAAAAAAGAGGAAACTGAAACCCTTACAATCACAAGCCCTACCTACATCGTTGGAAAGGTCTTTAACAGGGTGACAAAGCCACTGTCAGCATGCTCTTACCTACTGCCCAGACTTGCTTCTGCATTACCCTACTGCTCACCTCCTGTGGCTTTTCATCTCTTCCTTCCAACTTCTCCACTTACTCTTCCTTGGCAGTAGAGTTCTCAAAAACCTCTCTTCTTTGCTGGCCTACTCTGTAGGTAAATGACTGCAAATTAGAAGCAGGCTTGAAATAAGACAGTGTCAACTGAAGCTTCAGAGTGGCAGGGGGCAAGGCACAGGTCATTGCAAAAGTATGATGTTGAATTCAGGATCTTCATGTTCCTGGTATATTTCATTTCTTTATTGAATTCTGGTCGATGAGAATAGCTGGTTATTTATTTGTTTGTTTATTTATTTATTTATTGTAGCTGTCTTGTTTGTCTCAGTAGGTGGGAGAGCAGCAGAAAAACAGGGCTCTGCATGAGTCATAACCCAGAAAAAGCTCTGCTGAGAATACAGCTCCCACTCTTCTGCAGTGTAGCCCAGGTGATAAGCATCAGTGTTGCTGTTCTCTCCATGTTGTCCGTCTCATATTTCCACGAATGATAATATTCACTGTGATGTAGTCTAATATTCACTGTGATGTTTTCAAATGGAGCTGTAGGGACAGATTGTTAGGGACATCTCCATTTCGTTTTCTGCTTTTCCATACTAACATGAGAAAAAGGAAATGCAGCATAAAGAAAGAAAAATAAATACCTGTTTAGAACAAACATAGAAACATAAAAATAAAAGATGTTACTTCTAGATCCGGGATTTTTATCTCAGTTCTGTTCAGTTGTACTTTTGATCTTGCAAAGAATTGCACAAGGGTAGATTCAGCTATGGGCCCAAAGAGGGTTTATATATCTCTGCTGCATGTCCCACTGCCTGAGTGGGCAGTGCCCAGGTACGAGCCACAGCCTTGTCACCCCTGCAACTGGCAGCTAGCTGGCAGGTCTTTCTCTTAAATACAGGACAGTCCTAGTGAGCTCTGTGGGACATTGCTAGCAAAGAGCTGGGCACAGACTGAGGGAACAAGAAGGCCTGTTCTCCCTGAAATCTGCAGTTCCAGCACATGTTTAAAGGTGGCCTTCCTGCTCACAGTGGGAGTCAGGCTGCTCAGTGCTGAGTCTGGAATGAACTCACAGAGGGTCCCTGGAGTGGTTGCTGCTGGATGTGGATGACAGCACACATCCAGGGTGCTCTGAATGTGCCAAGCTGGGCATGGCAGCAAGCACTGATCTGGGTACCTCTCCTCCTCACATGTGTCTCACCCAGACACTGAAGACCATTTGGGACTCCTGAAGTGCTGACCATATGCGGCCCTGAGTGTCCCACGGAGAGCAAGCAAGATCTGACTGTCCTTGGAGCTGCCCTCATAGGCTGAATTTCTGCACTGGTCCTTCATTTCACACACTGGCCTCCTCCTGGCCCTCATCAGACGGTACAAACAGACTCTGAACAGTAGAAAGAGATTCCAATATTTGAGGAGTTTATCAATGCTTCCCATGTTTAATGTGCTTTTATTCCCAGGAGAATAGAGTACAAGATACTCTGGGTGTTGCTGTTAGATACTGCATGAAAAATTATAGTGTCTGTGGCTACATAGAGCTGATTTCTGTCCCATTTCTAATTGCATTCACTCTCTAAATATGTCATAATGTTCTTTACAATAATATGTGTGGGAAAAAATATATTAGTAGCATTTTTTTTTCAGACTGCCTGTGATAAAGACTCCTTTTCTTTTTCCTCTGCTTATTGTGCTTTGAACTTTTACTGAACCTATATTTTGTACCTAGTTTCTTCATGTTTTGTACTACTGAGATCCAAGGAATTATTTCTACACAAATGGTAGCAAAAAAATCATGCAAAGACTAGAAACAGGCATGCTGTAAAGAGAGTTTAAAAACATACATTTTCCTCTGTGTGTATTTAGCAGTTTCCATCTTTGCCATATGTTCTTCTCCTCATCATTTTGCCTTTTAGATTGTTCTTTAACACTTGCCTGTTTTCTTGCTTCTACAACAGAAGGGGAATTGATCTTTCATTTGTTCCGCAAATATTCCTTATTGTCCCAGGTTTTATTACCCCATCTGTTATTGAGTGATCAATTAAAGTCTCTTGTGGTCTCACTTTTCCAACAGATCACACTATACCACAGACTATATTTCAATGTAATTGCTATCTACTGTATGATGTGTAAACGAGAGAGAAGCAAAAAGACAAGAGTATTTTTCCCCTGCCTACCATTCCTCTCTTTTTGTGTGAGCACATATCTTGAATGCTTACTTTTTATCAATGACAGCATTTAAATTAAATCCCTCATCTCCACTCTCTTCTACACGGGTCCAATGCCTGCACCTCAGTGTTTGCTACTACAAAGCACAAAAGTACAAAACAAGCTCACCAACACTTGAGGGAAACAGGTAGATACTGTCACACTTTATGAGCTAAAACACTTCCCTGCAACCCTCCCCAAAATAGAAATTTCTCCCCTCAAGCAGTATTTCCCTGTTCTCTCTCTTCCATCTCCCAGCTGTTTTTTACTGCTCTTAATACTTACTCTTGGTCATGTATGTGTTAACTCTATGTGCAGTTTTAAAATTACTTCTTCTCCTATATTTTTAGGCAATTACAGCACCATGTTCTGCACAATCCTGTTTCAGTTTCCTGCACTCAACTCTGTCTGTCACAGCAAGAAGCTCAAGAAAGTCATGCTTTTAAAATTAGAGGTACAGCATGGTTTCTGCAAGGGGAAGCTAAACCCTACAAGTGTGATCAAACTGGTGTGAAGGAGAGTTGTCTGTAGAAGGCCAAATAGATGGAAATTTCTACTCTCTGCCCAGCACAATGGGAGAGAAAACTCAGAATTATAACTATTTAAACTATTGCTTTTTTAAATAATAGAACAAAGTGGGTCATTGCCAGGGAGAAACACAGAAGCAGCTCTTGGTGTAACAAGGCTTGGGAGAAACTGCGTCAGATGCAGCACCCCTGATTTGCCCCTGAAAATAATGACTCAAAGTACTGACGTTCAGGCATGCTGTGTTAATCCAGCGTCATGTCCGCATGTGCTGCTAGTTCAGAGCTGAGATCCCACATTTGAGTATGTGCTTAAAGACCAGACTGTCCTTCAGAAACGAGGCCTCAGCGAACGGAGCTATTGGGTGAGTCATTTATAAAAGCTAAACAGAGACTTTAATGCAGAGCTGTGCAATCAAACGTCCTCTGTCTCCTGGATGTGCAGGTGGTGATTACATATATCCCAAAAGCTCCTGATATCACTCCTGGGAGCCAAGATGCTGTTTCACAAGAGCTAACTGTGAAGAGGCTGCAAAGAACAAAAATGGTGCGTCTACAATGCTGTGTGAGCAGCTCTGAGATGCATGAGGCTTTTACAGAGAAGGAGGAATGGAGACAAGAAATACAGATTGATACAAGCAAATGCAAATGTTGATGGAAAGAGAAACTGTAAATCTATCACACCAGATTTTTCATGAGATTTTAGAATGAAAAACTGTCAGAAATATGGAGTTTGGTACATATACACACACACATACACATGTATATATATAAGCTCAGTGCTAAGAATGGACAGCAGTAGAGGGGCTTCCATTGCCCTGAATGGACTCAAACTCATGGATAGAAGGCAGTGCCACACTCCCACTGGAAGGCATAAAGGTGCTAGGCTCTGCCTTGCACACACCTGTGGTGGAGGTGTCTGAGTGGGAGCTAAGTTCATGGCCTGAGTGATCCACCACCATCAGTGGTGAGGCAATCAGACACTTCACTTCAGCCTCAGTCTAAAACATCTGAGTGAGAAAAACTCCCCTTTAGGTCCTTGACTTGCAGTTTCGAGGGAGATAAGCACCTAAATGCCAGAGTCCTAGAATCATTTAAGTTGGAAAAGACATATATGAACATTAAGTTCAGCCATTAACCCAGTACTGCCAAGTCCACCGATAAACCATTTCCCCAAGTGTCATATCTATATATCTTTTAAATATCTCCAGGGTTGGCAATTCAACCACTTTCCTGGGCATTGTGTTCTAATGACTGACAACCCTTTCCGTGAAGAATTTTTTCCTGATAGTCAATCTAAACCTCCCCTGATGCAACGTGAGGGCTTTTCCTCTTGTCCTGTCACCTGATAGCTAGGAGGAGAGATGGACCCACACCTGGCTACACTCTTCTTTCAGGGACTTGTAAAGAGAGATAAGATCGCTCCTGAGCATCCTTTTCTCCAGGCTAAACACCCCCAGCCCCCTCAGCTGCTCCTCATAGGACTTGTGCTCCAGACCAACCTCACTGCCCTTCTCTAGACTCACTCCAGCACCTCAATGTCCTTCTTGTAATGAGGGACCCAGAACTCAACACAGGATTTGAAGCATGGCCTCACTAGTGCCAAGTACAAGGGGATAATCCCTGCCCTGGTCCTACTGGCCACATTATTCCTGATGCAAGCCAGGATGCCATTGGCCTTCTTGCCCACCTGTCTTGTTGCCAGAGAGCAAAAATAAGGATTTGGCCTCTGAGCGTGGCCAAGCGGCACAGGAGGCTCTGGGGTGCTGGGCGGAGGGGCCCAGGGCACGACAAGCCCCTCTGCGGGCACGGGACTTTGGCAGGAGCCTTCCCTGTTCCCGGGATCGCGTTCGCTATCGCAGCTTTCCCGAGGTTTCTCTCTCCCAGGATCGCATTCCCTATCGCAGCTTTCCCGAGGTGTCCCTGTCTCAGGATCTCATTCCCTATCGCAGCTTTCCCGAGGTGTCCCTGTCTCAGGATCTCATTCCCTATCGCAGCTTTCCCGAGGTTTCTCTCTCCCAGGATCGCATTCCCTATCGCAGCTTTCCCGAGGTTTCTCTGCCCCCTGGCGGCAGAGTCGCCGCCGGCCCCGGCCCCGCCCCGCTGCCCCCAGACACCCTCGGCGCTGCGTTTAAATAAAACTGTGTCAGCACAGGAGAAATCTCAGGTCTCAAGGGGCGTTTAAGTGAAAAAAGATTTCCAACTTTGCAACTGATATTGCATAAATGTGATATTTTCCAGGACTCATTTATCACATGTGAATACAAAAGTCATAATATAACACAAGCATACTGTTCTGCAAGAATTAATAAATCTTTCCTGTTCTTGAATAAACAGATGTTTATCTTAAAAGAAAACAAAGTTAAAATCCGGTGAAACCCTCAGACCTATCAAGCATAAGTACCTTGGGTTTTCTTGGAGTGGGATGGTTCAAGTAATAGCAACTTTAGGAAAGAATGTTCACACACTGCACCAAGTTCCTATTCCTAAATTGTCCCTTGCAGGAATGAGAAAGGGTTTAGTCACACCTCTGCAGGCTGAACTGTCGCCCAAGCATTTCCACAAGGCTTTGGAAGTAGGCTCCACAGCACACCAATTGCAGAGAGTCAGTTTACTTAATCTATACCAGCCCCAGAGGAGTCTGTAATGTAAACTGAGTTCAGTTAAGGGCTACTGACAAGAGCTGGTCAGAAAAATTCCTTTCTTATAAATTCATATGATGGCAGCTTTTGAGAACACGTGAGGAAATTGAAGTTAGATCTGGAAACACTGATGAAGTAGTTGTTGTGGGTTATACAAAGTACATCCCATGCCCTATCCTGTTTTATGGGTTTAATGACTACCCTATTTAGGTGATGTTAATTAGGCTGTGATGCCTGAAGAGAGATTAAGTAGAATTGGGGCACTTGGACACGGAGGAAAGTGAGCATAAGACGCTGCTGAAGAACAACACCCATGAATTACAAAAGAATTGGATTTACAACAGATACTCAGTCTGTGGATGCTTTTTTTTCTGATTTTTTTTTTTTTATCTTAGAAGTAAACAGGCTAGAAAAAAAAACAGCTGGGTAAAATGGATTAAGGAAATAGATTTGTAGACAGTACTCTGCAGGGCAGAGGGATGCTCTTGGGACTGTGCTACCCACTATGTGCTCCCCTCCCCTCCCTTCACTCCCCTCCAAATGCACTCTTGGCAACCAGCCTGCAGATTCCTGCTGGCATATTTCAAAGCCTGTGAGAGCCCAGCCATACCTGTCTGGGCTGGAACTGATCCCTGGCCTTCTCTCAGTGCTACTTGGTTTTCTCTGATAGCTGGGTGAATGATTGCCAGCACCAGTAAATGATTTACTCCATGTAAAGCACTGCCTGCTGGAGAGACATATCCCTTGTTACATTGCAGAGAAAAAATGTTTCTGTAGGGCCACAAATATTATGCAATTAATTTATTATTTGCATAGTAAATAAATAAACGTAAGGGTGGGAGTGGTAAAAGAAGCTTATGATTCTTTTTAACATGGCCAAAGATAAAACTGGGGAAAGCGTTCTTACTTTCATAACTACAGAATATGTAGCTGTGTTCAGAGCTGAAGATAATGTACTTTTGGCACTACAGATTCATCCAGAATGCCCAGCTACATTCAGGAGGGTTTGGTGTTTAGGAAAGCAAACCTCCTGTTTGTTTTGCGTGTATTAGGGCATCTTTTCCTCATAATCAAAGCACTACTTGTTTCTTGTGCGTCTATCATTGCAGCTCCACAGAGCTGATTCCTACCATCTGGACTCTGGAAGATGTGGGTTATACAGCCCAGAAGTGAGAGAAGCTGCATATGTTGCTGGAGCTGCCTGTTTTGCTGCAGGAGGCACTGGTTTATTAGTTTGCTAGATCTCTGCTAATAAATCCAAGTATCATTGGGACTGAAAGCAGACAACTTCATTGACTGTGTTATAGGCCCTCACTCATACAGAATGGAATCTTTGGTGTATTATCTTTTAACTTCAGCTGGATTTCCTAGTTGTTAAAAAGCCATGTATTGAAAAAGAAAACAAAAAGTGGCATTTCTTTCTTCATGGAGTCACTGGGAGTAGGAGGATAGGCCATAGGCAATACAAGCCACTAATGCCAGAGGTGGGCTTGGAGGTTGCCATCAGAGCTTCTCATCACACCACCACAGCATCTGGGCACTGAGGCACTCCAGGTGTAGGACAGCCTGGGGAAACCAAGTAATGCAATTACTGAAAATTGGAGCCAGCTCTGTACTCCTGTCTGACAGGGGGGACTCTCTTACTTTTGACCTTAAAATGAAGACAGCACTTTCCTGAGTGGTGCATTTCTGCACTTTTTTCTTGAGAAATGGATGAAATTTACTCACATTTCTCCTCCAATAGCTCTCAATTCCTGTGCTGAAGAAAACACTTTCTGCATCTCCTCCTGAGGTGACGTGAGTGCTGATAGTGAGACTGCTGGAAAATCGCTGCTTGGCATGGCACAAATGAAGTTCTGTTGTAATGACAAAAAGAGAGGATTATAGTGCCCAGTTTGCCATTGCTTCTCCGCTATGCAAGGCCTGTGTGCTGATGACATAGGCTTGCAAGTAGTTCCGGCAAATTTTATTTACAACTCTACTTTAGGATGAATTTGGAATGAAATCTGAACAATGGGAATGAACATCAAAAGGATGTTGAGAGAGCTGGTGAAGCTTCACATGATTTGAGGTACTCTGCCTGAGATTTTTGCAACTTGCCTATAGTGATATCATCTTATTGTTTGGATTTTAGCACCACAATCCAGTCTCTAATATTTGTCAACAGTCAGTACTCAGATGAGGTTGACCATCCCTCCTCACAGGACAACTCCCATAGATATCTTTTGAGGAATTGGTGCTTGGCACAGTTTGATTATAAGTGACTTAGCTGTGACAAAATCCCATTTGGTGCAGTCCAGTAAGAACTCACATTCTCCCATTCTCCACAAAGCACATGTAATCCCCCTCACTCACTATTATTTTCAGTCCTTAAGATCTCAGAAATTTGTCTTCCTAATGTCCTCCTTGGTGAGGCCTGGAAGCTGCTCCAAGACTCAGTTAAACCTGTGTGAGTTGTGTGCCCCAAACACACGCCCCTGTACTCCTGCCATGGGCATGTGTCTGCTCAGACAATGAGTTCACTTTGGTGCTGGGCAATGGGGTGACACAATGGGATACGTAGAGGTCTTATTGTGGAGAAATGCTTCTCCTGTAACCGAGATTTTGGGTGTCCATTCATGCTGTTCAATAGGGAAGCATTCATTTTGGTCATCTGACATCTTGGGGAGCATTTTCAGACATGAAATGGGAAAGGATCAGGGTGGATGGGGGCTGAGTACCACTGCTGGGCTTTGTCCAGTGCCCAGAACAGCCTGCTTGGAAGCCAGAGCACAATTGCAATGAAACATTGTTAGATGGCCATTAGGAAACATGCATTTGTTTAATACTGAGCATGATGTGAAACAAATCATGGTTTCTTTCTTAATAATGTCATATTCCCATCCTCATATGACACCTTAAAGGCGTCTCTTTTTATGTGAACTGCAAAAGCAACTTTTTGCAAGCTTTTGGTACCTGAAATGGCTAACACCATCAGTATTACCAGTGTTGGGCAATGTTGGTCGGTCTGTCCAGTGATCAGAGAGGAGGAGGATGATCCCCAGCCCCCATGAGGAAGGCAGGGTTCCCCAATAACTCCGAGAACCGCAGGTTTTTTCGCTGTGGTTGTGTTTTTGGGGTGTCTGGGCCACGACGGCGGAGCGGGAGCGGGTGCGGGAGGGTGACGGGCAGCGAGAGGAGAATCGCGCGGGTGAGTCCGGGCGGACCGAGCGGGGCCGGCGGGGGCCAGGCCGAGCGGGAGCGGGAGCGGGAGCGGAGCAGGAGCGGGCTGGGCCGCGCTCGTCCCGCCGCTCTCCGCCAGCCCCACCGGTCGGGGCCGCCGGCGGCGGCAGGCTTAGTCAGAGGAATGTGGGTGGGACTCCCTCCTCCCCGGCGCCTTAAAACCCCGCTCGGACCGGCACACTCGCAGTCTCCCGTCCCGGCGGAGCGTCCCCGCCGCACCGCACCCGAGACTCCCGGGCTCGCTGGGCGCCCCGCCGGCCGGGCACGATGGTGGTGTGCGGCCTCGCCTGCTGGAGGTGCAGGTGGCTCCTGCCCCTGCTGCTGGGCCTGGCCATCATCATGGGCATCATCGCCCTGGCGGGCCGGGGCTGGCTGGAGTCCGAGTCGGAGCCCTACGTGCAGCAAGCGTCGCTTTGGGAGAGCTGCACACGGGGCGAGGAGGATCTCAACTGGAGCTGCCAATCCCTCATGGACTATGGTGAGTGAGAAGCCCTCCGAGGGACCCGGGGCAGTGGGTGCCGAGGCTACTGACCTCCCCTAACTCTGCTGTGGAGCAGCTGCTTTCCGGAACGGAGTTTCCCTCCAGAACCAGTATCCAGAACCAGGTTTGGGGTTTAAATCAGCACCGAAACGCAGGACTGTACTGCTCTAGAGAGACCTTTTTTTATTAGTACAACACTGAGAAGCCGGGGGTTGATATTTTAGGTTTTTTCTGAAGTTATTTTACAACCAAATTAAGACAGCAACTGGCTCCAAGTCTGTCTGTTTGCTTCCCCTGAACTCTCATCGGGCTGCAGTGCCACAGCCTTACCTGGCACCAGGCAGCTCCCTCCCTGTGCTGCCCGGGTCGGGTGGCGGCTGTGGAAACCTTCATGCAGGTGTCCTATGCAGAACCACGCCTGGACAGCAGTGAAAGGGTATTTCCCCGACCCTTCGGGGGAAGAGCGCACCTTAATTCAACCCTCCTGGCCTAGGGAGTGCAGCTATTAAAATGCCTCCTGATCTGCAGCTTAAAATGGTCTGATGCGGGTTCACAGGCAGAAAAAAAAAATACTCTTTCCTTTGTACCTCTCTGTTGCACTGGGGCCTAAATCAGGGATAAGTGTGCCTCTGTTTTAACTTGGTTAGCTGCTTCTGTATCTGGCATCGCCACTCTAACATTCTTACTGCACGCTCTCAGTTTCTAGGTCTTTTGGGGGACTTTTTGTTTTATTGCTAGAACACGTGGGTCTGATTACATCTGCTTTTCCCTCAAACAAAATATTTCTGGACAAATAAGCAGACCCGCCTTAAGATCCTGGATGAGGGTTCTTTGGGGACTGGGGGGCTGGAAGGGTGTGTTTCAGCTGGGAGAGCTGGGACTGTTTCCCTGCGCAGATCTCTTGCCGCCTGAACACAGCAGACTCACTTCCAGAAGCTTTTCATTGCAACAGTCATGCCCAAGCTAAATCCTGACTATACTGTGAGAGAAGTGGCTTCGTTTCTCAGCTGGATGATGACCTAGGGCTTTACTGCAAGTGGAAGAGATCTGGCTAGTGAGATGAAAATATCCATCTCCCCCATTAGACAGAGAAGAAAAGCTAGTGCAGAGCTGCCGAAATTTGCATTGCGCAGGGAAAAGGTGCTAATAGAGTACAGCTGCTGGAATTTGTTTTCTCCTGTAGTGACACTGCTTCACGCGTCCGAGTACTGATGGGTGTGTGCTGTGCGTCAGCCCTCAGCATTATGGGACAAATGTAATTTTTCTGCAGTTTTATTTCTAGTTAATAGGGTGACACAGAAGAATAGTATCCTTGACTTCACTTGTTTAAGCCTTGGCTTATTTTAACCAAAACTTATTTAAATACTTGGCTTATTTATAAGAATTTGCCTGTTTTCAGATTTTCATAACATCAATGCTGCTGTCTACTCAAACAGTATTTACATCTAGAGACAGGATGTAACACATGAGTTTAGGTTTGATTTGTTTTCTTTTCTTCTATGCTAATGAAATTACTGTCAAAATAGGTGAAGGTATTTACAAAGGAAAAAATGCCTAGCAGGCATTCATAACACTGCTGCAGGAAAATAAAGGTTAAATAGTTGAGATGCATAACTTGTATTTTGCATACAATAATTGCTGTGCACTAACCATCCTGCACCTCTCCTGATGAAATGAAGACTTCAGAGTGGATCTCCATTGACAGGATGTTCCATTAGGCAAATTCTTAATTGAGCTGTGGCATGTGTACAAGGAAGAGGAAGAAAAAATGTAGGCGAGTCTCTTATTTTACATGAGGGGAAAGGGGCAGGAAAAGACAAAGATTTGCAAATAGGAATGTCTCCTAAACTGCATATCTACTTAATGCACATTTGCAAGTACCACATGAGAGGGAAGGAGTGAAAGGGAAAAGGAAGAGTAGGCTGTCATGTGGTAGGGAGACAGGGATGGGATTTTGTTTAGAGTTCTGTACTAGTTTGTGTCTGGGAAGTGCCCTGGCTGGCAGTGTCTGTGTATTATCAAAATGTTGCAATGCAAAAGTGCTGTAGTGCACTAGAATATGACTCAAGATGACTAAGTCTAGACCATTGCAGGATTTAACTGTTGACAGTGTGTTTAAAATATAACAGCAACCCATCAGCTATGACAAAGATTATTTGCATTGTGTAACTTGGAAAGGATGATTGTCTTTATAGTGATGAGATTGTAAGTTTAGGAGCAATATTTATGGGTGGCTCTGCCCTCCTGGTTCTGAATGACTGGTCTCAGTGACTTTGCTTTGAATTAACGCTGTAAAAGATGGGAGTGTACCTGTGCAGTAAAGGTAGCCCCATTAGGTTAACTCTTTCTCATATTCTAAACAGCCAGTTGGTACTCATTAAATACATACCAGCCCACAAAGGAAAAGGGAAGCATTCTTCTGGATCCTTATTAAGTGCCAAAAAAAAAAAAAAAAAANTCAAAAAAGGTGGAGCCAAGAAGTAGGAGCCCAGCCTTTGTGAATCATGTTTCACTGCAGCTATGCCACTGTACCTATGTCCCTAGAGGCATGGACTTTGATACCACAGACTGTTGGTGAAACTGAGTGCATGTGGAGACTTCACTGAGGGGCCAAGTAAATAAAGGAGGAATGCTAGGTGTATGCTTACCTTTTCAATACACCTCTTTTCAGGCATGCTTTTGTCTGGTTTACAAATGCCAGCATGCATCCAAGGCAAACTAACATTGTTTATAGTGTCAGGCAAGTGCAGGCACTCGGGAAATGTTAATGGGAAAGGTGTAGCAGTTGGTGTCCCTGCCTACACCCAGAAAACACTTACTGCAACTTCCTGGTAAAAGATCCCAGAAAATGTGAGGCTGGGTCTCTGCCAGAGCACTTTGCCGGCTCCTGAGCAGGCTTCGCTCTCAAATGAAGCCAAGTTTGTGCTAGAAAGCTTGTATTGAATATTTTGGTAGTTCAGCAATTGCTTTTCTTGCAGTCCCAAAGCCAAAACAGATTGTGATCCCCAGTATTAATTTCCAACCTGCCCTCCCAGCAAACCTTCGTTTCTGGGCTCCTCTGTGCTCGTGGTGGGTATGCACATCAGCTTCCTCTCACCAGGCATGCTACCATGGAATTTTGCACATTGTCTGAGCAAGAAAGCAGTGATGACACCACTTTTTTGCTCACAGTCCACTACTCCTTTATTATATCAAAAAAGGGAGATATTCTTGGACATTCTGTGTATTGGGCTTTTGTGGCCAAACAAGGATTGCTGCTGACATTTATATACACAAGAATATTGCAATTACATTGCAAAAACATGTCCAGTCTCTGCAGGTCGTGATAAAAACTCCCATTTATTCACAAGCTAACAAACTTGCTTTGGCTTCTGGAAGTGAATGAACAAATATGAGAGTCTTGTTGCTTCAAATCCTGTAACAGTTCATCTTCCTGCTAGACTATTTTCACAGCTCTTTTATTAATTTCTAAAGGGAAGTCTAGATTTAAATATCTTAGCATGTGGAGATTCTACCTCCTCTCTGGTGGCCAAATAAAATCAGGAAATACACTTAATGCTAAGTGTATTTCCTAAGTTGCTTGCTTTTTAAAAATGTCATCATATTTCTGGTGCTCATCATTAACATTTAGTAATTGTGACCCCTCCTAGTTATTTGCGTGATAACATTTGCAGCTTAGTTCCTTCCCATAGTAATCATTAATGTAATGTAATGCTATGTAATGAAACTCTTAATCCTTCCTAATAATTACAGACCTTCAGCTTCTGAACAGTTGGGTTTTTTTAATGTTCTTTCAACACCACTTAATTGATAAATGCTTTTCTGCTGATTAGATGCAATGAACTTGACTATTCTTTGAGGCCAAGCTGACCTGGAAACACTAATAGCCCCAACTATTCTCTCCTTTTCTGCTCTCCTATTCTGCCTTTCTATTTATGCAGCTCCAAATGGCTGTGGTGTTCTTGGTTGATTTCGTAAACAGACATTGTATTTATGTTTATTTTGCACAAGAAATAATCTCTCTGCCGAATGAGAGTATTTTTTATGAAAAAGCCTAAATTCTGGCTAAATATCTTATGATTACAAGGTACTTTTGAGCATAAACCAGATAGAAACTGGGGCTAATCTGTCATTCTCTGACTGTGAGCAGGTCTCTCCAGCTCTTATGACAGGAAACAATGAGTGGGTAAACCTGCACCTCTCCCCGCCTGGCAGCTGGGAGCTGTAGGGGGGGATCTTTCAGAAGATCAGGAGAGCTGGGTGCCTGTGGGGAATTGGTCAGCTCTCAGAAGCCTTTAGGAGGAAAAGGAGCTGGGAAAGCCTGACTTGATAGGTGTGGGGATGAAGGAGATCCTTCATGGAGAAACAGCAATTTCAGATTCAGCCCCGCAGCAGTCCCTCTGGTGAAAACTCTCCCTGTTGGTGAGGGTGGCAACAGGTCATGTGGATAAGGAACATCCCAGGGCTGCACCCTATGCTCGGGAAACGTCCACCCTCCCACCCCAATCTCTCCCATCTGTCTCTTAGTAAAAGACTTATATAGACATAGGATGTAAGAGAAATCTCAAAAATTAACTGTAAATCTTGAGATTTTTTGCTGCTTTTCCTGTGATTCCCACAGCGGATCAAGTGTCTGGCTGATAATTCAGTGGGTGACTACACTCCTCCAGCCCAGAACACACTCACCTAGTGCTGTGGGCAGCACCTATAGCTGTTTTATCAGGTCTTGTCAGCATTAACCTGCTGCTAAGTGCTGTTGGAAAAGATAATCCAGCTGAAGGAAGAGTGGAAGGTACTGGGTCACCAGCACTGAGCTCTGTCACACACAAGCACAAAACTCTCTGTTTCATAATGATGGTGCCTACTGCTGCCTTGTTTTTAAAGACCTGAAGCAAAGCTGAGCTTGATATTAATCTTCCTGACAAGATATCTCCTGCAGCTATGTATTGTCATTTTCTTATTGCCAGAGACAAGAAAATAAATCACTGTGAGCAGAGCCAGGTCTGACCTGTATCCAAAAGCTTATTACGCTTGTAAAGACAGTACAGATGATTTGAAAATGGCAGAGAGAGCACTGTGGGCATTCTGCCTTGCACTCCTCCAGTTGTGTTTGTGTTGCACTAAACCTCAAAGTATCTAACATGCTGGTGCATTAAAGTTTACAACCTAAATTTTATCAAACAGATGCCAGATTTGTCTTTCTACACCTTGTCAGTATAAATAATGCATCTGAAAGGGAATATGTTATAGTAACTAAGTGTTCGTTCTTGTCATGCTTTTTTTTCCTTTTAATAAGGCAAATATTGATAAAAAGCTTACCTAGATCATCTAGTTTGGATGGGTTTTCCTGGGCTGGCTGTGTGTAATGGTTATATATCCCTTTATATTAGCTATCACTAAAGAAATCATATCGTGGAGACAATATTCAATACCTGCCTTAGGTAGGACAAAGAATATTTTGTATGAAAAGATTTTATCAAACCACTGACGTAGTTCTACTCTCCAGACACTCATCAGTCTCCTCTCCACTTCTTCCCCTCAGCATTCCCTCAGGGAAGGGGTATGAAACATGCACAACTTGCTGAAGAAGAAATTTGAGAAGTTTTTACTGTCTTGAGTAGATCCAGGAAAGGAGAGGAGAAAGAAAAACTTTTCCTTATCTTTTGTGTCCATTTTATTGTCTTCAGGTAGCGGTGGTGGTTGGGAGTTTTGGGAAAGATTTGGCTGATGGATACCTGCTGTATTTTACTTTTGCTTTTGGATTAGAGGAGAAAGAAACCAGCTCAAACAGATCTAATTAAAATAGCTGTAAAACAATACTTTGCTTTCACATAGCAAATTGCAGTGAAAGAATGGAGACTACATTGTAAACAGGATATCTCCAAAGTCACTTTAAACTGTGTTGGAATGGACAGCTATGATGAAAGAGATTTTTTTTTTTTTTTAAGTGTTCTGACCTAGATCTCACTGGCCTCTTTATTCCTTCATCAGAGGGAGCCCAGGATCCGGCCCTATGTCTGAGTTTGTGAAAGTAGAAACCCACAATAAGTAGATGTGGGAATTGAACTGTGATGACAGCTGACTGGAAAATAAAGCACTAACCAGTATGGTTTAGCCCTTGTGGGCAGGTATCCTACCTCCAGGGCAGGAACACCTTTTGCTTGTAGTTGTTTGCACTGGGCTCACCTAAATTACTTGGTTTCTGGGGAGGACAAGGCGTGTAATGGCCTTTTCACAAGGCTGTGTTACTGCCAAAGGAGAATCCCGGGCTGTTTTCTTGGGAGGTTTTCCTGCCATTGTTGCCTTGGCCCTGGCCTGTGGCGGGTGAGTTCTGGATGCTGGCGCTGCTCTGTCAGAACACAGCCACTTGCTTCATGCCTGGGTCTCTCTAGCATGCAGTAGCTTGATACACCCTGTTCCAGCAAGTGTCAAACAAATGATTCAAGGCAGACTCATCAACTTTTAACTCAGATTTTCTTGTTTCTCCTCCATCTGCTACATTTTAGCTGTGAATAGGTATTTATTTTCAAGGACTTTTTTTTGTCATCTTTTCAGCTATCACAGGTATATTTCTTTTCGGCATGCTTATTTTGCTTCACATGCTCTGTTCTTGTCATAAACAAACAGAAGATTTATGCAGACAGCACTGTTATTTCCCAGCAGTTATCTCCTGTGGTGGTACCCTCTTGTCTGCTTTCACACTACACTATAAATTTGGATATTGACAGAAGCTGTAATGATAAAGAGCATTGTCAGCAGTTGTGTGCCCTATCTGCTCAGATATCTGTGGGTGTCCTATAGATATGGAGTTTGAAGGTATTATCTCTCTTCTATGCTGCACTGTATCTCTTTTTTCAGCAACAAGTCAGCAGGCAGGCAGTCCTGTGCTGCTCCAGCAGGGATGGTGCCCCCCTGCTCTGTGGCTGTGTGCTTTGCAGGCATTCAGTATTGCTTTGACATAGGGACAGGCTTCTTACAGTAAAGAGTTTCAATACAAAAATGATTAAAGAAAGCCAAAGTGCTGCAACGACATACAGGAGAGTACTGCTGTGTGTAAAACCTTTCTTGTTTTCTCTTCCAGGGTGGGGGAGAGCAGCAGCAGCCACATACCTCGTTGGCTTTGTGATCCTGGTCATCTGTTTCGCCCTCGCAGTCATCGCGTTCTCGATCGAGATCCTGCGCTTCAACTTTGTGCGAGGAATCGGGGGCCTGCTCTTTGTTGTTGGTAAGGCTGGGCAGAAAGACAAGGTTATTTTAGGTGTGAAACAGGCATCAGCAGAAAAACATGATAGGTGGAGCCTCCCTTAAGAAATTAGCTGTCTTTATCTGGTTTATGACTCATTTTCACGGAGAACAAGGGAAGGTTGAGTTGCACTCTGAAAGCAGAGTGGATAGCAAAGCTCCAGTGGCCTTTGTCAGTTCTCACTTTGCCAAAAGCAATTGAGGGGGACACCCAACACCTTTGACCATGCATGTCAAATGCTAAGATTTAAGAGCTGAGAGCCCTGGGTGCCTCCCACCTGTCTGATGGGAGGAGGAGGAACGGGGCCCGGGAGGTAACTGGCTCGGCAGGGTTCCCAGTGCTGCCTGTGGGACAGGGCTGGTCACGGCATGCAGGTATGTGCCTTAGCAACCTGGCAATGGCAGCTGAGATTCCACAGCCACATAGGCGTGGGGATCTGCCTGGGACAGAAGTCGTGTACCTCTGTAACCATGCAGATTTGATTGCAGGTCTGAAGCTAATCCTTACATATCTTAAGTATACATTTATCTCCAGATACCTTTTCTAATTGGGAACCGTAATATGTTCACCGTAACTTACTCCTGGTTTTCTTTCTTTTCTCTCTCTAGCTGCATTCCAGATCATTGGCTTGGTCATTTACCCAGTGAAATTCACAGAAGAAATTCCACTGACAGGAGATAACATGTTCAGCTGGGCCTATGGCTTTGGCTGGGCCAGCACTGTTGTTGTAATAGGTTGTGCATTCTTCTTCTGCTGCCTCCCCAACTGGGAAGATGAAGTCCTGGGAAACATCAAGCCTACTTATTACTACTCCTCCCCAGAGAGAGCACCATACTTAAATTGAAAGATTAAGTCCAAGTACAGTCAACTGTCAAAACAGAGGAGCACCTCTGATGTACATTTGATGTCATTGTAGGAGACTGAAAAAACTCACCTTATTTTGCCAGTGTATTTCTTACTGTCCCTGGCAATATATTTGGAAAAGCATCTTAAACCAAATAGCTTTTACACAAAGTCTTACTTACATATTCTCACGTCAATTCAGTTTGGGTGGTTTACTTGTTCCTTCCCCTTGCAATTAATTGACTCATCCTTATTTTATTCAAACATTTTCTTATGAATAAAGATGATAGTGTTTCAAGTGTAGAAAGGAAAAGGATAGATTTTAAATAACCCATTAGTGGGTCCTGTGAGATAAGTTGTTTTTTTTTCATCTCTGACAAAATTGCTTCAAATGGAGCAAGGAAACAACAAAGCCTTCTTTTTCTTCTGTTAAAGTCAGTCACAGTCACCTGCTGCCTAGAAATATTTTCTCATTCCTGTTACTGGACTGTTGTTGACTATTAGCTATTTGAATTAAGGGGAAAATAAAATTAAAATTTATTTTCCTCCAATTGGTGCTGCTGGACAAGGTCTCTTCTGAAGCATGGAGCTGGTGTGCGTAACAAAACAGTGGCCAACGTAACATTGGGAGTTTGTAGCCACAGCAGGACTTGTGATGGAATCACATATATATGTCATCATGGATTCAGATGTTAAACTACATAGATTTTTACATGGTATATGAGGGATGCTGGTTTATAAAGTATCTTTGAGCAGAAACATAAACTATTCTATTTGTCTACTTTGTAAAGTTGCGGAGTTTTATTATCAGTGTGCTTTGGTGGGAAATCTTAGCATAAACTGTTTAAAAGCCTCCAGAAGTTTCTAACACTGTAAACTTGGGGCTGCTTTGTAAGTGAGTATGGGTAACAGGTAGAAATGGAAAGGCAGTTCTATGAACAATTTACATATGTAATCTTCATACAGACATCTGTGTTGGAGTAATCTGGCTGGCTCCTCATTTGTGTTTCTACAGCCAGCAATTTGAAACAAGTATTCCAGCGAGGCGTAGCCTTGTCTGTGTTGGTCATGGACCTGCAGCATCTTAAAGCAGATTTAATTATGGTCTAGAATCTTTGTCAGGGCTTTGTTCAGTTGGGGAAGAAGGAAGAAGTTCATTTTTTGAACTCCTCTTCCAGCTATGGGAGAAGTAGCTTTAGCAAAGACCAACTGAGGAGAATACAGGTGGGGTGGAAAGCAATGCTTGTTGCTCTGTGTTATTTCTTACTCTCATGAACCTGGTACTCAGGAGAGGGTAAGTGTGTGGGTATGTGTATTCATGCACATGTACAAAATACAACTTAGAAAGCATTGACCAACAGCTAAAGCAATTTCCAACTGATCTTTTGCAACACCCTGTATTTCTTGTATTATATATTGTATAGCTTTCCATTTTGTAACATCTTTTTCAATTTGATAATGCTAGATATTGCATGTGATCCTGTTTTAAAGAGGCCAGGTGATTCCTGAAGGTCCATTCTTGGCCTGTATTTTATAACTTTACAGAGCAAAAATGTCTGCAGACTTCAGAATTGTGTTATGAGCTCAGTTGTGGCATATACAATCAATTGTATTTATGATTCTTGCTGAATAAGACAGTTCTGTGAAAAATGCATTCTTTAAATTTTTTTTTCCCCTTTTCTGTACAGTACTGGCTGATGGGAAATACTATGTAGACCTACTTTATCATAAATAATGATAATACCTACTTCTAGTGAATTCAAAATACAGCAGGGAATCTCAGGTCAGGAAAATCCTTGCACAACTAAAGCTGAAAAGGAGAAAAAAGGGTAAGAAAATGGACTCCTTTCCTAATAACAGGGAGGATGGCATAGTAATATGGTAATCAGATTTAGCATAATTTAAGTATTTTATTTACTTTTTTATAAGCATTGGCATACTTGTCAAAAGAGCACTAATGTAAAATAAACTTGGCTCTGAATGTACTGGGAGGGGTAGAAGAATAACAAGAATGTTACACAACTAAGATGTTCCAGAGAAAGGTATTGCAAAATGATATTAATTACTTTCAAATGATATTAATGTATGTGACACTCGTTTCAAATGCGGTGGCTTAATTAAAAATATTTTAACTGACAATTCTAGAAAGTTGTGGTTTGTGGATTAATTTCATAAAATCAGACAAATAAGTAATTCTTTTCTTCTCTTAACTTGAATATCAGTATCCATAATGTGTCAGGTAAATAAAATGAAGTTAAAGACCTCATGTCCAGGAGGCAGCAACTTCATTTTCCAGTCAAATTATCTTCAGCATACACTGAAAAACATGTGTGTGCACTTTTATTGAAGTGCCAGGGATAGAATGTTTTTTCCTAAGCCAAAACCTCTTCAGTGCATCACAGCTTAAGGGGGAACTCTAAACATTTTAAGTACACAACAGTCTACAGGAGATCTCACATGTGGGAAGTCTGTTCTTTATCAAAACTGTCCCAAGTGCCTTTCCTACAATGATGAAGAAATTTAAATAGTGGAAGAAAAGATGGTGTACTCATCTGCTATCTTCAGTGGAAGGATGCACTTCTCCCATTATTAGAAACCTTCTCATTTCTAACCTCAATTTATGCATGGCCTATATTATCTGTCCTAGTGGTGCTTTTAAAGAGAGCAAATCAGTCAGTCGCTGCTTTCTTATACCAGTCTGTGGCTTCTGATTTTTGGAAAGACAGGTTCATCATTCTCCTGTAATTTTTTTTTAATCTGTCCTCCTCCCTAAATATCTTAATTTTAAAATTCATTTGCTACCAGAATCTGGGATTCTGGTGCCTTGCATGTGTTTTCTTTTGGGTTTTGGTTCCATGTATCCTACTTTTTAATTACTTCTAATTTTAAATAAACAAATAGGAAAAATATTTTGGTTTCTTTCAGATTTTCCTAAATGTTCTCAAGAAAATTGCGGGGTTTCTATAATGCCTTCTTTCAACTGGAAGAAAATTTGTACTTCTCTTTACCTACCAGTCTGTATTAAGCTGCAATCTAAGTCTGCGTTCACTAAAATCACCTGAATATCTCCAGTGAGCTTCAGGCTGCTCCTTCTAATCCAGCCCATGAGAAGAGAGAGCAGTTCAGGGGAATCTGAGCACATGTGGCCCTTGTCTCAGGAGGAGTTATGAGCAATCAAAAATGTGCATGACTGAGTGCTAGGGAAGACTAATTGACCTGAATGGGATGATTAATGCTTAAATCTCATGGATATGGGAAACAGCTGCCACACCCCACTGGGATTTTGTATTTTTAGTTGACGTAACAAGTGACTAATTTTTTAGACAATTCACTGACAAGATAGAATTCTAAAAGATTGTTCACCTGACCTTTATATCCTGCATAGAAGGGCTTTTGGACATAGAATACATACATAAATCAAGGGAATGTAGCAACAGATCATTCGGGAGGAGGGAGGATTGCTATGGCAATAAGCACTCCAGAAACAAAAACAACTGCGGGCTAAGAGAAAATGTTACACATACACACACAAAGAGAGTTGCTGAGATCACTGAGCACTTACAAACTAATGATGAGCCAAGCATACAGACCTACAAAAACCAAAATGCTTCAGGAGATTCACAATATTTGAGAGCTGAGGCACCGGTCCCACAACTCAGAGCAGTGGGGGTTACTGGCAATATGGAACAGTGCCCTGAAAAACAGGTTCATCTGTGCCAGTAGGTGAAGTTGCACAGGTTTTACTTGGACTTGGGAGATGACACTCACAACCAGAATAAAGTTCAATCAAATCTAGAGCATGCATTTGTCAAAAATAGGGATGCTGGGTTTCTAAATTTGATTCCTGTAACAGGTATCGGTACAGGAGCAGTGAAATCCATGTGCAGTGGGTTCACAGAACCTGGTAAATACACAGCATTACAGCACTTTATATGTGTAGATCCCATTTCCTGCATGTGTGCTGTGTGTTTATAATTGCAATGACTCCAAGATGCAGGTCTGGTACAGTAAGCAGCCTTTGGTCTGGGGTTTCCTGGTGTCCTAAGGTGTGGGCAAACCTGCACCAGCTATGATGCTTGACATCAAGAAATTCCAGGCAACAATCCAATACCCTCAAACTTTGCCTATGTAAAATGACATTTAAATTACTTGTTGTTCGAATAATCCAAAAGATGTTTTCATTAGAATTTTTGAGTGCATAAATTTAATAAGGCAGTATTTATAACAAAGACTGTAGAAGAACACATACAGATATACCTGGAGCTTTATAATATAAATATTATTGCTATAAACAAGATAAATAATAATTTGTGATAAGAATAGTCTATTATATAATTAATGAATAAAAATTAATTATATTCCTCACGAGTTCATCTTTGCAGGATTGAACAACATGAGAAGAGTTGGTTTGGCTGCTGCTTTTTATTTATTCATGGGAATGGGGACAACACATGCTGTTTTTCACAGAGTTCCTTGTGAATATAAAATATTTTATTAGCATCAAAGTTTGCTAAGACTCAAGGTGATACATTGGAAAACAGTGTTTGCTGAGTTTGAGAGGGGCCCAGAAAGGTTTGGAGTGAGCCTTCAGATGAAACTGAACATAAAAGCCAGGCAAGTCCTGTCCTGCAGTGTGCTGCCCTGGGAAATGATCACGGGTTGAAGTAGGCTGGTTTGATGGCCACAGTCCTGAACATGCATATGACTGGGGCAGGAGCTGACCTGTGGCCTTTACGGACCCTTCTCAGGAAATAGCCTATTTTTAAGCTCTCTTTGTGTTAGCAATCCCTTATAACAGGAAATAAGCAGAACTTATAATGAAAAAAATAATTTAAGTGAATTGTTATACATGAAAATTAACTTCTGACTTGAAATAGAAAGACAAAACAACTTGTAAAACAAAACTTGGGAAAATCATAACTGGCATTTGACAATAAGACAATAAATTGAAAATGTTGCTAGGAGACTTCTGTTTTAATTTTAGCCGTCTTGTCAAGTCAATTTCACATCAAACATTTAAAACTGAAGACATTATTTCCATGTAACACATTAGTTTCAGCAAATCCTCCTTTTGGCTAGAGAATCTCAAAGTGAAAATTTCTGCCTGAAACCCCTTAAGACATGCTTAGTGTGCATGTCATATCTGTAAATCTCAGAGTGTTTAAACAAGTAGCTATTCCCAACTGACCCATAAGGCAGAGCAGATAAAAGCCATTTCTTTGACAGAGAACTGTGGCACCTGGGAATTACCTAAGTGAAGCTGATTTTATAACTCTCCTAAGGCAACAGAGCTTTATGCTTTATGCTTTACAAGGAGTTACTGTTATGATCCACTACAACAGGATAGTTAGCTTACCTATGTGCCACAGAGAAATTCTGGAGCCCAAAGCAAGTAGCTTAAGTAAAATTATCCCATATGTAGAATAGAACTGTGCTGTACCACCCTAACTGCTTACCCACAGGTTCATAAAATCTCTGTACACAACATGCTATAATTCTTCATTCTATGATTCTGCAAGCTCACCAGAGAGCCGTGCTCCTGACAGCCATTCAAGGAAAATACAGACACTTATAATGGTTACAAGTGTCCAGAGGCCATCTCAGCTCCTAACTGACTAGCTGGTTTACAGGATACCCTTGATTTCAGCCTTTTGCCTGGAGAAGGGGGAGTTGACTTGTCAGGTTTTCTGCTTTTGCAGAAATTCTCCCGAGCTAATAAAAGTCTTTTTTTCCACGTCCAAGATGAAAGAAGAAGCTGAAACTCTTCAACTCTTGCTTCCAAGGATGTTTCTTTTATCTTATCTTTAACATTCCTTTTCTGACCTCCTGAGCTCCTTCCAGCAGGACAGTCAAAGTCACTCCACACGCCCTTGAGGTGGTGTTAATCTTTTATACTAAAAATTACTTTTACATTATTTACAGATATTTTCCAATACCTATCACTCTTGTTACATGGTCTGTCTCTACTCTAAACCAATCACCCATGTCACCATCACAGCAGAAATGGAGAAGGTGAAGAAGAAGGAAGAAACTTAAAAAACCACGAGATTCCTCCATCTTGGCCTCACTTACCCCCATGTACTAAAACCCAAAATCTACTTTTTCACCCTGTGACAAACTTATTATACTTTATTTAAACTCTTGTGACTTGTAATTCCTCTTTTAAAGCTGGCAATCGTACCCATGGGCTAAGATCCAAACCACAGTTGTTTTGGGCTCTGTGCCAAGGTCTCCGAGCCCCTTACCCAAGCCTCTGTGCCTTAAGTGCAGCCAGAGATGAACTTTGTGTTCCCACATTGACTGAACTGGTTAAACTCCTACAGAGCCTCTCTAGGAAGCCTTGTTCCAATATCGAGCTTACCATGTCCTTAAGCAAAAACTAGTTGACAATTAAATCCATGTTCAGGCACACAGAGTCTTTGTACTTTCCTAATCTAGTGTTTTCCTTATTTGTGTTTTCCCAATTCAGTCTTGAATTGCTTGCATAAATGACAATCCTGAATGCTGTCCCACATTTGCATCTTGGGTGTTAAAACTTGCTGGTTTGCAGATGCAGCCTTGCTAAGAAGAGAAAGAAAGCCCTTTTAAGCCTAAGCCTATGTCCTGTCAAGGCAAGCCTGCTTTATTGACAAGAGCCAGACAGTGCTGCATGTGGGGCAGGCCTTGGAGGCCCTGCAGCAAGCTGGTCCTAGACGACTCTTGCTAAAAATCTTAACAAAACCCTGTGGGAATTTGCTTCCCAGCTCAGCAGTCAGTGAGCAGAGGAAGTATCCAACATCTGCAGAGCTTTCCTGTGTGTGTGGGACAGATAGAGGAAAGCTTTCCCAAATGCACAGTGGCAGGACTGAGCACCCACCATTCCCCAGGTCATCATAAACATCATGGAGAAGTCACAGTACCTGGCCACCACAGGAGAGTTCCTCAGAAAGGGTTGGTGTGGGTGAAACTACCAGGTCTCAACTGTGTGCATTTTTGTAGAAAATTTTTATTTTGCAAAGAAGTAAAGTCAGATCTTGTTCAGAATGTATTTCTACATGATGATTTCTTCAATGATATCTACAGATCTTTTTCTACATGTGCTTACAAGGGGTGAAACATTAGTCACATGGAGAACACTATTGCTTTACTGCCCAGGGGATGCAGGGCACAGAGAGTGACCACAAGGTACAATTTGGCTGACTGAGTTGCATGACCGGGCTGTGGTTGTAACAATAACTGCAGTGCAGCCCTTTCCAAAGGGAAAGAGTAGATTGGCATTACCAACCAAAGAGAAGGACCTATGGCTGTAAATTGATTAATAAAGAAAGTGATAATAATTACAAAATGTATGCTTAGAGTGACTTCTTAGATGTAAGGTAGCATTCAAGAGAACAGATCATATAACAATCTTAGCCAAGCTTTTAAAATCCAAACTCTGGGGACTTCTTATTTATAAGCAGTGTGAATATCAGAGGATGAAAATGTGCTTGCAAAAGTCATGAACATGTGCCACAGCCAGTCAGCTTATGCCAGTCCAGTCATTTATCCAGTTTACCTGACCAGTCAGAGACTAAAGGTGAATGAAAATATGCTGCCAGTGATTTGTTAGCTTCTTCTTCCACTAAAAAAACCATTTGTGTCTTGGCTGAAAAAGGCATATTTTTATTTCTAACTAATGCTGTAGAGTTGTTTGTTTTATCAATATCCTCCTGCTTCCTTGGTTGCCTCAAGTAATAATGAAGATTAATTAGCAATATTTTTAGGTGCAGAAAGTGCACTACAATCTAACAGTTGTGACATTGACAATATATCTTCATTTTTGACAGATGATGGTGGTGTGAGACAGGAGGGTCTATCCACAGATATTGGAGGAGAACAAGCATTTGCCTTCATGTAAACACCCAGCTTATACATTGTAAAAGACAGAGCATGGTGAAGTTAAGTCATCACTTCACTTAAAGTTTCCAATCATTTTTCTGAGTTTGCCATAGGAGCATCAGAATTACATGTGGTAGATACATTGTTTTGTTTCCTTTGGATGTATCTCCCTCTCTACTGTTCAAGATATCTCAAATTACCCTTTTACTGAATGTGAAGATTGCTTGTAACTCTAAGTTATTTAAGGATGACAAAGGTGGGCAAGACACAGAAACATTCGTGATGACTGAATACTACTCACCTTTCTTTCACAACACAATAATGTTCTCTGTGGTATCACCTTGCAAATGTGCATTTGTGACAGCATGCATTCATCCACAGGTGAGCTGTAATAATAACTGATGACAAATCCTTCAGTAAGTCCCTACCTGGAACATGGCTGAGCATTCTAAATTCAGAGAGGACCATTTCAGTCCTCAACAGACATCGGCTCTCAAATGCATGACAGTACCTGTCTTCATGCTGGATTTCAGGTACAAAATTGTTTTAATTTGATTTGCCTATATCCTTATAAAGCTGTAATTTTGTGAAAGGTTGAAACTTGGCAAGAGACTAGATACAGACAGCTGAGTGAAGGCTTGTCTACACTCTACTGCCACATTCACGGGTATTTCTGAAGCCATCTTTTGAAAACCACGTAATATTCAAACCTGTGTTCTCTCAAACTTTTGGATTCTACCTCCACTTCTACCTCAGCTGTAGCAACAGAAAGAACATGCATATGCAGACTCAGATAACTGACAGCTAACATGTTGTTATTACTGAGGTTGGACTTCAAATGATATTGGCTTTAAGGTAAATATTTCTTTAAATCATGCATAAAAAATTATATTTTTCAGTGTTATAGAACAGATAAATAGTATTTAAAACATTAGGTTAATGATAACTGAATTTATGGATAGCACAAATGTGGAATACAATGGAAGATACATTCTATTCTAAGGAAATGGTGGTTCCATATAGTTTACTTAAAAAAAAAAAAAAGTGAGATTGTACTGTGTTTCCAACTCAAAACAGCGGCTGAGGTGTCTTCATAGCTGGCTGTAGCTTTCAGCAACATTCAAATTCAATGGCCAAAACAGTAAAAATATGTCCTGTTGGATACCCCTGATGGACGTCACAGTTACAGGGCAGCTGCTGGCAGGATGCTTCATCTGGCCAGAATGAGAGATAACAGCAGCCACAGCACTGCTAATCTACCAGCAGGCAAATGAGGTATCTGATGAGAGATAAGGCATGGTGCTCAATTAACTTCAGATTGAATCCTCCATAGAGACTTCTTCACTGTGCTGCAGCTCATTGCTGTGGATGTTCCAGTTTGGTGCTCTGCAAGCTCAATGCCTCTTCAGGCACAGTGCATCAGTGCCATGTAAATTATTAATTTCTTTTATTTAGGCCATTATTGATTTATGATTATTAATTCAGAAAAATGCTGTGTAGTTTGCAGTTCACAAACAGTTCATAGCTGTCACATTGCACCATGAGAGCTGCAATACAATAACAAATTCCTTTGAGTAAATGAGGTCAGTACTTGGATGCAGCCCCACCTGAC
Source organism: Thryothorus ludovicianus (assembly GCA_013397245.1). Classification (NCBI taxonomy): domain Eukaryota; kingdom Metazoa; phylum Chordata; class Aves; order Passeriformes; family Certhiidae; genus Thryothorus; species Thryothorus ludovicianus. The sequence goes on from VZTB01001066.1 coordinate 368,270, forward strand.
AAAATCCACCATGGGAGCAAAGGATACTTTGCATCCTCTGGGCTTAACTGTGTTTCACACAAACCAGCTTTGATGAAGGGCTGCAGCTGCTTCCAGATGTAAATGCAATTGGGCCTTACCAAAACACTAGGCTGAAGCACGTGTTAGTTCAAGGGGATAGTGCAGGGAACACAGCAGTATCGCCTCTGAGCCGACAGACAGACAGACAGAACACTCTGCCCTGCTCTCGGCTCAGTGTCCTCCCAGGGCGTAGAGAGGCGATGCAGCCACAGACAGGCTCTGACAGGCCCCAGGCAGTGCATGTACAGCCAGATCCCACTCTGGAAGTGTTTGTGAGGCTCAGTCAAATCAGAACTTGTGTTTTGTTCTCCCAATTAGGCTATATCCAGATCATATTATATTTTTCTTATCCTCCGTACCTAAGCTAAGAGTGGACAGTGACATTCTCTTAGCTTTATAATAGCTATGGGAATTTCTTTAATTATAGAAAATAAGGTATGATTTTATTTTTAAATGGAGTCATAGAAAGACAGCTTAAGTCTCCAGATGGCAAAATTCAGAAGCATTCACTATGTCATGCAAATAGATCCCTCTCGTCTCTCTTCTCTCCTGCCGTAATGCAAATCCCTCGGAAGATAGGAAGGTGTAAGCACAGCTGCTGGTGGGGATGTCAGGAAGGAAAGTGTTAAATGCTGAGGGTAAACACCTCCTGATTTGTTACCTAGTCAGCAGGGCAGAGAAGATCCCACAGATAAACCCAGCCTCGAAGCTTCTCCCCAGCTCAACTGGTTATTGCTCAGCGGCAGCTCTTACTCATCTGAACCTAGGTGGAGCTCCCTCCATCCCTCCCTCCCTGTGTGCTGTGTCTGTCCTGGCTGGAGAGCTTCTCTCCAGCACCTGCACACGCCTCGGTAGGTGCGGGCTCCGCCTGTGCAGGAGCTCAGCAGAGGCACCCACAGCTCTGCGCCGCCGAGCCCGTGGCACAGAGAGCCCTGTCCCGCCTGCCCGCAGCCATGGTGAAGTACGGCCTCGACTACACGCGCTGCAGGTGGATCCTACCCCTGCTCCTGGGCATAGGAGTCATCTTCGGCATCATCGCCCTGGCGGGCAGGGGCTGGCTGGAGTCGCAGACCTTGCCCTACGTGCAGCAAGCGTCGCTGTGGCAGAGCTGCAGGAGGCCGGACCAGGGAGGGGAATGGAACTGCGTGTCCCTCATGGGCTACGGTAAGCGCCTACAGGGGTGGTGGGAGCAGGCTCGGGGCCACATCATCCCCCGGGCCACATCCCCCGGGTCACATCTCCCGGGTCACATCTCCCAGGTGACCGTCCCGCATCACCAGACACCCGGCATCCATATATGAAGCCATGGGCAATAGGGATGGTCACTAAATACGCCAAGGCGTTTGACTAACCAGGTGAAGAAATAAAATGCCTGCACGCCCCTGTGCAGAAAGGAACCTAGAGGATTACATAATGCATAAAAAACCCTCACATGGTGTTGCATCGGTGCAGAAAATAATACAGGACTTTCTGCCTCTCTCCGAAGAAGCCGGTAACCTCACCAATCACTACTTTCCAAAACTTAACGGCTACCAGTGACCAAATATCCAAACAAGTTATGTGGGTAAGTCTGGCATTAGTGTGATAAGCAGGTCTCAGTGCCAGTAAAAGGGAGGTAAAGATGTAAGATGGTAGCAAGATATTCCCAGGGAGTGTCAGGCTACAGAATGCTGCCCTGAAATTGCTCTGTAGGTGGGTCGTGTGAAAGAGTCTCCTTGTGATTGTGAAAGAAAGCTTTAAAAGATGAAAGGATTTCTCATTCGTACCAAGTTTTGGTGAAGTGTGTTATTAAACATGTTGATCCAGGTGCAATCTTCAGCTTGAAAAGATGTAAACCACAAGTGTGTGAGAATAGCCCAAGAGAAGGGTCACTCTGGATGTGCTCTGTTTCTTTTTTAATTTTCCTTTTTTCTTCTTTCTATATACTTGCTATTGGCCATGGTTTGAAACAAATAATTGTGTATGAAGGGCTGTTAGCTTGAGCTGGAAAGGAAGTTTTAGTGTTGTTAAAATTTATGCTCATTCAAATTACAAGGAAGAGCCTTTTCTCTAGGGCTCAGAATCTCAGCTCTTCTTGTTAAAAATAAGAGTAAAAGCACTTGCTGAAGCAATCTCAGGGAACAATCATCACAGTGTTTCAAAATTGTTCCTGAAGGTTTATTGTATCTCATGAAACTCTACCTTCTATGCACAAAATTCAAGTCTAATGAGTTAATTGCAGCAGGCCTCTGTGAGTGTAGGGCTCCAGGCATGACCAGCTCCACGAGCATCATCATCATCCAGTGCTGCTCTCAGCAGATGCTCCAGCATCAACTCTGTGGCTGGGCATAGGTCAACCCAGAAAACTGGCCTCTGCTACATGGCACTTGAGAGAAGGAGAAAGAGCACGATGCTTAGTAGAGAGCTTCTCAGTCCTGAGTTTCCTCCTAAGTTTCCTGAAAAGCAAGCCCTTCTCTTGATCTCCAGGTTAGGCCCTGGAAAATGCCATGAATGCCAGTTTTAACTGGACAGAAAACACTGAGATATTTCACCTTGCTTCTCTTGATAATACAAGAGAAACTTCTCCTTACTCCTGGGACTTAGATGGATGTTTGGTGTTTCACTTCCTTCCTTATCCTTGCCTCCCTCTGATAGCTTTAAATTCTGCAGCTGGATGCTCAGTTTTCCTGGAAACTGAACAGCATCTACAGACAAGCCAGGGAGGCCATCCTCTGTGTGGACTGTCCTGCAGCATCTGGGGTTAACCATGAATCACATCCACAATAAGTCCAGCACTTTTAACACAAGCATTGTGGACTTGGTACACATATACAGAACATTATCCAACAGATACATTGGAGAGTCCACTGGCACTTCTGAAAGTGCTACAAATTTTTCTCATGAGCTGCATGACTGCGTTATGCCCTCAAAAGGCATGCAACTGTCACTCGAGCTCTTCAAGGTGATTAAATATCTAGGAAACCTAAGCAAATCCTCAAAAGCCTCCTGGACAAAATTTCCTGGATATGTCTGGCACAATGGAGTCACCTAGCCAGTGGGAGAGTATGTGGAGGCTGTGTGTAAACAAGGTATGCAAAAGCCAGGTTAGAGTGGGTCATGCTGCCAGGCTTCTGCCTTTGCCAGATTATGCCATTAAAATGCAGATCTTGCCCTTCTTGGGGGTGAGTTGTCCCTGGCCCAGGAGAGGGCTGTGGGCCTGACTGCTAGGGCTGCAAACATATGCCACTGTCCTGATCCTTTCCAGACCTTTCTCTCAGGCCCCTTCTCGCCAGAGCTGGGATGTGCTCAAATCCAATCTTGTTCTCCATTTTTCCTTGTTCAGTGATGTGGGGCTGGGATTTTTCTTTTGTGACTCCCACCTTTTCTCATGCAGGGAAGAGGTAGCTGATGCTGGTCTTGGATTTCACCCAAAAGACCAGGTCATGAGAGCATCTCATTTGTGAGCATCAGGTCTTGTGTTGAGCCTGATTGTACCTGCCTTAGTGATGAAATCGAGGGTTTGGGGGTTACATTTGTCTACTGTTCTCCAGAAAGCTCATGGAAAACAAGCATTCAGCATCATGTTCTGATGTTCTAAACACAGTGCTGGTAAAACAAAGTATAATTACATGCCTTCCTGAGCACAGAGACAAAGATGTGATGTAAACGTAAAGAACAGAAATGTTTTACAGCCTTCCTGAGATGAGATCTCTTTTCCCCTCCCTGTTCCCCAGCTTCCATCTTGTTTCTTCTGACCTTTACTCTCAGCTTCCCTGCCTAATCTGCTGCTGACTGGGTAGGTTCTGAAATTTGGCCCTCCTACAGGGGTGGTTTCACTGATAAACATGATGTGTATGTGTACCCCAGCAGCTGCCAGCAAATATTGTCAACATGACTTGGACAGTGTAGTTATCTTAATCCACTACAGTCATCTTCATCCTATCATAATTAGATATAATTGCAACATCCTTGCAAGCTGTTAATTATAATGTGCAAATTCAAATCAAATTCTGCACGTGCAATGTTTGTAATTCCCCTTGAATCTCGGCTGCTTGGCTTAAGTTATGTTGGATACAGTTGGAAGGCAAAAACCCAACATTATTGAGGTTGATTATATTGGAAGGGAAGAAGGTTGAATATTTCATAGGCTGAATCAGTGGAGTTTGGATGTTTTGGTTTTGTTTTTTTTATTTTTTTTTTTTTTTGAAAGGCAGTGGAGTAACTCCACTGATGCACTTCTGTGAAAGCATCTGCTCACCTGTGGTCTTTTGCAAAGTTTATGAGCTCTGTGGAAAGTGAAAATAGGAAGAATTTCTACACTGTTGTCATCTCCAAAACTTCAGATCATCTGCTTTAAATGTATGAGACTCATGTAGACTTAAGCAAAGGCTGTTGCTTTTCAAGCATATTTAGTTCAAAGAAATAGAACTTCCTAGGAAAAAATATCCAGTGCATTAGGACACACTCGAAATGCATGGAGTTGAGGATGAGAGGCTGAGAGATTCATTGTTCTTGCCCTTCACTGCTCTTGCACTTGAAAAAACACAGGGCTCAATCTTATGACATGCTTGAACATATACAAAGAGGGGTTAAGACTTTTTGGATAGATAATGAGCAATATGGAATGTATCTCTGTGGGACTTGGCTGAGCTTACAAAGAAAATGCACAGGTTAAACCCCATCATGACGCTGGCACAGCACTCATTTGTTTTTCTTGTTCTTTGGCTATATTACCTGTCTTGAACAAGGTGTGTCTTGCAGACCTGAGACACTTCTTCAGTATGTAATTTATTCCACTGCATGCTTTGAAGATGTTTAAGCATGTGTAGGTAAATACATAATAAGCATAAATAATGTAGGGGGAAATAACTGATTTTGTTTGAATGTGATGCAAAAATGGTGGAAAACTTGTGACTACACTTATCCCATCTTATCTTCCACCCAGCATTGCAGTTCTTCCATTTGCAGATGCTGCCATCAAAACAACTGTAATTCAAAAGCTCTAAGTGTATGTTGAAGAGATCATCTTATTTGCATAGTGCAAACAGAGATCTTGGGGGCAAAAAGTGTAATGTTACCTGGGACTAACCAGTGAGAAATGAGATTAGAAAATTAGTTACTGAATAATGTAGAATACTTAATAATTATTCAAAGCTTAGAATGAGAAAAAATACAGTCTCAAACATACAGCTAATGAAAAAGTCACAACAGTGCTTGTAAGGAATGATGCAAGAATGAAAGAAAAAATTTGATTTTTCCCCAGCTTGTAGGATACACTCCATTGTTTCTAAACAGGTATAAGAGAAGAGAATGAAGATCAGAGCATTTAATTACCATGGCAATTTTTATCCCTTATCTGCAATTGATAATGTGCTTTCCCTTGTAGTTTTAGAGTTTGTACTTTCATAATTTCAGCGGCAGATTCATTTAATCAGATTCTTTTCTAAATAATAGTGACGCTCTTGAGCAATTCACTCTCCAGAGAGCAATTGCACATGTAATCCTACTGTTTATTATCCAGCCTTCCCTTAATAATTACAGTTAGATTATGTGGAAAAATAGCAGTCATGTGGAACTTTCTCAACTGCCCATCAGGAGATGTGAACTGCTGGTGCTGAGGATTTTGAGAAGATCCTTAACACTTTGCATTTTCAGGCCCTGAAGTCCTGGAGAGAGGATTCCATTCACTTACAGAGGAGGCATCTCTGCTGACAGCATGTGGAAACTTGTGGCCAAACTCTCAGTCCTCTTCACCTCATCTGTTCCTCTAGTTTATTGAGGTAATCTGGTGTAGCATGGCTCTTATCGCTGCTCGGACTATGGAGATGTTACAAGGGCTGCAAGACGCATTTCAAATTCCACTGTAGGTTTAAAGAGATGACTTCAATGGGAAGCTGTTACACAGCAAAAGAAAAAAAACTCTCAGAACATTCTTCCACATTTCTCTATCACTTCTCACTGGCAGGTTCTGCTGTTCTGGGACACCTCAAACACACTGACTCAGTGAGCATTGTGATGCCATGTTTCTTCTTTGTCAAGCACCATTACAAAATAACTCATTGCTCAAAAAGTCCTGGGAACTCAAAGCAGCTCCAGGAGCACTGACACTAGCCTGTGTTCCAGAGGTATCTGGCTTCCTTCTACTAGTACTAAATTACACTTCAGCCCTGCTGAATTACTAATCTGAAACTGAATACATCTAATGTCACCTACTGTGCTGACATATGCATGCCGTGCTCAAAACAGGCCCCTAAAAAATAGGAAGAATCTGTGCAGTTCATTTAGCAACCTCATCAGCAGTAAGCAGCAAGGGACAAAGATTTTCAGAATGTACTGTAAAAGCTATTTCATTAACAAGAAGAATAAATAAATTCAATGTATTTTTATGAGCACAAAGCAAGACTTCTTATATGCTGGGGGGTTTTATTTTGTAAATAGGCAAATTTTGCTTCTACAGAAAATCAGATTCAGGTTCACAGCTGCTGTCTGTTAGTGGGAAACTCCCAAGTGCAAAAGGTGATTTTCATCAAGCTTTCAGAACAAAGTTTGCTCACAGCATGAAAACTGCAGATCAAGACAGACAATAATTCTTGGTGCACATGGAAAGAAGATGTAAATTCAGTGTTCATTAGTCCCAAGTGACTCTGGGAATATAAAACTTAAAAAGAATTTTTTTTTAAATGTTCCACTCTACTGTTTTGATTAAAAATCCTAGTTCATAGCCTGTGTAATCATGGAAATCAATGCTGTTTAATTCACATTAAATATTTCAACCCACTCAGGGCTAATTAAGGAGCAGGTACATCTTGCTATTCTCATTAACTGAGCTTATGTAAATGAGCCGATTAATCAATACCTTACCTGTTTTATTTACCTGGCCCTCCCAAACATCATGTACATATCCAAGTGTAAGCAATCCTGCTTTAATTTAAAATAAATAGGAGGAAAAAAAGTCATAGCATTAAAGTGTATGAGGCTGAGCTTTTATCCTGAGATTTTCTCAGTGTGTGCAACTGCTTCTGAAGATAATGTGAGATAGGGGTACTCCCTGACTCTCTCATGAGCAAACCTTTAATTTTGAGGCACTGTGTGTGCGTTGCGTTTAATAGTGAACTTACTCCCTTGGTGCTCCCTTTGATGACACCCTCTACACCCTCTGCCCCTTCTGCCTTCCCAGCACGAAGGAAGCATCAGGGAGCAGCCCTCATTAATACAAGATTTGCAGAAGCCAGCATCTAAGTCAAGCTTGTACATGCCTGAGCCCATGATGAGATGAATTTGAACCACTCCCTCAAGACGTAACTGCTCCTCCCCTCAAATCCAAGTCGGAATAGCTTCTAAGTTTAATTACTCGCCTCAGTAAGAAAGGAGGGTTGCAGATTACATCAAGCTTTTGCCTGTGTTTGTTTTTGGGTGAAGTCAGTGGTGAGGAATTCATAGGTTTTTCCTTTGAAGGAGTTAAAGCCCACCAAGCCACACTGAGCTATCACTTTAGCATGCAGCTATGGACAAAACACTGCCTTCTTCTCAGAGAAATACAGAGTTTTATTGATAGAAGAATTACTCATAAAGGTTCTTTTCCTTAATGTTGTCATTTAAAATCATTATTATGGGGTAATTGTCCTAAAGTCCTAATCCTTTCTCGTTTATATGGGGCTTGTTACTTGTCATTGACAGACTTTGGCAATGACGTTATCCTAGTGTGAACCTAAATAGGTCATTCTCTATTTCCATGGTTGTCATTTAAATAGTGGCTAGCAAAAAGCTGGTTCTGGCTCACACAGAAATGACTTTTAAGAGAGTAATTTCTGTTATTATGTTTTAAGAGAGTCATTATGTTTTAAGAGAGTCATTCTCTGTTATTAAACGAGAAATCCATATCAGCAGCCAATGAATTCTGAAAAATCTAATGCTAGAGGGAAATGAACAGAGTTACCAAAGAGAAAGACTAAAAATTCTGTATTCCACTGCAAAATATATAAATTCACACACAAAAAAACCCAAATAAAAACCTCCAGTTGTGACTACCCATACAGAAAATATACAGAGAATGAAATTCTTTTAAGAATGACCCAGATGCAATGAAGACAGAAACTCAGAAAATAGTACATATCCAATCATACCTTTGATATTATTTTCCTCGTTTTATTTCCTTCTTAAATTATCCATGACTAATATGTGATTTTCTTTTTCTCATTTCTACAAACTCTCTTTGAAATAATTTTCAGTCAATGGCTTTCAGTCTGCACATGCAGTTTATTCATAAGAAGCTGCTTTTCATAGTTTCTGATTTATCTTGGCTGTATACAAACACAATGTATTTCAATGCCAGCTCACATAATCAGCAAACAATTGCAGAGATTATGGTGTGCATTTGTTTCCAGAAAGAGCACAGACATTCCCCATAGCTGGCATGTTACACAGTGAGTATTTCCAGAAGATAGAATTTTGCACTGTGTAGTGTTGCAGAGATAACACAGAAATCCAGAGTCCTGATGATAGTGGTGTGCATGCACAGCAGCAGCTTGTAACCCTTCTGCTGGTAGAGCTGTGGGTTAATAGGTTTGATGGACCACCTTAAGAGCTGTGCTAAGGGAGCACGAGTTCTGCTGCAAACATGTGCACTTTCACATGGAAACTCTCTTGAGAAGAGCAAACCAAAGGGAAATGGGTAAAACCTGGCCAGAGCAGTTCCTTTTCAAAGTGAAGCATGTGCTCTGCAGTGTTCACCACGCCCTGACAAAGAACGCCAGGTTGAGAAACTCCGGTGAGTTCAGCTTTGTTTCCAAAATAATACTCTTTCCCTTTAATCAGAGATGTTAAACAGGTTGAGCTCTGCAAACTCAGCCTAGAAACATTCTCATTACGCACAACACAGAGACAAATCGCTACCACGGCAGATTTTAGTTCTCCTAAGAATTGCTTTGCAAGACTGCAGCTAGAACTGCAGGGTTTATGTTTCTTTCCCTAGGTGGTATGAAGGATAACAGAGAAAAATATTAGTCTGTTACGTTTTCTTTCACTCCTCCCTAATTCTTGTGGATTAAGGCTACCCTTCTTTAAATCGCTGCACAATTCACTGCAGTGCAAAAATGATCAGTCAGCAAGAACCTCTAGATAATTTTTGGTGTCTTTGACTTGGCAATAAATATTTGTTTTTCTTTCCAATGCTAGTTGTGTATTTAGCTTCAAGCCAAGAGGAAAATTTGGAGAAGTATGTTCTTATTGATTATACAAGGAGCAGTACTTCTGAACACTCTGGGGCTGCTTTCAGAAAATGTCACCCAAGGAGAGACTCAGCAGTTCATGTGATGTGGGAGTACCAGATCAAGAAAAACATGGGAATATTTTAGTGAATGTTTTCCCATGTTTTGAAACATGCACATCAGGAACATGGGCATTTGTATTTGTCATGGAGGAAGAAGAGGTCATATGCTATTTTCAAGACACAATGTCTTTTTTTTGAAGGCACTATTTGGAGCCTTGGCAGGCTAAGGAAATACTAGGTTTGGTGGTTCAAAGTTTTGGCTCAACTTACTGCTGAGCAAGAAAGTTTGTTTATTTTTGTGTGAAACAGAGACATTTACACTTTCATTAACAGTAAAATATATGAGGGAGTAAAATCAGGAGGGTGAGAAACTGGAGATATTCTTAGTCCTGGATGTCTAATTAAGTCCATCAGCTTCCCTATGGCTACAGCCAGATATAGGATAATCAGAATGTGTTTATATGGTGCAATACAAGAGATACTCATGCTGCCTCTAAACTGAGTTAGCTTTAATAGCAGTGTAATAAATCTGTGTTATTGAATTCTGTCTCAGCTAATTATGTAGCTCATAAGAGATCATGAGCTCTGTCCTGGCATGGAGGGCTCTTTCTGGTCTCTAAATTAGCTCAGAGATCTTCTCACACAGCAGGGAGTTATAGAAGTCAGGCACTTATTTTCATTTTCCAGTGGTCATATGTTACTGTGTTCACTTTGGATAGTGCAGACTCTCACAAATCATTGCTGATTGACATACAAAACACTGTTATCAGAAGCACTGTCCTTTCTCTGCATGAGCAGGTGTGAAAACATGGGTTCCTCTTGCCTGTTTGGGATAGCAGTGTCTTGTTTAAGACCAAATTGCCGGTTAGAAGGAATTTGGAAGAGCAGCTGGTGTGTAGCTGCCCACAAACCCTTTCATAGTGTTCACTGGTGTTCTTTCGGCTGATGGAGGAACTGAAAAAGGGAGAAATGGGACTGGCACCAAAGCATTACAGGATGCTGCTGGTATTCAGGGACACTTCTGCAGAAACACAGGTTTCTTGACTCACAAGCACATTTTAACTCTTAAACAGCCAAAAGATCACCACCATTTTGGGGGCTGAGAAAACAGATTTCAAAAACTGCTGAATGTTTTTACAAACTCAATTTGATATCCTGTAACCTGCTGCTCCCTCTGTATCAATTTTTGATTTGGTGACAGGTGAACTGGGCCCTTTCAAGCTTTTAACTGCCCTCTCTTTATAGCCAAGAATACACTGCTTTGGTGTTGCACATCTGAGGATTCTTTGGCCTGGAGTTCACATTTTTAAGAAAAAGCTATGCAGATAGAACAATTTATTTATATTTTTACTCAATGTTAAAGACAAAAACCCCCACAACACTGGAAGATATGAAAATATTTGGGACCAAACTAGTCACTTGCCTATCAGTGTTTTTTGTCCGGTTTAATTCTTCTAATTCTGACATTTTTAAGGAATTTTAAGTCTTTGCTCATAAAGAACTAAGCTAATCTAGTACTTCTGGCTGACACAGGATAGAATAAACATATCAAATACAGAAATACTTGCAATTATTATTGCATAAAGCCTTTGATCCCTTTTACTCTAGAAAGGTAAAATGTTTACACACTGTGGTCTTAGACTACTGATAGCTGCTGCTTATTGTAAAAGACAGATTAACTCAGAATATTTTCTTTAAAAAAATCCTGTAGAGACAGACTCACTTTTCCATATGGCTCTACTGCCTTGGAGCTGTGTATTGTTTTTCTTTCAATGTTGAGGGGTTTTTTTTTTCTCTTTTGTAGAACTGAGAGCCACGAAGTTGGCTGTTAGGTGATTGAGCAATGGCTCCAAATGGTGTAAGCCTCCTGCAACAAGCATGTCTCTTCTTGCCACACAGCCAGTGCCCAGCGGGCTGGGTGTGTGCCCAGTCTGCTTCCATACAGTCACAGCGCCTGGAACACTACTTCAGGAAAAACACCTGGGTGAGCCTGGCGGAGGAGGGAGGTGCTGGCATGGGCGAGGTGCCACCGCACACGCCTGCAGCCACCAGGCACAGCTCCCTGAGGCCCCAGCCTCGGTGCTGCTCCCACCCCAGGGCTTGGTGCTCGACCATCAGCTGCTCTTGGGAAGCAAGGCTGAGCTTTGGCAGCAGGAGAGGTGGAATCCCCAGGATTCCTGGTGTCTCAGAACTTGCTGGGCAGGCAGCTGTGCTCTGAGTCTGCTCCTTTGCCTGGGAGTTTTATATCTGACCACAAGCAGCTGTGCACCTAAGAAAAAACATCACCTCTAGAAGTTCTTGTAATTTCATCCTTTTGCCAGAAGTATCCAGAACTCTTGTATCCAAGAGCAGTGAGGTCACCATTGCTGAGAAACTTCTCTTATGGCCAGGTGCCCCCTTTTTTTGCCATTTTAAAGGGGTAGCAGAGAGACCGGGAATAGGAACATTTTCAACGGGGTATACTGAACAGTGTAAGAAATTCCTCTTCTAATGGTTTCTTCTGCCTGAGGTGCTGTCCTTCCTCCTGTTCCTCCACACTGCATACTCTACCTCTGAGCCCCCTGCATACACCTAGAGAGAAGAGTGTGAGCTAACACACTGGGCTAGAAAATGAAATGTAAGAATACCTTTGCTATTCCTTTCAGTCTTCTCAGGCAGCTGCCTGTTTACTGGGATGACAATCCAGTTGAAAAGCCCTATAAGCAGACAGAAACTCTGTGGAGAGAAAGAGAATGGACACAGCATAAAACTGAAGATACAACACGATAGCTAGAACGGAGCAAGGATCATAAAGCAGGGAGAATGTTGAAAAGCAAACAAAAAGGAAACTGTTTTTGATGGACTAAGGGGTAGAAAAGAACAGCTGGAAAATCCTGATCTATTTTTCTTGCCTAATAGTAGTGGTGGTGTGGGTCCCGGGGAAAGACAGATTGAACACCAAGCCTGTCACACGATGGTTGCTTTCATGCTTACCTGACTCTGGTCAAGGGAAAGGCAGGACACTCTGCATTTTATTACTTCCATGCTTAAAGCAAACAAATTGATAGGTTACTTACTCAATTTCAGAGGCAACTTTTACTGAACAGCATGCACGGCATTTAAGTTGAGTTGTAATTATTGTCAGGGTTGTTTGTGCTGTGATAATTTTTTTGGCACTGCTGTTGCATATATTTGGTTAGAAGCCAACACTTGACAAAGGCATAGTGGCTTAGATGGGGGTATGAAGCCTGTAGATGCCTAGCAGACTTTAACTGCTTACTCAGTTTAATACACAAATTGAAATGTGTCAAAGTGGCTTTTTTACATCCAGAAGGAGAGACTCTTTGATCTCTTTGAGCAGTAGTGGCTCCACAAGTCTTGAAATATTAAATAAATATTACTTTTCCAGTTGTTATGCCAATACAATATGCTCTGCTTTAACATGTTATAGCATAAAATTTTATAATTTGAAAATGAAAGAATTAATATCCAGAAATAACTTTTTGAGTTGAAGTGGTTCTGTGTTTGGACCAGAATCAGAGATCAAATTTTCCTACAAAACAGATTCCAAATCCTTACCTCCATTTAGGACACAGAGCTAAACTAATGCTGAAAGACAGGAATCACTTAATTTTAACATTTATAAGCTATTTCCATACCTTTAAGTTTGCCAGATCAATAATGCTTTTATAAACACTTCATTTCAAAGGAAGATTTTTATTAGTTCCAGGGACAGCTTAATTCTCCTTGTCTGTGCAACGGAAGCTGATTTTAAGGCATCTGCTGAGGTAATATTTGCCATTGAAGGACAATGTCCATTTTTACATTTCTAAAGCTATTTCTATCTTCATTCTTAATTGTTAAAACTAGGACAGTAAGCTTGCACCTAAGTCAAGTCCCCGTTTCATTCTGCATGAGAACAAAGCTGGAATTTTTATGCATTCTGCACTTAGTGCATGATTTCTTGTGGACTGAAATGCTCGCCTGTAAGAGGAGAGAAAGCTCCCATGCTTTCCTTCTTGGGAGATGATCCTCTTTTCAGAGGTTTTAAAATTAACCTTTCATTACTAACCAGACAAAACCAGCCTTTTTTTTTTTTGTTGTTCCTTTCTAATGTATCTTCCTTCTGATTTCAGCCTGGGGAAGAGCTGCTGCTGCCACATACCTGGTCGGCTTTCTACTTCTAGTCATCTGTTTTGCTCTGGCCATCATAGCATTTGCCATTGACACGCTTCGGTTCAACTTCATTCGTGGCATCGGGGGCTTGCTCTTCGTGGCTGGTAAGGCAGCATGTGGAGCCCAGTTTAGTTTGTGCAGATATATCCATACCAGGACCAGGATATTTTCCTCAGCTGATTCTGTTCCCAAGTCTCTGCCTGTGTGCAATTGATCTTTCTATGAAAAATCAAAGTCTGTCACGGGACTGGGTGGATTTTCAGATCCTCCAAAACATGGATTGGTTTATCTATAGGGATGATGGAGGAAGGCAGTGATATTGAGGGTTAAACATTTTTTTGTTTTCTCCTGTTTCTTCAGCTGTGTTCTCCATCATGGGCCTCGTCATTTATCCAGTAAAGTTCTCATCTGAAATTGAAATGACAGGAATCAATATGTTCAGCTGGGCCTATGGCTTTGGCTGGACCACCGCCATTATGGAAATATGCTTGGGATTCTTCTTCTGCTGCCTTCCTAACTATGAAGATCAGATCTTGGGTAATGTCAAGCCCACATATTTTTACTCTTCCCCATAAGCACCAGGAAAAATGTGTTCATATTCTAGAGATACTTGACAGACTAGCTATGTTTTTCAGAATATTGTTATCAGATGTTAGTAGAAAAGGCTGGAAACTTTTCTAATGTGTGTAGAAATATGGCACTGGCATCTGCAATAAAGTTATCTACTCTATTTTGGAACTTCATATCTGATATGGATTGGTTAGATAAAGCACAAATGTTAAAACCCCTTGGTTTTCCTCATTCATTCCCGTGAGTGGGGTTTATGTGGATTCCATTGTATTTTAAATATATTCACAATTGTAATTAAATTAAAAAAAACTTATTAAACTGGCAATAAACAAAACAATGCGTATCATCTCCCTGAAGGAAAGCAACACAAAAAAATCCCGTTTTCTATGTATCATCTTTAACCTGAAGGTTTTGCACTATTTTCAAAAAGTCAAATACATTTACCCAGCGACTGCCAAAGTAGTAAATTAGTCAGCCATCACTTCATAGCTTTGCTTTTGTATTTCATTCATTCACTTAAGCCATAAGGACAGAGTAAAGAAGGGATTAAAGCTCCCTACCAGAGCCAGCATCTTGACTTTTCCTCATTCATGTGGAATGTATTTATTTCTGAATATTTTCAAGAGTAAGCAAGAAAGACCAGTAAAGCCTTAAGAATCCTGGTATGCCATTGCTGGTGCCAGTACAGAGTGGGCAGAAGGGATTTAAAGCCACCCCTGCAACCTGAAGACCTGGTTTGATAAAGCTCCTGGTGTGGCTTTCTTCTTGAGCGTCTTGACACTTTTTTGCACTTTTTGTCAAAACCTCTTACTTTAAAATGTACTCTTATACTGGTCCAGCTTTTTTATCCAGTGTAGAAAGGTCGATTATGATTTCCCTGCACCTCAGGAGTTGAGCTGGAGCACAGTGAGTGTAAGTATTATACAGTTGCTTAAAGGCCCCTTTTTTCATTCATGTGCTATTAAGTATTTTAAAAGTGGAAAGTGTATACTGTTATATGTAACTGTAAAATGCATAAATACCCTTTAACATCTCATACTAAAGCTCTCATACAGAAAATCACATCATAAAACATCTTCTAGCTTCCTATACTCCACAGTGCCTCAAGCCCCAATATACTGCAAACAATGAAATATACTCAAGACTCTGCTGGTTTCTGCCTTGTTAAACCTAACTTTATAACATTCTATTTATTCTTTTAAGTGAAAAAAAGTGGATAATATGTGATACGGAAAAGGAGTCTCATCTAAATCCTTAACTACTGAGGTTTATTATCTTGTAACACATCTGCAATTTTATAACTTTGTGTACTATGAAAAGCCCTGCCAAGTGTTCTTTGTTTCAATGAATTAGAGGCGGAAAATTTTCTAGTTAAAACCTCTTGGTAGCTAAAATTAATAAAGGCACAGGGCTTCACCTGGGATGTTAGGAGTTTTTTGGTTAGTTGATTGGTTGGTTGGTTGGTTGGTTGGATTTTTTTAAGCTGTTAACTTCATTCACTTTTATGGCGTGTCTCATAACCTTGATCAATAAGAGTGAGAGATGGGGAGAATAAAAACAATGGGGAAAGTATATGCAACAAGAAATAATTAGACAAGAACATGTAAATACTCTAAAAAAATATTTCCTAGCTGGAAAAAAATCAAAGTGAAATACAGTTGAGAACACAGTTTGTATAAAATGACCTGCAATTCTTTGTGTAATATTATCCATTCAGGAGAAAAAAATTATCATAAATATTTTCATTATGTTTATTACACCTAATAAAAGATGGTACCTATGTATTGTTTCAAAAATGAGTCTTAACTTTTATTCTCTACTGATAGTGGGGAATTGTGGAAGCCCCCAAAGCCTCCTCTTCTCAGGCACCACCTTGGAGCACCTGAGTGTGCTGGCTGAGATTTGACACCCAGCATCACAACTACAGCTTGTGTTATTCTTCAGTCTATGCTGGGTGTCTCCCAAGGCCTTGCTCACAAGCACATGACAGTAGTAGGCACTTATGGACTGCTCTGTTTGCTTATGGGCTTGTGGTGTTGAGTGCCTACACACGTGATTCTGTGCCACGGTGTGCTACGGCTCATTTTGACACGGATGGTAATGCACCCGTGTTCACCAAATAGGAAACCAACATCAGTCCTTTTGCTCCAACAGATGTGGCAATCCCCCGAGGAAGATAAAGAGAATTTAAGCAACCACTGTTAGTATTTATAGTTTCTTCTGCATTAGCTGGACACTGACAAAAACACCTGGAGGTGGGGAAAGGTGCACAAAACAAGGTTTAGGAGTGTGACTCCAACCTGGATGAGACAGCAGAGCATAATTAAAAAGCAAAGAAAATAGCCAGTGATCATCCCCCTTCCTCTCTCCTCTGCCTTGCTGAGCTCAGCAGTTTCATCACCTCCTCTCTTCCCTTTTCCTCCTCCTCCTCCCTAAAGATGTCTGAGCAACGACAGTGCTGGTGACTCTGTAGGACACAGCCCTAGCCCCCATTTCCCACAGCCACTTTCCATTCCTGGGAGAGAGGAGAAAAGAAGCAACTTGCTGACCTCAGCACAGCATCAGGGACGGTGGTCTGGATCCCTGCCCCAGGGCCTCACTGGAAAGGTTTTCCCCTAAAGAACAAGGTAGGTAGGTGGGTGAGTGGATATCCAACAGGCAGAAGTAGCACAGGTATTAGTACTCAAATGAAATCCTCCTGCCTTTAGGGTAGTTTGCTTCCGGTCATGCCAGGCCAGTTCTAACACCGATTCCTAGAAAAACATATCTTGAACACTGCAGCAGAAAAACAGTGAGGAGCAGGATAAAACTGTTTCATAGTGTTGTTTCCTGTGACTTCTACAACAGGGATGTATGGCAAAAATAGCATGCAAAATATAATTAGTTCTGAGAAAAAAAGAAGTTGAATCCAGGAGACAAGGATGTGCCTCAATTTATTAGATTATTAAATATCAACTGCTAGATTTTGAACTAAATTGTTAAATAAGTCTACAATTTAAGGTCAGGCCCAGTGTTAACTAAGCAAATTGTTAGATTGATTTGAGCTAAGCCACAATCAGAAAGCTTGGATTTTTAAGCAAAGGAGAAGTTAGAGGAAGAGAAGGCATCTCCTAAGTTATTCACCTTTGTTAGCCAGGGTTCTTGATTCAAGTCTTGTCTATAAGAGAAAAGGACACTGAAACACTAAGAGCAGCACAATAAAGGACTTAAAGTTTCACTGTGCCCAACGGCAATGCCAAAGAAAGAGCAGGGAAGAACAGATGTCTGAAGCTTTTGGGAACATTAGGTCTGCTATAACAACAGAAATAAAGATGACTGCCAAAGGCATTGCTACTATTCCTGTCAAATTAAGAATTAGGGAAACATCCTCCAACAAACATGCTTTATCTAATTTAACTTCACTACTGAAACGCAAGGAAGAAATTGTGTTGAAAACAAGTGGAGTGTCAAGCAGCCTACAGGTATAAATTGAAACAAAAGAAATAATGAGAACTTCCTGCTGGTAAGTTAGTATGTTCAATTTAATCTCTGGTTTTTCTGCCAGAGCTTGAACGTCTTGGTCTTTTCAATTTTCTCTGCAAATATGTAAATATGTCCACATTTCCCTTTACATTTCTCAGGCACCTGCCACTTGGTCTTAAAATAAATCCTGCTTAATCAATAATTCAAATGCAATCTAGTTTGCCATTGTATTTGTTGTGCATATTTTGTTGTATGAACTACTGACAAGGCTGAAGTTTTGACCCCATTGACATCACTTGCAAAACATTAATTTGTTTTCTTGAGTGTGACATTTCATTATTGAAGTGCAAACCCTGTATTTTATATGTGTTCAGAATCAATAATAACTCTAACGCATGCTCCATTCAGTAGCTCTGTTTACTTCTGGAATGGGACACTGGTATGTATAAGGCAAGAAACAAGAGTTACAGCTGACATATAAATTCCAAAATAAAGAACATTTCCATATGTGTAAGATTAGCAGAATTTGGGTCATAATTTAATCACGTTTTGTTAGATGCACAACATGGTCACATGAAAAAGAATAATCTTTCATTTTGACACCTCTCAGTTGTATGACAGTTATTAATTCTTATAATTCAGTCTCTTGGAACACTTCCTCAGACATTTCCATATCCAGTGGATTTCTCTGTGTTTTGAAGATAAAGAGATTTATGAAAAAAATGACACAATCAATCTTGTGGTAAGGGGAAAAGGGATTGGCCCATTTGCACACTCTGTCAGAAAGTGAGATTCAAACTATCTTGTTAGAAGGATAGGGATCTGAACAAAGAGCTCCTTCTGAATCTTATTGAAAATTCCACCTGACAATTAAAAGACTGTTAATAATGGGGAAAGAGAGATTAAATCAGTCAGGTTTTCCTTTATCTTTTTCCACACTGTCAAAATACTGCTTTTGCCAGAAATTTTGTTTTCAAGAAAAAAAATTTTGTTGCTTTGGTGCAGCTCCATAGGAATGTCTGGGCCTCAGTTTTACCTGCAAAATTCTTCAGTGCTAAGTGCCAAAATGCAAATAAGCACCTGAATAACCCTAAGGCTGCAGGTGATTCTGATGGGGCCATCAGAGCTGTTTTCGTAGATGGTTCCTTAAATCACTTGATGTATCAGGGCTCATATGTCTGTCTGCACACAGTGGTTAGTTCCACAGATTTCTTGCATGTGATGTGATGCACTAATTTCTTTTCAATTTTACTTTTCATTTTTCATTATCAAAGTGAAAATGTGGATGTATCATAGGATTTTGAATGTGACTGCTGGGAGTGAGGAAAATTTACAGGAAAAACTTTCAAAATTTCAAACTTGCAAAATTTTCCTGTTTAAGTTGAATGTGGTGTGATTAGATCAAACTGTCCTCTCTTGGGTAGCTTTCATGATGCATCCTTTCACATGTGCCCTAGTTTGCCCAAGCCATCTGTTTTTTTGTAAAAACAGTTTTGTGAAAACCTACTCTAGTATCATAATGAAAGGAAATTATAATAGGTATCCACGGAGAATCCATCATAAAGCATTTTAAATTGCCCTTGATTGTTCAAATGCAGATGAAACAGAGAGGCACATGTTGTCTGTAGGATTTTTCCACAGACAGTGTAAACCCAGAAGATTTAATTATTGGCTACAGACCTGGCTTACATGCCCGGCTCCCCATTTCTTACAAAGTAACTGGTGCCCTAGAACCTTGCCCTTAGGCAAACATCAAACAAGTAAAATGCAAACATGAAAAAAGAAGGAAAAATATTACATTAAGTATTTACATGAACATCCATAGTATCACAATTTAGTCCACAGTTGACCTCAGTGTGAATGAGGATGGACCAAAGTTGTGTAAATCACAGTTGGAACTGCGCTGTTATTTCTGGTTTTTCATTCTTATATTTTCTCATATGGAATTCTTCTCACCTCACTTCTGTAAAGCCTGTTTTTTTCATAAGCTGTCCTTATTTTACCACACCTTGTCTTGACAACCACACATGTGCTCGCCAGGCTGATATCTGAAGCTTATACAAAATATTAATGCAACTAGGCCTTTATCCCTTTACTCTCCTTTTCTCGTCTTAAATAAAAAGGTTTGAAGTCATAAAATCCTGCTGATATTAGCAAAATGAGAACAATGGAGATTTTCTCGGGCTGTTTTAGAATTAACCCTCAAAAGAAGAGAGAAGCAAGAACTGAGGTTCAAGAGAAAAACCCAGTCCAGCAGAAAAATAGTACCTGAAAATCTACAGAAAAAATCTTCAGTTCTGACAGCAAAATGGCTTGGGGTGATTAGCAGCCAAATTACCTTTGCAGCCCCCTCCTTCATGTGAGTGTATACTCTGTGTTGCCTTGCAGTTTTTCAGTAGCATCAACAAATCTTCTGGGCATTGGTTTCTGAATGCACCAGTATGCAGAAGGAGGACCTGCCCATCGCCTGTGCCTTCTACTGTGCCCAGGGAAGGGACATTTAAGGCAGAAGGCTAAAGGAATCATTTGGCCCTTTTGTGATGTGGCTGGTGTCTTCATGGCAGGATGGATGGTTGCCCACCTGAGTGAAATGTTTCCTTCTGTTTTAGCCTACAGTCCCAAACAAGTTACTAGCAAGTTGAAACTGTAATTCTATTTATCTGAGAGGTTTTCGTGTGGGGACAGACAAAGGCTAGAGATTTGGAGACTCATAGTGGTTAGCCCAAGAATTTTGTAAATCAAGGGTTCACTGTGTCAAGATTTACAACCTTCCTTAAAATACTCCCATGGGTAATACACAGAAAAAGGGAGGGAACAGACACACCTATTTATGTTTGTAATTGTTAGTCCTGATGCTTTGACACCAAGAAACACTCCTTGGGCTTGTAACAGGAGGATGAGTACAAAGAGGTGAAACTTCACGCTTTGTTCTGAGTCACAGCACAGGTGAGAATCTCCTGAGTCACCAAGTGTTGTCTTTGGCTATCAGAGAAAATTGCTTATCAACTTGTTCATTATCTTATCCCAGCTCCACTTTGCCATCCATCATAGGAGGCTGATCTGAAAAACAATCTGAGGGTCGGCCTCTGATTTCCATCCAACACATACCACTAGCCAGACAATAAGAGCACCTAAACTTCTGGCACTGCCTATGGCAATATCCAGGGACAGCATTGTCACTCAGAGGTGACAATGTTGAGTTTCCTCCAAATCTCTTGTTTCAACCGCAAAAACTTGCGTTTTGTCTGCTCCATACCTTTCAAACCATCCTCCCCCAACCAGCAGACTGCCTTCCAAATCTGTGCTCCTGTCTCAGCTGCTGCCTAATTTCCAGTGACTGCCACAAGGGATAATTACTGTCATCGCCAGTAGTGTCTTGGGCATCCTTTAAGTCCCTCCCTTCTTTTGCCCAGCCTAGAGCACAATTATTCTCATCTGGACATGCAGCAGCCAGATTTGGAGCACCTTGGCCATGGGAGCAGGCTGGAGGGGAGCCTTGCTCATCTCTGTGGCAGTGCATGCTTAAAGAGCATCAAGGCCAGCATGAGAAAGCCTTGTAAAGAAAAAAAAAAGGAGAAGAAGAAGGTTAAAACAAACTTCTTTGGCTCTCCATTTGCACAGTGAAGACAAGTAAGGACATCAGAACTGTTTGCTAAAGCTCTTTTTGCAGTGGTGGACTTGAAATGACATGTTCTGCCTTCACCTCCCAAGCTCCTGAGGGCACTTGGGAACCGTGGTGCTTGCAGGAATGAGTCCTTTAAAGGTTCAAAGAAAGTGGAAAGAATTCTTCTTCACTTACATTTCCACCTCCTCCTGCTGAAGCAACTCAAAGCTTGCTCTGGAATCAGCAACAGGAGTGTAATTAACACAAAGAATCAAACCAGGATAGTTCTGAGGAGGAAACGTGGCTTCAGGCATCGTGGTGGACTATCACCTCTGATATCTAATATTAGTTTACACAGAATATCACACAGATCCTATACATGTTTTGGAATAGGATGGTTTGTTCTAATGTAGTAAACATTGCTACAGCTGGTGTACCAGCTTGGATTAATTTTGGAAATTTGGCTTGATATTCATCAACATTGTGTCATCAAAACAGCATCAGTCTGAGCTGTGTTTGTTGGTAGCTTACTGCATAAAAAAACCTCAGAAGTCTGATATTAATTTTGACTAAAGGATTGATTCTTTTGGGAATTTTTTTAAATTTAGCTTACTTTCATGGACATCATCCCAAAGCAAAATATCTATTTCAGCTTCCTTTTCCTGGTCTATTTTTTCCAAATTTTAGAATAATAGAATTTTGAAAGGAAAAATTTGAACTTTCATCCAAAGCATCTAAACATGACATTTTAGATATTTAATTTCTATTTTTTAGTGCATGAAAATAGTTAAAAATGACAAATTTGAGAGTTTAAAGAGATCTGCAAAGCCCTGAGATCTGATTTATTTTGTAGTGAGTAATCCATTTGTACCAGAACTGGTCTGGTTATATTGTAAATACAGTAGCTGCTTTGCTATTAAAAACAGTAGTACAGCTAATGTAAAGCTAATGTAATCCAAAGAGATTCTTTCAAGTCACTATCCAAACAGAGAGGCCGGCTTTGAAGGTTATCAGATGAGAGATCACAGAGGACCAAACCAAGTCACAGATGACTGGGCTTGTATGAGGGCTCCTCCGCATTTACTCTCCTGGCTTTTAGAGTCCCTGCCAAGTCAAACAGAAACATAAAGACTTTTTGACAGCCTGTGAAAAACGTTTTGAAGGCAGAGAAATGCCAAATAACACAGTGCCTCCGCCTTATGCTCCTGCCACTAAAAATGTGACCTGTGTCTTGTTACAACTCTACAGGTGTTTCAGTTTTCTAATGTAGGGGTGCTTCATTTTACCTGTATTAGTATAATGAAAATGTAGGCTGGCCTAGCAAAAAAAAAAAAAAGAATGAACTAACATGTGGGAGATGTTTAAAAAGGGATTGCTTGTGTTGTCAGTCTCACAGAGCTTGATCATCATGCTTCCTTCTTACCCCATAGCTATGGTAACTAGGACTATTATCCACCACTGGCAAACAAAAAATATATGAATTAATATCCCTCAAAGGGCAATTCCTATCAGGCTTTGGGACTGACAAAATACTATATAGATGCAAATAGTAGGCATCTAGAACATTTACTCACATGAAATTAAGCTCAGCATGAAGCAGCTGGTCTGGGCAACAGAAAGCCTCTCTTTGAGCTTTAGGGCAGCCAGTGTATTTCTACTGTCACAAGAGATTAAGAAATACACTGTGCTGTCCTAGGGAGCTGAATCGGCAGAAAACACTGGGCTGAGACGCTGGTGATGAGACATTCAGTATCAGTTCTTGGGTAGAAAATGCCCCTCGGGCTAGGGCTGGGCTGCTCCAAACCTCCTTGGCAAGGAGACAGGAGGCACAGTCATCCAGCACTTGGTGCTGGGGAGCAGCTCCTCTGCAATCGCTTGAGGGCAGTGAGACAGCTGGCAGAGAAGCCATCACACCACCGAAATTAAATTTACAGGCTGCTTTCCCATGGCTGTGCTGGGACATAGCAGGGTGCTTTATAATTATGTTTAAGGAGCCTCCGCCCTCTTGCCCTAATTTCCAATTAAAGTTGTACCCTTCCCAGGAGAGATTGCAAACATCCTACGAGCAGGGGGAGGAGGCCAGGAGGGACCATTCTGTGTAAATCAGGAGTATACAGCAATCCGGAGAAGTTACTTTTATGCCACAACCAGCTTCTGCTCAGCCCTGTCACCTAAAAAATTTTCACTTCTGGACTTACTGACGGTGTATTTAAAGCCAAAAGGAAAAATGGACAACGAGAGGAATGGAAATGTGGTGGGAACAAAAGGAGAGGGGGAAAGAGACAGAGCAGCAAAGCAGTGGGAAAAGTGCAGTGGTTCAGTCTGGATGCTATTCCTATTGTCAGGCAACTGTGACTGTCTAGAGTGAAGTGCTAGGCTGGATGTATCAGTAAGAGGTATCCTTTTACTAGTTTGTTTTCCTAACCATACCTAGATGTTAGACAGTGTCTTCTCCCTAGGACTCCTCTCTTTACCTCTACCTCATCCAAGGTACAAATTTTGCACCTAGAAACCAATGTTGTTCAGTAATCTTGATCTTTTGAACGGTAGAACATCAAAACAACTAATGGTATTTTAATATACTTTTTCACTTAAGTTTTGTGAACAATCTCCTAGTTTTTATAAACCACTGCAGGTTTTTATATATATTTTTCAAGTGTTGGCAACTTCTGATTCCAATCCAGAGTTTGTAAGATCTACATTTTCATCTCCAAAAACTTGTAAATAGAAATTTCCTGGTGGTTTTAAATGACTAGTAACTGCTCTGAATGCCAAATGATGCAGAGGAAACTTGTGGTTAGACTTGTGATGGAGGCTTGCAGCACCTGCTTTAACAAGGAAGAAAGGTGCATATAGCTGCTAAGAACCCTCTGTTTCATTACATCTGAAAAGGTCTTCCTCCCCTTACGGGTTATGTTACTCGGTCAGTAGGTTGCAGCTGTGAAGGAAACGTCTCTTACCAAACACACAGATCTTCCTCTGACATTCTCTCTGTCTCCTCCTCCTCCTCCTTCTTTGCATCCTCATTTGCTCACAACTCTGTGGCATCCATCCTTTTCATGTGGGTTTAATTAAGGAAAGACCATAATCTCATGAGTGCCATTTAAAGCAACAACATTGCCCATTGTAATAATAATAATAATAATAATAATAATAATAATTTAATATTTTCTATAGGATGCTAAAAGGATATTTCTCTCTTCTTCTATGTAATAGTTTCCTTTTAATTTTAATAGTCATTGTTCCATCAACTGTGACACATCAAATGTGTTACTATCAACAAATATTACTTATATAATTAGAGATTTATGGGCTTGTATTGAACTCTTTACCAGCCTGCTTCTGCTTCTAGATGTTGCATTTTTCTTGTTTATTTTTGCAGTTGATAAGAGCCTGCATAGCCATTAAAACTGAAAATGAAAGAAAAAAATCATATAGTAACCTTTCCCACTTGGAAATCAGATCTGGACAAAATAAGACTGTAACACTCCATTTGCAGACTTAGGCACTTAGTTATAATATTCTTTTTAGTCTTGTAGAACAACAAAAGCAATGCTTAATGAAATGAAATATTTAATCTCATCAAAACAAAAGGATTTATGAAAAATGCTTCAGTAAATCCTTAGTTTATGATTCTAAATAACTTTTCCAATTTTTTTTTTATCTCACAACAGATGGAAATATAAAAACATTAAAACATAAATAGTAGAAATTTCTTCATTGATCCCTGTCAATGGAATTTTTAGGGATCAATTTTATGGAAGTTTTGATTGTGGTGAATAACTATGACTTAGTTTTCAGTAAAGAACTTCTGTACAGGAAAAAGAAATGTAAGTGTGGAAAAGATAAATGCTGCTGCAGTTACATGTAACGAAATGAAGAGGTGGAAGAAATTACCATCCTGGAAGGACAGTGAATGTCTTGTCCATTTGAAGAACGAGGACCAAACCTCTTTGTGTAGGTCAGACACCACCTTAAAGTGAAGCCATGCTCAGCACCATCTGCACTGCTTGCACCTGGCACATCGGACTCCTTAGGTCTGTATGGGGAAAAGTCTTGGGACAAGGCTGTAGGGGGCACACAGCTGGATCCAGGGACAAAGGGACAAAGCTGAACCCAGATCTGCCTCTTTCTTTGGAGTGGGAGGTGTTGCAACATGACCAGTTTATCACCGATGTGGCTGCTTCTGCTGAAGATAATAAGTTGTGAAGCACTGGCTTCTTCTTCAGTCCAGGCTGGCATCCACGACATTTCCTTTGCTCCCTGTGTAGTACAAGATGGATTACAAGCAAAGAGAAGACTATTAATTGTACAATTAGCAAATTACATATGTTGAAATGTTACTAATTCAGTAACAACTTTTACAGCAGCACAAACAAGGAGCCATTTCTCACATAAAAGACAAAGCTTTTACTCTTAGCTCTTCAGGAGTTATTAATGTTAAAGTTTTTTCTAGCTACCCTGGACTAAAAAGTGGACTGAGTAATTATCAGCTGCTCTAACTGGAAATCTTTCAGCCATCAATCAAGAAAGATGTGAGAACAAAGGACAAATGCACATGCTCTAGACAAGCGTCATTCCAGTTTCAATTAGTTAATATTAACCCACATTTTTATCTGCTCTTGTCTCATTACACTAGAAATCCTCTGAGAACAGAAACTCAGGACAACTTGTCCTTCCAAAAAATGACTTTTCCTAGGTATTTTAGTGAAGAAAACCCTGAAACCACACAGAAATTATAAAATAGGATCAGGAGTTTGTTTTTTTTCTTAACTTTTATTTTCCCCTAGAAAATGCAGAGTGACTGTGACTGGTGAACTACAGAAGAAGCAAGTCATGCTGATAAAGAGGCCATCCTGAGAGTCTTTCATAAGAAAAATGTGACAGTGAGGGACCAGCTCAAGAAAAGTTTGAAATGGCAGCTAATCCTAATGTGAAATGCCAAAATTCCAAGTACCAAAAGGGTTTGCTCTTAATGTTATTTTTCAGTTGCCTCTTATTACTGCTGCAGCTTATGGCTCACGTGGGTGTACTGTGGGGAAAGACTTTAGTGAGCTGAATGTGCAACTTGGGCTTTCAGTGTTACAGTTAGCTTCAGAAAAGTCATCATCTTTCAGTGGTTTGTTGTGGTGAGAGTTTAAGAGGAAAGGGAACCCACGGGGGCTTGACCTTAGCTGTTATTTTATTAAGTGGAAACCTCAATTTTGCCTACACAGGGATAGGAGGATAGCATGTCCAACAACCCAGTGAGTGCAGGAACAGTGCTGGAATCCTGCACTGCCACTTACTTCCCCCAAACATGTGTTTCTATGTAAAATAGGGATAGCTACCTTCTGAAGAGTTGTTAAAAGGCTGCATATTTGAAAGGTACACTGAAACTGTGGATGTTTTTGAAATTAACTGATTTCTAAAGCTGGCAAACAATCTGAGTCTATTGTTCCCCAGGATGCCAACACAGCCACTCCTCAAATGCAACATCCAAGGCAACAAAACCAACACCCTGATCTGAAAAGAAAGGAAGAAGCTGCTTTCCTTCCTCTTAGTCTTCTCTGTCATGGCATATCAATTTGCTTACATCAGACACCAATTGAAGCAAGTGAAGCAACACTGCCTTTTATGTTCTTTCCCATGTTTTAGAGAGAGTAATTGTGACAGCTGAAAATAACTTCATTAGAAGCATATTCAAAATAGCAAGAATATTTTCAATATTTCAACTTTTCTGGATGATTCTGAGCAGCCTGAAAACTGTTTGGGAGATGTGTACGTTCTGGCAGAAACCAGCATCACTTCTTTTTGCAGACCTGGTTAAAAGTTCAAGCTCTTCATTGCTAGAGAGGTTGAATCCTACCCCTCTGTAATCAGCAGCAGTGGTGCAGCGCCCCAAGGATGCCAGAATAACAATCCTTGTGGCATTAACAGTGCTAGTGTTGTCATTCCCCTCCCATTTTATGGCACAGCAGTGATTACGCCGGCTGTCTTGGAAGTTGTGGCGTGGCAGATGTTGGTTTGTTCTGGTAACTGAGCAACACATTGCTGCTGCATGGGGGGATGATGAATCATGAGGGTGTTGTTCAGGCTTAGCAGGATTTGGCTTGGGGAAAGCACTAAACAAAGAAGCCCAACAAATCTTGTACAAATCCAAGAAAACACTAATGTTGTCATTGTCCAGGTCAGGGACCAGCCTGTGCAATAAACTACAGTCTATCCACAGGAAAAAATCTCCTGGCTTCACAGTCAGAGGTGCCAGGTAGCCAAGTAGTGACCAGAAAACAAATTATATTTTGTGTGTGTGTGGAGATGAATATAGAGAGACTAACAGGATCCAGCCAACAGCTTTTGGCAGAACAGCATCTTTAATGGATTTTAGGGCTTTTGCAAGAATTAGAAGCTTTGAAATTTAGTACCAATTTGAGAAACTTATACAGATTTAAAGAATGGATTCCTTAAATCATTCTTCCTTTTAATTTTAATCAGATTTACGAGAGTTTAATAGTCCATAGTAAGCATTATGCAAATATTCTTATTTCCTGCTAATAAAAGAGGAAATAATGAATGGCAGGGCTGTCTCAGTTACATAGCTTGCTAAGTCTGGCAGATAAACAAGCAAACCAACTCATGAAATGCAATTTTTGAGTGATTATGTGTGTAAATCTATAATTTTATTAATGGGAAGCTGTGCAAATAGTGATACATTTGGTTTCACTTATATGTGAGCTGTGGCAAATCTCTTCACCATGGAGCCTCCAGGTAAGAATATAGAAGTTGACTGAAAACTTATCCTTTACACCATGTTTCATGGGTCTGTATCTCAAACCACAAATTTTATTGTTCCTTTTTAAACATAAATCAGCCTTGACTGAATTTGAGCCCAGACATTTAGCACTCCCTATTCTAAATTGAATTTGCTTGAACCATAAGGATTTCTGTTCATATCAGAAGCTCTCTGATTTGCAGGTGTTCTCATTTGCCAATACTAGAAAAAAAAAAATTAACACAAAAATGAGATGAGACTAGAGTTCTTGCTTTCCCAGAACCTGGCAGAGACTGTGGCAGTCTTTCAAACCTGCAGAGATGAATCTACTTCCAGTTAAATTTCTTCTTACTCCCTTCTCTAGTTGTCATTGCCTACTGTCATAGATTATACCTTACTGATTTGCCAGCAGAGTGACTTGTCTTAGTGTTCCCTACCTTGTTTCAAACACAGTCAGTCAAAATATTTCAACCTTTTTTCCACCAAGTCTTTAATTTCCTCTGATTTAATTTCCTCTGAATCAGCTTAGTTGATTTATAGTAACATGAATTAGAAAATGCTTTTGCAACTGTGATGTTAACAGAACAGCTGTGAAAGAAAAAAGTAGCTGAGAATCACTTTTTCTACTGTCACTGGACCCAGAGGAGAACCCCTGTCATTACATTATGAAGTGCATCTCTGAAAGCTTCTCTAGCTGGGCCCTACCATGTTTTCATCAAGGTCTTTGGCAAGCCCTTCTTTAAGAATATGTGAATGTGATTATATTTTTCAAATTACACAATTCTTTATCTGCTTCCTTAAAAATCTCACAGACCTCCCTTAGAAACTCTTCTATAAGGTGACAATATAAAGCAATCCTCTGTAGCTCACACATACAGCTTATGCTCCATTAATGCTTTCTCTGATTTCAAAGCACAAATCCATTGCACCCTGGGGGAAAATAAAGATACCAGAGCACATAAATGGTCAAGATCTTTTCAAGTGGACATGTAAGCTATCTACAGGAACGCAGGGTCTTCTGGCTTTACCAGTATTTATAACATAACCCAAACTAACAAAGTAAAACCAAGACCTTTTGTCTATATTAATATTCTATTGTGTACAACAGATCTATATTTGGTTTGGGCATTCTGTCATTCTAAGAAAAATTCTCCTTTGATTCAGAGAGCCAAAATTGTTTTCCATGAGTCCCAAAACCACAAATGCAGTTAATTGATTGGCACTATCAGAAGGAAGGATTTGACTGAGCTGAAGCAACTTTTCTACCTCTCTCCTTTCTTAAATCAGGAGTTGGAGCACACTACCAAAGCAGTTTTGGGCAAGATTGCATTATTGCTTCTTATGCTGTACCTGCTGGTGAACAAAGGCAGGATCGTATCTTCCACCACCACTGCCATTTGGGTTCATTTCACATTAAATAAGTGTGTGGAAACATGAAAATAAGGAAAGTTAGGAAGAGACCTTTGACATAGATCTGAAATAAAAACTTAGGTGCAGTGCAGCCTCCTTTGACAGTCAATAATTTTCTAGTTGTCAGAATCTGAGGAAAATCATCTCCCCTGAAGGGTTGAGCCCTGATTGAGCAACTTTGGCACAGATACCTGAGAGAGGTTAACCAATCTATATGTCTGTCTCATTTTCTCTTAATTCATACATCACTGTAAGTGATCTCAGATTTCAAGGCTGTAAGGGTCTTATGACTACAGTCTGCCTCTTGCACCACACAACAAATGTTATTTTTTAATGAGTAAAATGTCAATAATGCCAAACTCAGCCTTTACAGTCAGATCACTTTTTCAGCTTTTTAAATACTTACTCTTTTGAAGAATTAATAGGACAAAATAAACAAAAACAAGAACAAACAAATTCTCTTTGCTTATTCTAATCCCTGGATCATCTTAAGGTGGGAAGAAAGTGCTGCTCAGACATCACAGCTTTTTTCCCATACTGCTGAGTTGGGATCAGCTTGAGACTGAGTTCTTATACAGATCTGGGCCTTATGATCCAATGCCTTGCTGAGACCTCTTAACCCAGAGAAGCCCACATAGGCCCAGGATTTCCTCTCCTGGAACAAGCTGGGGGTGACACTCTGAGGATCAGGAATTGCCAGGAAGGAGGGATGAGTCTCCATTAATTCTGTAGGGAAGGGGCTCAGTTGTTAGCCTCCAGCAGACCTTGGGCATAGAGGGCCATAAAACAAAGGCAGAACTGATAAGATTTGGTTTCAGTGCCTTCACTGAGAAAATTTTAACAAGTCACTTGTCCTCTGTTTTCTAAAGTTATAAGCTGTAAGACTGGAATAAATTTTTCTCTAAGAGATGAAAAGGCAGACCCCATTAAGCATAACCAATCTTACGGATGGAATTTCCCATTCATTCCACAAGAAAATCCCTAAAACCCACTCAGTGCCCCTGCCATAGACATTACAGTTAGTAGAGGACAGTGCACATAAGAGAAAGAATGAACTGCAGCTTTCAGAAAGGTTACCACACTTACTGGCACTGCTACCACCTGATAGCAGTACCAGCAACCTTCAGGTGCAAATTTGTTATTAGAGAGGCCTATAAGCCAACCTTCTGCAGCTATGACAGACTACCAACAGACCTATTCCACTCTGTGCACATTTCTCTTTTATAGCACAAAATAGTCAAAGACAGGTTTAGAAGCACTTTTCACTAGGAAGACTCATAAATTCAGCTCCAGCTTACCGTGCTCTGGAGTTCTTTGAAATTTATCCTGAACAAATCTAGGTAAACAATAATTAGCTGTGCATGGGTGTAGGTCTTAATCAGAAGGCACAAAGGACTAATATTTATTAATCCTCTTGGACCAGGCAATTTTATCTTTCTTGTAGAAAGGACTTTCAATGGCTCTCCTAAAAATATCTCACAAGAATCTCAAGGATCTTATCCTTTGGAAACTACTCTGGAAGAGGCAGTCTTCTTTTTAGCTTGAATATAAACAGCCAGAATAGTAGCTTCTAAAGTTAACTTAGAGGTGTCAAAGACCTGCTTTAGGTATTTTGCTCATTTTTCTGTTTTTTTGGGTTTTTTTTTATTTTGTATTTGGTCTTTTGGAGCTTTTTTGGTGGGTTTTTTTTGTTTGTTGGTTTTTTTGTTTGGTTTGGGTTTTGTTTTTTACAACTTGATTTGCTTGTTCAAACTATGAGAACAGCTTGAGCCTTTCTATATTGTGGCAAAGAGGGAGGACTTTGCACTTGTATCAGCATTTTGCAAGTAAGAAGTTGGTTATTGTGTAGGAAAAATAATAATTTGTTATGTAAAGCTATAACAACTTTAAAATTGGTGAGTCGTCCCATGTTAAACTGTGTTGAGGATCACAATTTTTGATGATGTGGCTGGTTGATTTCTGAATTTATACTTCTCTTAGTTTTTGGAAAGCAATCTTAGCTTTCTTTGTTATTAGTGGCTACACTGGCCCATTTTTATTTCATTTCTAGAGACGTAGTTTTTGTAGTAAGGAGGTTGTAATCCCTGCCAGGGATTATCTGGCAAACTATAAGCATCTGCTCTCAGCTTGTTTCCTCAATGGCCAGGGCCAATTTGATCTTGTGGCTATAAAGGTGTGCTGATTTTTGGAGAAAGAAGGGCTGTAAACTGCAGATGGTCTGATGGTCTTAGGGAGCCTTTTAAGACTTTCAGCCTCAGCATTTAAAAATTTAGTTGGAAATCCAGAAAAATTCCTAGAAGGTTCCAGCAGCCAGTCATTACTGAATAGTCTTATGTCCCTTTTGGCATTAAACTGCAGCAATGTTGGATCAAGAATTTGAAATAAGGGCACAGCATTTCACATGGATAAGACTGAAATTCAGTCTCACAGACATTTGTATGCCTCTTGTTCATTTCTTTATTTTGGAGCTGATCATAATTTATGAGTTGACATAACAGAAGATTTCTTTGAAAATAAGGGAGAAAACACAGACTTTTAAACAGAGATTTGCAAACGTTTCCTAATCTTATTCATTTTTAAGACAATTGGGCTCCCAGTTCCCTTCAGATCCTTTGAGAAGCCTGCTTCCACTGCTACAATTTTAGACCATTTCTATATAATATTTGGGCCATATGCATTTTAACTGTCTTGTAAGCTCTAAATATTTCATTCACTGCTCTTATAGAAAGTTTTAGCCTTTTTCAATGGACATATGCCTGAAACAGCTTACACTGGACTTTTAATAAGAAACGTAGAAGACTCAATGGTAGGATGAGTTTGACGTTTAGGAGTAAGTTTGGTAAACAGCTCAGATTTCATTGTTCTATAAGATGGGATTACTTCCTTGTGTGTCAACAAAATCACTTCTTCCCCCATGTAGGAAAGGGTGACAGAAATGTTGTAGTGACAGACAGTGGCTTCTCTGCCTCCTTTGGTAGTAGATGGTTTTTGTTGTCAGGGC
Organism: Thryothorus ludovicianus; assembly: GCA_013397245.1. Lineage (NCBI taxonomy): Eukaryota > Metazoa > Chordata > Aves > Passeriformes > Certhiidae > Thryothorus > Thryothorus ludovicianus. The sequence continues at coordinate 400,530 of VZTB01001066.1, forward strand.
CTAGGTTGCAGGTCTCATGACCTGAGTGCTTTTTGAACGTGAACATGGTGATCAAGAAGGCTGAAAGTTCCAGAGGCCTAAAACCTGCAAACAGAGTTATTGTGAGTAATATGTCTAAATTTGACCTAAAGCACACAGCAAAACCTCAATTGATTTGAGGCAGCAGCAGACCAACACACAGAGCTGTGATATCATCAATCAACTGTTTAGATGGACAAACGTACAGAAATCTCCTTATCCATATATTCTCTGACACATTTTCCAGTGTAGGATCCTGCTCAAAAGTGCTAGACCCTCAGGCTGAAACCAAGGCTCAATTTCTCAATTCTAGTTTCAAGTGAGTTAACAGTGAATCATTTAATGGACTGGCCAAGTCCTGTCATCATGCACCGCTTGGAAGACATGTGTCCACATTGTTTACAAGATTTACACATTTGCAACAGGTGAGAGCATTGTTTCCCTCTTCCACGTCACATTAAAATGACACTGTTTGCACATTTAGAACTATTGAGATTTTGCAGGTAAGGGAAGTTACAAGGCCATTCTACAATCTACTTTTATTCAGCAGATTAGAAAAGGGAAGGTTCAATTTTCCAAGCTTGGTGATGCAGAACGTGTTGCGTGTTCGTGTGTGAGGGAGAGTGACCTGTAAGGGTGCAAACACACGGAGAGTGATGTGGTCAGACTGGTGCTGCAAACGAGGAGCTTGCATTAGGTGGTGGGAGAGAGCCATGCTCAATAGGAATGCTGACTGCACTATTTATCAGAGGAAGAAAAGTGGTTTATGCAGTTCGGTGTCGCTGAGGTGAAATAACAGAAGTAAAAATCACAGAATCATAGAGTGGTTTGACATAGATCTGTTGGAGCAGGCCTAGAGGAGGATCATGAAGGTGATCAGGAGGCTGGAAACACCTCTCCTTGGAGGAAAGGCTGAGACAGTTGGGGCTATTCAGCCTGGAGAAGGCTCCAGAGACACCTCACTGGGGCTTTCCAGTAGTTAAAGGAAGCTTGTAAAAAAGAGGGAGAACAACTTTTTCATGAGCATGTAGTGCTAGGACAAGGTCCAGGGTGGTTTTAAACACTGCATCTCTCTGCCAGGCAGCCCTTAGGCTTCCTCCTGAGATGGGGACACTGAGGAAGAATAAAGGTAAGTAAAACAGCAAAGCAAGAGATGGAAGGGATGTGCCCTGGTCTCAGAGATCAGCACGCCTTGCATGTCTTAGGGATTCTGTCTAAGATTCTGTCTTTTCTCTAAGTGCTAGCTATACATTTAAGAACTGGTACACAGACATGTTTATGTGCATATATTTGTGTTCATGGACAAGACTGACAATAATTCCGTTTCCTGGCTCTCTCCCTTCTCTGCCACATGAGCATCTTCATCACTGTGTGGCAGAATTTGCCACCTCTGCAGACCAGTGGGATGTGAAGTAATGAAATTCAGCATGAGAGAAAAGTGCTATGGCCATGTATTTTGTGGGAGACAGCTGAACCTCAGGCTCCCTGGGCATTGTGACAACCCTACCTGCTGGAGCCTGTCAAAAAACAAGGTACTTACGGTATTTAGAAACCTTCAGGAACTGAGAGCAGCTGAACATGTGTACTTCATTCTGACAAGGCATCATTTATTACCGATGTCTTTTTAATATCTCCATCTTTCTGCCCAGTATTGAAGAGAGAGAGGAGAACATTTGAGTAAACTGCAGGAAAAAGCATACCAAAAGCTTGCAAAATTACAGACCTCAGAATAAAATCACTTAATGTGTTGTGCTCCCTGCGTTAGGGATAAAGTAGTTACCTAAGTGATTCCTTTCCAACCAATGCAAGAACGACATTAATCATGTCTAATGATACAATTTCAGCTTGTATAGACACATTCTGGCTCCTGTCCAGTTACTGAAAATCTTAACCATGTCATAACCCCATTTTGATTATCTGTTGCTCAGAGAATCAGCTTCAGACATCCCAAAAGGCACAAAAGAAGCATGAGCAAATACTGCCAGGTACTGCTTTTATTCTAAAAGCATGTTAAGAACCATGATGGAGATCTCCATCTCTATTGGATACATCCATTCCTCTGGAGCAGGTGTCTTCTTCAGCTATGACCTCTGACAGGAGCTCTGTGCTAGTCCTGGGGCAAGGAGACGGTACCATTTCTGTCGAGTCCCTATGGCAAACAAAAGCCATTGACTTGGGAAGAAGGGTCATTGCTTGTGTGCTTGCAGGAGGGGCAGTGAGCTGTTAGAGACCCATGTTTACGGCTGATTAACAAATTGTTTGGTAAGGCAGCATGGCATTAAGGAGTTAATCATAATCGAGGCAGAGATTAATATCTATTTGTAGCAACTCCAACCAGCTTAATTTGCTTCCATTGGCTTTGTGACAGAGTGAATCTGCCAACTGAAGCCATGAGAAGCCTGCTCCACCCAAACTGGGGTGGTTTCAGACAGAAAGCACCTGTCAATCCGCCTGTCCTGCCTCACTGCATGCACAGAAAGCAGAAATCAGGAACAGCTCTCCAACTCCCAGGCTCCTTTGCGCTGAGGCAACTACCCATGATTATATCCTTGGTGGAAGCTGATGTGTCCTCAAATTGGTTGGGCATGTTCACAGGTTGAAGAAAAGATAAAGCGGCTTTTTAAAGATAAAGTGATTTGAGATTAGTTTCTGCCTCTGTTTGTTGGAGCCATACTCACAGCACGCTGCCTCGCCCCAGTGCAGGAGGGAGAACAGGATCAAAGGGATACCTGCAAAGAGTTGCAACTCCACACTGAAATACTGTTTCCTCATCTCACATCTCTGGCAGTCACACTCCACTGCCCTAACTCTGGAGTTAGGCCAGACTCAGGAAAGGAACAAGGTGGCCTGGATTTGGCAATGGGGATCAATTTGTGCACCTACGCATCTCTATGGAAAAGATTTGCAGAAGTGTGTCCACTGTAGCAGTTATCTTTCAAAGAGAATACAGTATCACCAATTTGTACACTAATTTATTTCTCATCTCTCCAAACTGCAGGTTATAATAAAGGAGCTGATTTACAGCATACCACAGCAATGGGAGAAGTGGGAAAGTACCTATATGTTGCATTAGAAGCAACAAGGGTGGTTGAACCTGCAGGGGAACTTCTAGTACATTGGATGAAGTAACACAGATTGGAATTTGACAAAAAACCCGTATTACTTCCTTTGCCTGAAGAAATTCGTGATGGTGACCCTAAGGGCTTACTCTGCATGAAAAGCCGTGATCTTCCTATTATGGTTAAATCAGTCATTCACCAAATTAATTTGAATACTTTTCCCACGCAAGGCCTTATCTGCTTTAGGACAGTGGCCTTGAAAGACTTAATTCTGATTAAGATGTTTGTTAGAGAAATAATTACTTCAGGCTTCCAGCTCAGAGTCCTTGATATTAGCTCTGATACGAAAGTGGAGCAAATGCTTACAAGCAAACCGCAGGCATAAACATACTGAAGGATTGTGAATTTATGTGATAGTGTCAAGCCCACAGTGACTCCAAGCCATCACAGTGAAGCACTTAAATGGTGAGCTGCTCTTTGAAGGTGTCCCAGACTGCAGTAAGTGCCACTTTCAGCTTTTGTGGAAATAGTTACTGAATTCTGAGTGACACCATGGGGAGATATGCCATGCAAAATGACATGTTTTCTTTTTTTTTTTTTTTTTTATGTGAGATCATAGAATGGTTTGGGTTGGAAAGGACCTTAAAGTTCATCCAGTTCCAAGTACCCTACCATGGGCACGGACACTTTCCACGAGACCAGATTGCTCAAAGCTCCATCCAACCTGGCCTTGAACACTTACAGGGATGGCCCATCCACAACTGAGCAAACTGTGCCTCCCCACCCTCAAAGTAAAGAATTTCTTCCTTATATCTAACCTAATCTTTCTTCCTATATCTAACCTTTTAGTTTGAAGCCATTCCCCTTTGTCCATTCCCCATGCCCTTGCAAGAAGTCCCTCTCCAGCTCTGTTGTAGGTCCCCTTTAGGTACTGGAAGGGTGCTGTAAGGTCTCCCCAGAGCTTTCTCTTTCTTCCCCTGGCTGAACAACCCCAGCTCTCTTACCCTGTCTTCACAGAAGACAGACTCCATCCCTCTGATCTTTGTGGCCTTTCTCTGAACTCACTCCAACAGGTTCATGGTCTTCTTATGTGGCAGGCTTCAGAGCGGGATGCACTGCTCCAGAGTGGAGTGGAGCACAGGGGAAGAATCCCCTCTCTGGCCTTGCTGGCTATGCTGCTTTTGACACAGTCCAGGACATGTCTGGCTTTCTGGGCTGCAAGCACACATTGTTCAGGTCATATCAAGCTTTTCCCCAACACCCCCAAGTCCTGCTCAGGGCTGCCCTCAACCCATTTTTCACCCAGCCTGTACTTGCGCCTAGGGCTGCCCTGAGCCACAAGCAGGACCTCGCACTTGGCCTTGTTGAACGTCATGAGGTTCACATGTCAAGGCTGTAAGGTCCCTCTGGAATTACCGCTGTTTCACACCTGCTTCTTTTTAGATGACAAAGTAATGTTTCCTTTGGCCAGTGCTACAGAGTCGGCAAACCTTTAGGCTGGACACAAGAAAGCAGCCATGCAGAAAAGGAGGGCTGGGCTGGGCCTGTGAGAAAATGCTCCAGTGGCCAAGAGAAGGAGCAGAGGAGGAGAGGGAGGCGGAGAGGAGAAGGGAGAGGAAGGGAAAGGAGATGACGGGGAGGGAGAGAGAGGACAAGGCCTGCCTGTCTCTGCCGGAGGACGGAGCAGCGCAGTCCCACAGCCGTGGAGCGCCCAGTGCAGCGGCCCCNGGGCCGGCCTCCGCGCCAAGGCAAAGGCGGGACAAAGGCTGGCAGGTGCCTTTCCGCTTTGGGCAATGGGCCCTTGGGGAGCTGTTCCTTGGCTGCGCCTTTCCCACGGCACAGGGGAGTGCGCAGAGCTTTTCGCTGCCCTGTGCCGCGTCAGGCGGCACGAGAGGCCGGGCCGGGCCGGGCCGTGAGGCTCCGGTGGCCGCGGCAGGAGCAGGAGCGGCTCTCGCGCTCCTCCGTGGTGGCCACCGAGCTCCCGAGCGGCGATCCCGGCTTCGCTGCCCTCCTCTGCCGAAAAGAAGGGACTAGCAGCAGCCAGGAAACAGCTTGGGAACTGCCTTGCATTGCCACAACCTACTCGTGCGAAACTTGGGACAGGGTCCCAGAAGTGCCTTGGGCTTAAAGCTAGGCCTTCCCCCGATGGGGACAGACACGTGGATTGGTGACCTGTCCCCAGGATGAGGAAGATGCCATAGTCGGTGCAGGTGAAGAGCCCACTGCAGCTGAACCTTGACCTCAGAGGGGCTGTGGGCTGTGACCCCTCTCCCCGCTTTGGGCTGTAGCTTTTTTCAGGAGCTGAGCGCACACACAGAGACCTGTGGGGTCCTTGCCCAGCCAGCCCTATAATACCTGAAAGCTCAGTGACACTAAACAGCACAAAAATAAAAGAACTTTCAACGTGAAGGCCCTGGACCCTTCCTTCTCACTGGAAATCTTGTTGTAAAGGTCATACTGTATCAGTACTATGTTCTTAGGATTGTATGATGTTCTCAGCTCAGTACAATTGTAACTGTTTATTTCCCATTGCAGGAATAATATTCATGCTCATTTGCAATCTAAGAAAAGGCTGACAATGAAACAAATGGCTGATGTGATACAGGAGGTTAAACCAGAGAACTGGAATGCTTCCTCCAAGCCTAGATTTCTACATTCTTCTCACAAGCCATATAATCCATATATATAAATCCATATGTTCTCCTATGTTAATAACATGTGCCTGAAAGGGCTTGTCTTCATGATGTGTCTATATTCTGCTAAAAATGGATTTGGCTCATTAGTATGCATCCATATTAAGATGCTGATTTCTTTCTCTAGACAGGTTGCCGCTCAAGGTAGAGCAAACTGCACTGCCATGAGAAGGCACACGTAGCTGTTTCATTTTATTTATGATACTTTAAGATCTAGACTGCAGTGCATGTCCCTGGTTAAAACAAACAGCATTAAGAGATGGCGTGGACAGTCCTGCCTCCTTTCACACGTTGCTCTGGGGCGCTACAGCTTTGTGGAGCCCCTAAACAGCTCCTCCAGCACATAGGCAGTGGAGCACTGGGGACCTATGGCAGGACATGAGTGACCACAGCTGCTGTTCCTTTTGTCCTGCTGAAATACACCCACTCCTCATGCTGCCATCCTCTGCATGATTTGATTGTTGTCAGATATTACTGCAGTTTCTTCTGCAACTCCTTTTAATTATTTCATGATTTGACTATTAGCCAAATAGGAAGTGTTCTCATATGGCCTGTTTTGGATGTGTGAAGTAATTTGTATGAAATAAAGCTGTTAAATACTTGTGTTCTTTTTTATTTGTTTTCGGGCATTTCTTTAAGACTTTAGAATAAACATTTCTCTGAACCAAAGTGGAAATGCTGAAATAGCTTAAGAATTTTTTTGAAAATAAGTAACAAAGTATTTTATTTAGGGAATGAACCCATTATGTGTAAAAGAAAAGGATCAAAAGTACACCAGGATGCTAAGTGTTTGTGTATGGGGTTTTTTATAGCTATGTATTCCATAAATACTGAATTATTACAAGGAGCAATAGAACCGTTGCCATTTCTGTCAGGCATTACCCATTTGGTATTAAGGGCATTCAGTGACCTTACTATCGCCTTTTTTTTAGAAAGCCTGGCAATAGCCACAAGTAGAGATGGCCAAGCGGCCAAGGGGGCCAAGACTTCCAGGGCAATTCTACATGAGGTGTGCCTCGTCTTCTTGTGCCCCGTCATTCTCTTGGTCTTCTGTTGGCAGTTTTTTTTTGAAAACTAAACAAGAGGTAGCCACTAGATGGCTGTAATCACCAACAAAAGGCCACATGTGCCTTCTTATTCTGCTATAACCCGTATTAAAGATGCAGTATCGTTTTTATTAAATCAGTTCATCTTTTCACTGTAAAATTAATGTGGACAGGCCAAAGAGGCAGGACAATGTACCCTGATGAAGTTCTTCACAAAACCAGCTTGAGCAGGACAGCTTGGACAGCGTGGAGCTTGAGCATGTAGTCCTGAGCTGTCCCCTAGTGCAAGACTCAGCCTGATCCTAATGGAGCTCAAGGATAACATTTCCTGCCAGAACTATGGGGAAACAACCCTGACTCAGTTTGAGATGCTGCTAGAAATCCCAGATATGGAGCACTGCTCTGTCAATGGCTGTGCCAGCCATACTTCTGGGTGGCAGGGGAAGGGTAATGCAAAAGTATGACATCCCTGCCCCGTCCCACAAAGGAGAAGCCCTTGGATGCCAAAAGAAGGCTGTGGTGGGTTAATCTTGGCTAACAGCCAAATATCTACCCAGCTGCTCACTCCCTCTTCCCTCTCCTCCTTCTCCTATAGGACACAGGGAGAAAATAGGATGAGAAAGATCTTGGGCCAGGATGTCACCAGACAGGGACAGTGCTTGCTAATTGCTGTTATGGGCAAAACAGACTACTTAAGGGAAAACCAATGTAATTTATTGTCATCTAAAATAGTGAAAATAAAAAGAATAACATTAAAACAACACACTTCCTCTCCACTTCTCCATTCTCAACTGAACTCCCTCAATCCAGACTCTTCTACCCACTCCAAATGGCGTAGAGTGGCAGGGGTGGATATGATTAGTACGGAGTGGTTTCTTTCTGCTAATCCTTCCTCCTCTGCTCCATTGATTTGCCCATGAACTAATTGCAGTTGCTGACAGGAAAAATCTGCTCTGAGGTGGGCTCTCTACAAGCTGCAGTCCTGCCGGAATATTCATGTGCTCTAGTGTGCATCCTCCATGGGCTGCTGGCCAGCTGCATGGGCTCCCATATGGAGCTCCAATATTCCACCTCTTTCCCCTTTCTCTGGCATTCATGTTCCCTCTGCTGCTTCTCTCTCATTTTTGCCTCCTCCTTAGTCTCTACTCCCTCTAGAAACCATGGAAAAGAAATACCTAATGTGTCTACTTGGTTGTGAACCTTCTGTCAATGATCAGCTGTGAAGGACCTGCCCTTGGGTGCACTGGAAATGGCTCACGACACTTCTACATTTCTACATTTCTATGGGAGCAGCCTGGGCACATCTAGAATTTCTTCCCTGCCTCTGAGAGGGTGTGCAGAACTGGTACTCTGCCCTATTTGAAAATGTTGATCATTCCATAAGGGAAATATAGCATGCAGAGCAAGAAACATTGCATATTAATAATTGGCTTGTTTCTATTATGATTTAAACACCAAATTCTTATGTTAAAAATCCTAGAGAAAGCAAAATAAAAATCACTAAGAGGGGCTGAAGAATTTCCCAAAAAATTTTGAAGTTTTTGAAACCTGAATATTGAACTTTAGATGAGTGATATTTAACTTTAGATAAGTGATTAAAAATTCAGAAGAAGAACTCTAGGCCTGCAATTACTCTAGCTTAGATTCACACAGAAATTTCTCTTTAACAAAAATCTGTAGCTTCAGTGTTATTTTTTTTAAATGAGGCTCTTAGGCAGATCATCTAATTATGTCATGAGAGTCTCACTTCTTGTGAAATAGTATTTTGGCAGAATTAACATGATTTTGGGAATATTGCTTTGATAGCATTGCTTCTTTTTAACTCTGAAGTGTTGTGTCAGGTTTTTCTCAACCACTTCAGATGAGATTTACTTTTCTAATGCATTTTCTTCCTGACTACGTGCTTTTTAGATTTGTTATGATACCCAGACTGATTTCACAAGCAGAATGTGTAAACCTGGCTTCACAGACAGACAAGAGGAAAATCCATCATTGACTCCATTACAGGAAGTGTTTTCCATCTATGATCCCTTAACCTCCTTCATTCTTGGTCAGGCAACTGAATTTCTTGTTTTAAGGATTTTTTTTCCTTATAAAACAGCTGTTTTATTTCTACATAGATTCAAAAAAGGAGAGTAATTTTCTTTTTTTAAAAATAGAAAATCTTTAACAGTTCCTTGTACATCTAAAATGTGGAAATTGTGGATTCATGTTAGGAAAGGAGTCAAAGTTCAAGCCAGTTCTGTCTGAGCTGAAGCAATGCTGCATCCCAACTGCCGAGCATTAAGATGAGTGGCCAGTGATAGGAAATTTTCGCTTCTGTATCTGATAAAATCTTTAAACTAGGTTCCTATTTCTTGACATAAAACAGTAAAATGTAAGCAGTCGGTACAGCACTGAGTTAATCACTGGAGTTTTCTGGAAGAATACTGTGGACCACAAACCTTCTCTGCCCAGAAAGGCTGAGTTCCTGTGTGGGAACTCTGATGTGCACTGCCAGGGTTAAGAAGAAACAGTGATGGAGAATAGCAGGCAGGCCAGGCAATAGCTACTGAAATAACTGACCCACAGACAGGGATTGCTGTATCTTGTTGACCATGACAATTATCTTCAAAATCTTGTCTCAAATTCCCTGTTGAAGACAATAGTGTTTCTTCTTATGTCTTTTCTCTGCTCCAGCAGTGAGATTTGGATTTACATTACTAGCTACAATATTCAAAATAAAACTACTGAGGTCTACAGTGAGATTTATCTGAGGCTGAAGTAGTTTAATCAAAGTTTTACCTTCATCTTAGTCTTTCAGTAAAAAGAAGACTCTTTCTCCAGGGTATCTCATGTAAACTGGCAACTACAAATTAATTTACAAAACTTAATTAAAATTGTGCAAAACTCTTTTAAACGTTTCTTTATCAATGTCATGCCAATATAAATCAGAATCAAATTCAAAGTATGCAAATAAAATGTTACCCAAGCATACTCTAGAGACTTTTTGTACACTGCGTGGTGATTTGTTTATTAACTTTTTTGTCCATTTCTGTCAATTGCCGGTAAATGTTCCAAGTTCTGTCTGTCGTTTCTAATAACAGGAGCAAGAGTCATGCAAATTTGAAAAAAAAAACAAACATAGTTGCAGCCTTCTAAAATGGGGAAATGATGGATTTCTTAACAGGCTGTCAACGTAATCTTGCATCTCTGTTTAGTCAGTCCTGGATGAAACTGCCCATTGTGACACCAAACAGAAAATGAGTTGTGATTACGAGCATCCCTTTAGTGCTTGTCAGCTATGAGTCTGGTTCTGGCCATCTTCTCTTATAGAAACATTGTACTTTCAAGAGGTGAGAGTGGGTTGTTTTCTGCCCCAGCACTAGAAGATGGGATGAGGTATGCATATATAATATACATTTATATAGAATATCTCTAACACCTGGTCTAATCTATTAAAATGGTTTGCAGAGCAGTTATACTAGGAGTGCCATTTAAAAAACACCAAAAATTGAAACATTGACAAGTTAAATTACTTGTCTAGATTACATAGGTAAATTGTGGGAGACCTAAGAACTGCCACACATTTCCCCAAACTCACAAAATCATCATATTCATGGACAGACATCTAGGAAGGATTCATCTAAATGCTAAATTCCTTGGAAACTGATTTCCAATGTTTATTTCCTCTCTCCGTAAAATGAATACTTTGTTCACCTTTTCCTTCTTTCTCTCTGTGGCTTAAAGATGCTGCAGCAGCTGTACTGGCTTCTTGTGGATACATACTGCTTGTTCTGCATTCTTTTAGCAGCTGTCATCCATACCCAGCACCAAATGTTTATATGAAGTTATTATTATTTTGCTAAAAATATGACACATAACCTCAAGAATGAACACTTCAAAAAGCAAGCTGTCAGATACTGATTTTAAAGGCTCAGGACTGCTCATCTGGAACTAAGGGTGCCACGAGGTCAAGTACTTCCCCTTATTCAACCACACACAATACTCCTGGCTGCGCTGTATTTGTAGTTTTAAGCATTTTCTATCTTTGGTATCAGATTATTCCATCAACAATCAAGGTTTGAAGTGAAGAGAAAGCTTTATTTGGAAAGCTTGTGGTCTTAGCCAAGGCACTGGCTTGCTACTTGAAACTAGATTTTAGCAGACTTCAAGCTGCAAGTAAAGCTGGGTTAGTTCTGTATGTTTTTCTGTAAGTGGGTGAAGGTGACATCTTCCTAAGGAAAAGGATGTCAAATTGTAAAACTGCAAGCTGAGTGGCAGAGTGTAGCTGTGGGGTTTTCTAGGACCTTCTTTATGGAAGAGCTGAAGTGTGCTGACAAGCAACATCTTGCCTGGCTTGTGATGTCCCTTGGGATGGTAACAGTATTAGTGTCCCTTTGGGTCACTTCAGTCTCAGCACTGAAATTTGCATGAAATTTAAGAAGAGATTCCTCTCTGATCTCCTCCTTTGCTGTTTTAATCAATGAGTGAAGATGCTTAGGTAAATGTGCCTTCTTCTGCTGTGCTGGTAACCCAGACCACAGAGTGATAGATTTGAACCTGAGGATTTCCAAGTGACTGCTCACTGGGAAAGCTGTCACTGACTGTCTGCCTACTTCAAGATGACCACAGTGCAGTCCATAAATTAAGTGCTCAGGGAAGTATGGGTTGTTTACCTGATTCACATAGAGTGCATCATCCCTCTTTTTTGCTTTTAGAAAGAAACATGGGTAAAATTTCTCATGAAACTCTGAAGATCAAGCTGTAGGCCCCATTCTGTATCTTGCTCATTGCTGTAGTATGTGAATATTTTATTGAACTCTATAATGCATGATGGCTGCTAAAGCCTGTGGTATTTTCTTCTGCTTTTAGCTGACACTGGAAAGACATGGAGAACATTATTGAAGAGGGAGGTGAAATTTACAAATAGTAGCTATGTTACTTCTCAAGCCAAACAAAACCCAAACAAACAAACAAACTGAAAAAGGCATAGTTAAATGTCAGGAAGTGGTTCTTAAGGGAATAATTCTCCTAAGGTCTTGTGCCATTTTTAGCCTTGACTGTATCAGCAGAGCACAGCAGCTCTCGAAGGACGTGTGTGGGCTGCTGGCTCCATGGGGCATGTGCAAACACACTGCACAGTCTGAGTGAAGAGGGAGAGAGGGCACCTGCATGCCTCTGGGGAGGGGATGCCTCAGAAAAGGTAGGTATAAAAGATGTCTGGAGAGGATTACAGCGGACTAGATTGTTTCTCTTGGAAGTCTAGAGGTTTACTTCTTCCATTGCCCATTATATAGCAAAGTTCCCTGGTTTTGTTATGATTAGAAATAAAACCTTCTCTAGTGTCAGAGTGGCTGCAGTGCTCGTTGTTCTGGCTAGCAAGGAACAAGGTGAAGTTGTACAGTCACATCACGTTCTCTGAAACAGACAGTGCAGTGGGACAGTGTGAGAGCCAGCCCTGCCCTACCCAGCTGAGATGGAGCCCCTTCTGTCTGTCCCATGTGGGGCAAAGGAATGGATGCAGCTCATCTGGGGCCAGTTGTTCCAGGGGGCTTTGCATGGCTCTTTCCAGAAGATGAACGTGCCTTCAGCCCTTTCCACTGGAAAGAATTGCAGGGGAAAAGTGCAAATGGCTCAGCTCTGCACAAGCAAAAGATTGGGTGTGCTCCCAAATGCATGGTGAAAAAAAGATACAACTGGGTAGGCTGCTAATCTCTTGGTGGAAACATTTCTTAATTATGCAACAGGCAGCCTTAAATAACCTCCTGGAAGGCGGCAAACGCTTCTTCCTTTTTGCTGCCACGCCTGCTTAAAGAGAAGCACTGAGATGTAGCAGAGACAGGCAGCCACTGTGAAGTTCTGTGGGCTTCCCAGAGCAGCTGTGGAGCACGGGCTGTGCCAGCAAGGATGGATGGTGGAAAGCCAGGTGTTTGGGACAGGGCTGCTTGTGGCTGGCCATGGGGCAAAGTGCTCATTTGCAGAGGGGAAGATGAAATGCAGCAGGCAGGCAGGCCAGCTGCTGGCCAAGCAGGCAGGAGAAGGCTGTGACAAGCAAGGGGGAGGCAAAGGAAAAAAAAAAAAAGGCTAAGAGGAACTAGGAAGGAGAATCTGCCCACTAGGAAACTTATTTTAGCTGCCAGTAAGACAACTCTCACTACACAGCAGCAGCTGTGCCAACCACAGGCGCTGCCCTGATGCCTGAGCTGGCTCAGCATTCTGAGCACACCCAGCCTCTGCCATTGGAAAGCAGCATCATGGGGACATGGAGATGCCAGAGCAGAGGGGAGACCATGCACACAGCAAAGCTCTGGAGGTCTACCAGCCTCTGGAAGACAGTGGAGTAGTGGGAACTGAAGGTATCATTTGAGGACATCAGATGAGTGTGCAGGATGTGCTGCTCCAGTCAAAAGCCTGCTTCCCGTCTGACATCTTCTGGCCACAATCACTTTTGAAAGTACCTGTGACATTTTGAAAAAATATGACAATATATTCATGTTACTTGGAGAGATGTGGCTGGAGATAAGAGTTGTTGTTTCTAACAACTCATCATGAACTGAAATAAAGAATAACTGAGACTTATATGTGAGTGCTTCCATCTAAGGTACATAGAAGCATGAAAAGTACTTAGATAAAGTGTCTGAGGAACTAGAACTATTTTCACATGGGAAAGAAAGAGGTTGCACAAACCATTATATACTTCCAGCTTAGATTTTCAGTAGAGAGGTTTTAAGGAGGAAAGACATCCTAATTTTGCAGAATCTGTTTTTAAAACATCCGTCTATGGAAATCCTATACTTTGGACATAAAAAAGCAAAGCAACAGAAATCAGAATAAACCTCTCAGTCTAGCAAAAATCTGCACAATCTACTAAACCCTCTCTTGTGATGACAAGCCACATGAAATCTCTGCAGATAAGCCATTACTAGTGGCTAGTTTCCCCTGTGTCTTACTGAGAAGAGGTGGGGAAGAATATGCGTAATTAATACCCAGGGGAAAAGTAGGGAACATCTGGTGAAGTAATCCCCCATTACACTGAAGTGGGTATTGATCAGATGAAATAAAATATGCTTTTGTAGCAATATTCCTCTGGAGAGAGTCCAAACAAAGTAGCAGGGGAGCTGTGATGTGGGCTGGTGGAACATCATCTCACCCGTTTCTTTATGCCTGGAGGGGCAGAGGAGGTGGGACAGGGGGAGATCTGATGAGAGGAGCCCATGCACTGCTATGCTGATGGGCATGAAGGCAGACTCATATAATCTGGGTGAGTATTTAAGGGTAAATTTTCAAATTAAGTTTTTCACATGGTCTTTGATTAAGGTAGAAGTAGGAGGACTAAAGTGAATATTTGAAGGCTGGAAAAAAATCACCTACAAGAGAAGTTTCTGGGTGTGGTGTGACTTTTCCTGTTTCTTACTGTTATTTAGTGAGAAGATGGCTTTGTAATGCAGTTATTATCTTTATGTGATAAACTTAGCTCTGGTGAAAAGGTAAATAATGTTGTAAGCAAGACCTCATTTTCCTGTTATCAATTTCTTTGGTAAAGTAACATAATGTTAGTTATGGAGGAAGGCAAGGTACAATGCAAATATACCCTGTTCTCTTATCCCGCCTTTCAGTAATATTGTGTTATGCCAGGTAAGGACTTAAGGTTTTGACATTATGTACAGTGATATTGGAAAAAGCTTATGTTGCCTTGACAGAGATGACTTTACAATGGTCATATGCAGGCTGCAAAAAACTCCATAAAAACAACAAAGTAACAAAACTATCTGCTTGCTTTCTTCACCCTGAGCAGAATTTTCCAGGAAAAATTACTTCTGCAAAATGTTGTCTCTTAAATTTGTAATTACAGTTCCCTTGAAATTTCAAAGCCTGCAATTATTCAGGGCACAGATATCCTGGTTCATTTGCTGTGAGCAAGGCTAAGAACAGCTCTGCACCTTGGTCTGCCCCAAGTGACTGGTGCAGTGTAAATGTGTCCATCCACACTCATGCCTCAAGCTCTCTAGAGAATCTTTGTGAAAAGAGCTGAATTGATGAACCAGATTTTAATAGCAAAAAAGCTCGTTTATTTTGGGTGACTGGGATGATGCCAGTGATTAGAAACTAAGATCTAACTTATGCTTCACTGAATATTTTGGATTGGGATGAATGGATAGGTTGGTCAGGAGAAACATTGCTGAGGTTTTTCTTCCTCCCATGCTGGAAACACTCTTGTTTGAGACTTTCTGAGACATAAGCTTTCAAAATTCACAGAAAATGTGATAAAACCTGAAAAAAACCCAAAAAAACAATCCAGCAGATTCAGCCAAGATTGTGTTTTTGGAAGCATCAGACAAAGAGATTTCAAGAGATTTTGCCATATACCTTAAAGACCGTGGGCTGTTATTTTGTGTGGTATGGGGGGAACTGATGGAGGCTTCTTTGAGCTTGGGGTGAAAATAGGATTCAATGAGCTGACTTTCCCAGTTTTCCATACTGCTTTGAGCCCAAGGGGATTGCCCTGCACCTTGCAGCAGAGTGTTGCTGGACATCTACAGATGCCCTGACCTGCCTAAGTACCCTGCCAGGAAATGCCTCAGCTTACAAACACGGGGATTTCAGAGTAAAGTGGCAGTGCTGTTTTTTGCTGGTGTACAAAATGCATGGAGATGAGGAAAAAAAGGGAAGTCTTGCCAAAGGTGAGGTGGCAGCTGCACCATCATACTGCCTAAACACCTGGACACTGCTGTGAACCCCTGGCTAGTTCATCTAGATTCTGCCCAGCAGTCTGCTCTGGGAGACAACAGGCACTGTTTTTGTAACTAACTCTTTTTATGCAGGCAGTACGGTAATCTCATGTGGTCACAGGTGGGAAACCCCCTCTTTGCACACCACCTTGTAAAAGCACCACTCAGACTCTCCCCAGACAGAGCCTCCAAAGGGGAAAATTTATCTTCGGACTTTTGGGGCATGAATCTGATGAGGAAAAATGTCCCTGAGATATCCTTAGTCCTTCAAGCTGCAACCTAAAGTCCTTGGAGCTGAGAGCGACAGGACACTCCAAAAGGATGTTTCTCTGGAGTTAAAGTCTTAACAGACTTCCCTTGGATTATGTCCCCAGCCAGCCCCAACATCAGCCCACCACTGAGTGGGGCCAGGGTGTGTTTCTTTCCCAGAGAAAGAAATACTCCCTGTAGAAGAAGGGTTTTTCATTTCTCCTCTGGGAACTGGCTATCCTATGCTCTGTCCAGGTGAGCTGCCACATATCCTACCTGCTGTGGCAGCACCACGCCTGGGATCCTGCCAGGAAGGATTGCTGATGGGACTCATGACATCTGAACACAGCCCAAACGTGGGCTCACAAAGAGGCTTGGTGCTGGACAAGGAGAACATAGCAACCTATCTCGGGATTCAGCAAGTGTAGACAAGTGTAGGTGTGTCCATGCTGATTTCTAGTCACCCTGGAGCACCCCATAGCATAGAGGCTCAGGCTAGTTGGTCTGTAAATTTATAATTTTTTATTTCTTTTCGTTAGAAAAAGAAAAATATTTCATTTCTTCTTAAGCTTTTTTTCTCCTCCTGCATATAACCTGGTACAACACAGCAGTTGTGTAGAATTAAAAATAAAAAGCATCACATTTTGCAGACTGAGGGAGCAAAAGGTCCTTCCCTTGTCTGTGCTGGAGCAGCTCAGCAGAGGAGTTGCATGGATGGCGCAGACATGTAGGAGTGGGGAACTTCTTGCATTGCCACATAATGCCAAAACTTGACGGTTGAACCCTAACCCAGCACCCTGTGTGTCATCCATTTGTTCTTCTGACATCTGACTTGTTTTCAGCATGAACATGTCTCTCCCACATAGAGGGATTGAAACTCCCTGAAGTGTAACTTCAGATTCCAGGGGATAGGGTGGTTTGCACCTTTTCCACAGAGGTATGTAAAGCATTTTGCCTAATATGAAACTTTTTCACGGGTTTAACTTTGCTTATTTTTCTTGTGGATTAGATAGATACACTGGAGCTACTAATGATTAATGACACTGAAGAGCCTTTATACTTCCTAGTTATCTTCCTAGGTAAATTTTTTTCTGAAGCCAAAATTTCCTGAAGCTCAGAACTGAAGGTCAATGGACTGTGTAAAATGATTAGACTTTTCAAATGAATTTGGCTTTGTCAGAACATGAATATTAGTACAAGGATGAGTTTAGGACCATTTTGTATCTCTTCCCAAATCTGAATTGTGCCCACATGGAGGGAAATCTAAAAGCAATAAAAGATCTTTATAATCCAATTAATAATACTCATTATCCTTTGGAGATAATAAAATTCTAAGCATAAAGGGAGAAAATGTTCGGCAAACATCTTGGTTCTCTATCTAACATATCCCTTATATAATAATTTAATGGAAATTATTGTTCATATCTGGTACAAGTAAATAACATCACTTCTTGAATATAACTTAAACCCACAAGTCCTACAAGAGTTGCTTGAAGAAGAAGAAAAGTCATTGTAATTCTATGTTAATTATTAGAAAACAAATTTTCTTTAATAAACCTGATTCAATGCTTTGCTGATATCAATTTCCAGCCTGGTTGATAAAAAAAAAAATACACATCGAGTTTTGTGAGGCATTTGTTTTGGTATTACAGAATGTTTGGACAGAAAAATCTAGGAACTCTTGCTGGCAAGAAACCCCATGCCCATTAAACTGAGAGCTGATACCCTGGCATAATTACTAATAGGTTTGCCATAAGAAATCTTTACCATATGACTTCTTTAGTTATTTTCGGCAGAGATCAGTGCCAGATTTGATCTCATTCTACATTTTCATCTCTGTCCTAGAAGAAAATATTAAGTCATTACTTAATATTTTTTGGTTCAAACCAAAGAGCCCAAGAAACTGGGAAAAATAAATGTGGATGAGGAAGAGGAATCAGACAGTATAAAATAGCTGGATTAGCAAGCTAGACCTGCTGAAACAAGTTCACTTTAATTCAGGAAAGTACAAATCCTGACAGCAAGAAAGAGAACTGGGGACACAGTAAGCAAATATCACAATATAAGCTCACAGTTATACAGGGGTAAAACTGTTTAAGGATGTCCTGGTAATCTAACAGAAAAGGTGTTTCTTGCCCCAGTATTTCTCATTCCTGAGGTGGTTTTTTTTTTCCATGCTCAGAATTTAGTAATTCTAAAACTTTTTACAGGTTCTTCTCAGGTCTCACTGAAATCACAATTTTACCTTTATTATTAATATTTTTCCACTACAAAGATTATGTCAGTAAATCAATAAAGAAACAGATAAAAGCCAGCTAGATGAACTTATCACTTCACTTCCTTGTTCATGCCACAGTGGTTTATTCTCATCTCCCTTGATAACCTTGAAAACCTCAGAGTAAACAAGTGGGTCTTCTATTTGCTCCTATTTGTAACATTAATCACCGTAAGCCGGATACAAATTTCCTGGTACATCTCAACTGTATTGTGATTCAAAGAAGCTGAACACTGATCTGCAGCCAGCTTCAAGTGGTGTACAAAAAATTGTGACTCAGTACTTTTCCTTGAGTTGAAAAAAAATCAGATTTTTGTCAGAAAAGAAACTGATAATGGAGCCGGGTAGATCTTTGACGTGATTCCATCAACTGCAGAGGAAAACCCTATTTTCCTGAATGCATTATTAATGCATGTGGAAGATATATTGGTTTTGGTGACTGCCTTGCTGTTAACAATTATTCCAAACAGCTCTGTCCTGATACATCTCCATTTGTTCTGATTTTCTACACTGAGAACTTGTTGGCCCTAAACTAGGAATTTTTTGAGAATTCAAATACATTTCTAGAACACTATTAAAAATCAAAGAAATGGTAATGAAGTAATGATAATGAATTCATTAATATTTAGGTGTTGTCCAGTGCAGATACATGCATGTGGTTCCACATGTTCCCTTTGGGCAAGTTTCATTTTGATTCCTCTATATCCCATGAAGTACCTGAAAGAAAACAAGACAAAGTTACTTCAGAAAAATGGAAATGTCTCCAAAAAGTGAGACTCAGTTGATCCCAAAGTTATGGGATTGTAAGTATGCAATGAGTACATTCTCAATGCAGATAGAAATAATTATTGTTATTTAAATATCAGACTTTCCACCTCACAATGTCAATGCATGTTGTAATCATAAATTAATTTAATTTCATAACTACTGAGGAGACCTAAGTGCTATTTCTCCAATTTTATTCAGAACAAATATAAATGAAAAAAGTGAGAAGTTAATTACCCAGAAATCTAAGGCATTTCAATGCCTAACACCCATTGATTTCAGGAAGCTCTTGGTGCCATAAGTTTTGAGTGGCTCTGTCATTTGCCACATCAAACTGATTAGTCAAGTCAGGAATGTTTATTGCCTTGATTTTCTAACTTTCTCCAAGAGGAAACATCTCCTTAGAAATGGGTTGTGACATTCAACTTGTCAAACGTGATACCTTTACGGTGTAAGCATCTGCATTTGGACTAATCCCCTGGACACTTCTTGTAGTCAAGGAAGCGTAAGACAACAGAGAGGAATTCCACCCTGTGTCTGCTCTGCAAAAGCCAAATACCAAAACATAACCTACCCCAGCTGTGGTCATCCACTTACCCTTGATATACAGAGATTCACTGGAAAAAATTACAAAACATATCCAGGGGATTTCCACACAGGCCTTGATGTTATCTTTCACGTTCTAATTCAGTTTTGGAATAAAGTACTCATTTTTACTTTTTCTTGTGTCTACTTGCCTCTACTTCAACCAGCTCAAAACAAAGACATTTTAAACATTTACTGGCTCCACATGCCTATAAACTTATCGTTTTCTCATTTTTATGATGTCTCTTATGTGCTGTGATTATTTTCCATTTATTTTAGACTTTTCTGGATTAACTTTATCTGCTGATGATATTCATCATTGCAGTATTAAAATAAAGATTTAGTCAATCTTTTATGTATTAGCAAGTATTTTTAAATAGTTTATGTTTTTTCTGGCTGGGGAAAAATAAATCACTACATGATCTGGCTAGACTTTTTTTGGAACCGAAAATATTTAGTTACACCCTGAATTACAACAGAAAAAGCATACTGATAAAGGATTAAGCAAAAACACACCTCTGGCAGCTATAATACAGATTATTACAGACTGAAATTTCATTGTCGATGAGGAGAAAAGAGATACAACCTACCCATAACTGCTGTGTTTGCCACTGGACTTCATTGAGAGCTTTATTTGAAGTTATTTACAAATAGGAAGTGCTGTTAACTCAGAATAAATATTGTGAAATTAGAAAGGTCAGCACTTTGCAGAGCATGGCTTGACTTCTGCATTTCTACAGATAAATCCATCTGCAAGACAAAGAAGGCAAGCATAAAGGAGGAGCCCTAGGAGCTAGAAATTTTCAAGAAGCTGCATTTGTGACCCTCACCTTTTCCAAAGTCTCAGGGAATAGGAGTGATGTCCTGGGAGCTGGCTCAACAGTGGGAGCAAATGAAGATGCACCTAGACCACCATGACAGTGGGAAAACAGGGGTGCAGAAACCTCATTGCACCCTGAAATGCAATCACAGGTACCTTGGAAAGTTGGCTAAAGCTGGAAATGCTGTGTCATCTATTTAGCACATGCAGATGTGGAAAATATAACAAAGCTCTGCACATTAAAGATCATACCGTTCCTGATCCCAGCTGATGGCAAGTTTCTCTTCTAGGAGGAGAGAGTGAGCTTGTATCAGAGGACAAACATGTGGCAGTGAGATAACTCAGCATTGTGGATGGAAATCAACTCAGTGTGCATGGGCACAAACAAACCAAATCCTCAGAAAAAAATCTTCACACTCTGAGGAGGACTCAGTGTATCATGGTGCCCAGAATGCAGCACCTTTGCAGAGATGAGCAAAGATAAAGGTCTGATGCAACACCAAACTATCTGAACTGAAAGTTGGTTAATTAATTCATGAAAGCCCGGTAACAAGAAATTCTGCCTTGATAGGTCCTCTCTGCTGAGTGCACAAAAGAAAATGTGAGAGGAAGAAATTCTGGTGATGAATATGTTAAATTTGACATTCGTATAGACTTCGGTTTGGCCGGGCCTGATAGGGTTTAGCTACATGTGTTGTGTGAGTAATGGATTTTGAACTTTAATGGTGCACATTCCTGATATGACTCAAATGCACAGGAGTGCCAGCAAACACTGCAGGCTTTCCTGCCTCCAAGCACCTGACCTGGCACCAGCCTTCAAAGAGAAGGGCTCTGCCAGCAGTTATCATTTATTGTTCTGCCACAACTGCCCAAACTTCCCTTTTTTAAAAAAAGTCTCTGGAATGATGACTTTTCTTTTAGGCAAATGTAGGCTGGTCTAGATATACCCATGATTGTGAAAAAGCATTGCAATATCATCCTTTTATTTTAGGTTGCACCTTAATAATACATAAAAGAACAGTAATGTGATCTCTTCCCACCAGAAAAAAATGAGCTTTGTCCTTATTGCAGGTAATAAGTTACAGGATAAATAAACTGTAATCTATCATGCTGAAATATCAGTTTGGCTACTTTTGTTGCCTTTTAAGTAGCTGTGCATTCTGGACCACAGCAAAGGCAAAAACAACTAGATCCCATTAAACAGTAGCAATCCATCAAGACATGCATCTATGACTTTTAACAACCGAGGCTTGCTCAGGTAGGCATGCCTTTGTGGCATGAGGGTACCAACAGCAGAAATGTAAGGTGCATCTTTTCCCTCCAGAATGTATAAAAGGAAGTAAGAGACTATTTTTTAAACATTATCTAACCAAGATTTCCATCCTATTTATTCTACAGATTATCTCATTGCTCAGGGACTGGCTGAACATTGGTCAGTGGTGAGCAGTTGTATTGTGTATCATTTATTTTTCCTAAGCTTTATTCCTCTCTCTCTTTATTAAAATTACTATTACTATACTGTTGTTGTTGTTTTTGGTAGTAGTATTAGTATTAGTAGTAGTATATTTTACTTTGTTTCAGTTAATAAACTGTTCTTATCTCAACCAGGGAGTTATAATTTTTTTCTGATTCTCCTCCCCATCAAGAAGATGTGAGGAAGTGGAAGTGCATATTCTCACTCCAGAACATATAAAAGAAGTAAAAGACTATTTTTGTATAATAGCTGGCCAAATCCCCAGCAAAACACCTGGAGTAAAGTTGCAGAAGCAAATTGAATTATTACAGCTTTATATTAATACAAATGTTACTAGTGTTTGCAGCAAGACAAATTTTTTGCATCCAGCATCACTGCAGTTTACGCTCTTCTATCACCAGAGTCAAGCAACTGGAAATTAAATGAGTCCCCCAAAAAATAATGTTAGCATGCGGGATCTCTGAGCAGACAATCTCATGCTATACTTTGGTATGGTAATACTTCATGCTGTGGCCAAATTCTGCCCCACAGTGCTCAGCAGCATATCTGACAGAGATCAGTAAGAAAACCATTGTTTTCAAAGCACAAAGTACCATACTGAGTTGTGCTTCTCTTAGCAGATCCCCAGCTCACTGGCTTCGCTTTACATTGTAAATGAGAAGGGGATTTTGACTCCTTCTTGTCTTGTCACGACACCCAGTAGTGGCTCTTTTAAAAAACAGTTCTGGCTGGGAACTGCACTAACTCATGATGTGCATTTCTATGAGCTCATATGAATCCCTTGACATCAAGCCACAAACAGAGAACAAAACTGAAGATCCCCCTTCCCCGGTAATTCACCAGGGGAAATCTGAATTCCTGTCCAACACCATGTATGTGTACTAGACCTTAACTCAAAAAACAAAAATTAAAAGGTTGTGGGGAGTAAAACAGCTAAATCAGTAACAAAAAAGCATCATTGCTGTCAGAGATCGGGGTGGTGGGAGGGAGGAGAGTTTGCGTTCATAACATTCACTTTAGTGAGGCTGGAGGAGGGGGGCAGTCTGGATAGCATGCTGCAGACTGTCTTTCAGTATTAGACAGACGGAATTTCTTTGAAAATTAGGATTAGTACAAAAAGAAATCATCATAAAACTCCCAAGCAAAATTACCTGCTCTTATTTTATATTTGTCTTTGATGGATGGTATAAGAGGGGTTTTTTTTCAGTATAGATATATGTATATATATAGACAGGCTTTTTTCCAATTGACACTCATCTTGACAAATGGAGATGTAATCCCGTGGAGCTGGCCAGGTTTCCTACAGCAGCTGTTTGGTGGAAAAGGGCTGCAAGAACCCTTGGCAAGGGTGCTGGGCTGCCTGGGAGGTAGTGACTCTGACCGGACATCAGCAGCAGGCAGCTGCTGAAACCTGAGCAGACTCATTGAGCTGGCTTGACCACAGCTTGAAAAGTGGTAACATTTGTGTAGGCACAGGACTGGGCTGTGTGTCCTACTGCATTGAACAGCTAGGTGAATAACCCACCTGAGAGCTAGAGGCAGTCTTCTCCAAAATAACCACGGATGGTCAAGGAAAGAGGAGTTAATGAAACAGCAGCTCAAACTCCTCGTCTTTCTTACTATTCAGGTAGAACAACCCTTCTGAACCAGGCAAGGGTTGATGCTAAGAGTATTTATCACTGATGTGGGAGAAGGGTTCAGCACAGGAATGACTGAGCAGGTGTCATTTAGTCCATTGAATCCTCTCCCATCAGAGACAGGTTTGCTGCTCTGTGTGTTAGATGTGGGACCTGAGAAATGGAGCACTCCAATGCACTTTTAACTCCAGATTTTAAGGGGCCTTTGCAGTTTAATATAATCTGAAATTATAAGGTTTTTTCTTATTGTGTTTTTCTCTTTTGATGTGTGTATTACACTATAATCTCCCACTCAAGTATGCAGGATAAAATTATGCAGCCACTGCTGCCCTGTGGCTCTCATCTGAACAAACCACGCATTATATCACCATGATGAATGGTGATATAAAATTGTGCTCAGAGTGATTTTTTTGGGGATTTACACCCAAAACACATATTCAACATCTAAACTTGGGAAGTCTCCATGAATCCTCTCAAATACTGCCTTCAGCCCCAGAAGTCCTTCCTCTGTCTGTAAAATCACCAGGTACTGAGGATGTCTGTGGTGAGTCTGTGTGCCAGTTCTCACACATGGACTGCCATGTCTTGGTTCTACCAGATATCCCAGTTTACTCATTGCCTCCTAAACACACCTAGCGATGAGCAGGGTAAGTTTATAATTTTTGTTCGGTAGGTTTACAATCCTTTTGACATAGCTGCACAAAAGTCCCTGCTGTGCCTGTTGAGAAGAGCAGCTAAGCATCCAATATCCCAGTCCAACGTGGGAAAGATACCTCAGCACATCCCAGGAGCTTTGTTCTCATAATGGGGTCTTATTTTTGTGTGTTTATCCTAATCACTGAACTGCCCTTTCTCCTTTGCCTATCACTGGCAGTATAAAGGCCGTGGCTTCCAAATAAGAGTGGTTTAACTGACTTCAGATACCTTTGAGGAATGAGGTGGTAGAGATTAGGACAGTCTGCAGCAAGTGCAGGGACATCAGGATGAAAGACAGCTGGCAAAATGGCTATCAGGTCAGTAGCTCAGTGTTAGGTCTTTCAATCTAACACAGTACATGCTATTTCAGGACCCCAAACTTGTTAAGTGACCTAGTACTTCAGATCATGCCAAAGACTTGCCAGGCAGAGCACTGAAATATCAAAAGAAAAGTCTATATCCTCTGTACAGTGAAAATCCACTAAGTGATTTCTTCTCTATATCATATTATCTGTGAATTGAGTGGTTGCATACCTGAGAAATCCAGAAACATAGATAATATTCTTATCATCTTATATTCATCTGAAGTATCCCTTCCCCAAATAAAATGAATGTGTAAACCTGCAAAGCAATCCCTTCCTGCACTATACTACAAGGAATTCCAGTGTAATACAAGTAGTCATTAAGCCAATTGTTTCATATTGGGTTTAGCCTGGAGAGAAAGTGGTACAGGTGAGATCTTATCACACTCTACAACTACATGAAAGGGGGCTCTATCCAGAGGAGAGTCAGTCTGTTCTCCCAGGTAAAAGTGACACAACAAGAGGAAATGGCCTCAAATTGCAGCAGCGGAGTTTTAGATTAGGTAATAGGAAAAATTCCCTCACTGAAATGATTATCATGCATTGGAACAGCCTGCCCAGGAAAATGTTTGAGTCCCTATCCCTGGGAGTATTCAAAAAAGGTGTGGATGTGCACCTGAGGACATGGTTTAGTGGTATTAGGTTAACAGTGGGACTCAGTGGCCTTGGTGATTTCTCCCAATCTTAACAATTTTATGATTCTCTACTAGTTTTGCCTTTCTGCTAAGAAAAAAAATCTCTGGCTATCAAAGATACATGTCTTAGAAAAGAGCCTTCACTGAGAGAAATGGTCACAAAAAAGGAGACTCCAAATAAAAGTTCTCTCTTGCAGAACAGGAAGGAAAAATAGATGAACTTGAAGAGTTGACAGGGCAAAGAGCAGAAATCATCAAGAGGGTCAAAATCCCCTAGGGACATAAGGGAAATACCAAAGTATTTTTTAAAAATGGCCCCACTGTCTTCAATGTTCCCACACAAGTAAATCCCAAGAGACAGGCTGGGCACTCATTTACATGGGAGCTTCAGAATGAGACCAGCCTCATGTGACAAAAGGGTTATGAGTAATGAGCCCAAAGAACAGCAGAGAAGAATCAGTGGGATCTGTGGCATTCAATCTGAAATCCTTCCTCTCTGCAGAAGTCGCAGTTAGCGGCAAGTGGCGTAAATCAGCCTCCTGACACTGAGGAGGTCATGATGGAAGTTCTGCCTTTTCAGAGAGCACAGGCTGGTGGCTGCTGAGAGTGGGTGCCACCATGACCTGCCTGCATCTCCTGCTGCCTGGCTGTAGACATCCCTCCCAATCTCTGCCTGCTCTTTCACCACTGAGGTGTCTGCCTGGTGCAAAGTTCAGTGACTTGCAGGGATGTGTGAGTTGCATGAGCTGTAAAGAAAGGGTAAAGTGGGTACTAGTCAAGAGAGTCAGATTTTGCAAAAGAGCAATATGCTGTAGAGATGGGGTTGGTAGGTCCAGCAGGCTCTGCTCTGAGGGGCATAGGCTGACTTCTAGGTTGTATGCTCCAAAAGCAGAGGTAAGCTCTGTGAGTGCAGAAGGAGCTGGGCTTTGGATTAAAGAGTTAACCAGGACAGACAGCAACTGAGCTGAGAGGTCGGCCTTTTAGGAAAGTGTCCTTGACTGTACAGGGATATTTGCAGCCTTGACTCATGTTTTTCTTTCAGGTCACGAGCAGCACCTAAAAGCCATGATAGTGCACAGTATTGCCTGTCTAGGCAGAGGTCTGAAACACCTGAGTACCAGCACAGGAGTAATAGTGCAGAAATCCCCTGGCAAGGAGGCTTGGTTAGGCTGAGCTTGGGATGAGAAGAAAACACTGCTTTCATGTAGTTTTTCAAACAGCATTTGGCAACTTGCCCTTCATGAGCTACTGAGCAAGTCCGATGCCAAGGCTTCCCTGCTGTCCCTGGCAGAGGGAACGTTGTAGGCCTGGTCTGTGCCTTTGGGGCTGCACACACAGCTGTGAGGAGGTTGGAATCATGTGCTGCCATCATCACCTCCCAGGGTGGCACTCAAGCACCAGTTGTTAGGAATTCCTGAAATAACAGATGGATTAACACAGAAAGCCAAGGCAAGTCAGTATAGCTTAGGTTTTGTTGCACTCTGCTCCTGCACCAATCCATACTCTCCCATACTCGTTCTTCTGGGGACTGAAAATACTCTGCACTCACAGGAGCCAATTCCTTATGCCCAGGTCCTTCAACAGAACCAAGAGCCCTTCCTAGGAGAACACCCACTTACACAAGTTACTACCTCTTCAAAGCACCTGGCTACACCATCTGCACCAAGGAGCAATTTGTAACATGCTAAATGGTAGGGCTGAACAGGAAGGCTTCCTTCAGGGGGTGTCACATCCTCAACTGAGCTCTCTCACACAGACACAGAAATAACAAATTAAATCCTTCAATAATTTATTTCTTTATACAAGAGAAAGTTTTTCAATTATACATTTACTTTGTTTACTTTGTTGAAAGTTTGTAACTTTCAACACAGAGTAAATATATGTAAAAAATCCTAACTGTGCAAATTTCAAATTGCATTGTTTCAAATAATATAAATATTTTAATACGTTCACATTAAGATTCACAAAATATATAAAATTTAACAGAAATAAGTAATGAGTTAATTATTTTTCTTTTTAGAAACTGTTTCTTTTAGTAACTAGAAAAAAATTCTAAACTTGAGAAGCAAGTTAGAAGAGGTATCACCTCCAAAATCATAGCAGCAAAACGGATGCTGAAAACTTAAAAGGTGTAAAGAAGAGAAGCAGGTTAACAGGCACACTGGTAAAGCTGAGGTTGCTAAAGAAAGTACTGCAGATTGGGAAGTGGATACATAAAGTTCCAGAGTGAAATCCCAACCCTGAAGAACTCTTGTTACTGAGCTCCCAGCAGTTTGCATGGTAACAGAATCACATTAAGGATGACAGTGTGAAAGAAATGGGAAAGGAGGATGTGAACAACACACACATACTCCTGACAGTTACAGTGCAAGAGAGACAAGACTCAATCGCATTTCAGAAGTGAAGACAAAAGGCTTTGGGGTTTTTCTTGTCTGTTGGAGGTAATTCCTTCCATACAAGAGGGAAATGGCAGGATACATTTTCACCATCACATGCATTTCTTCTGTAACTTCTCTTTCCAGCTGACTTGGGATTTGGGAAAGGATCTAAATGCTGGTTAGGTTAAGCATGTTAAAGGAGCAGATCAGTGCTGGTCTTGTTCCTGGCTGTGGTTTGCTCTGCAAACACCGAACTGCTTGCTGTTATCACTGTAAATGCCCGCCAGAGCTCCTGCCCTGGTGAGCTCTGTAAGAACAGGAAGGACATGGGCAAACCAAACTATGTTTCTTCAGATGTCAATTGGAAGTTGCATCAGTCCTGGGTAATCCCATTCAGGAAGGATTTGCCCCTTACTGATGTATGCAAACATAAAATGGTCTTGCACTTCTGACAGTAGACATGGCTCCTTTCCTGGAAGAGGCAGGTATTGAGAAACAGGCAGAACTGGGAAGTTCTTTGGATTCAAATGCTTCACACTTCCTCCAGGGAAGTCCAAGAATTAAATATGGCATTGTAGGAGCTTAGTCATGAATGAGAGCTCTGTGCAGCAGGCAATGTGACCTTCTCAGCAGTCCTTGTATGCAGTGTTTAGAGGAAGTAGAAATTTATTCCCATTCTTGGGAATAAACATGATCTGAGCAGACAGCTTATGTTTCCCCCACCCTCCCGCTCCCAGGACTGTTGAGTGTTTTGGATTAGCACCATTTCAGTAAAAGAAGTATTTGGCATGGCTCTCTTGCTCCCCACTAGCCATAGATCTGTTTGAACTGGTAGCACTCATTGCAGTAGCCGTTGCACTTGGCATTGCCATAGTGATCACAGGCAGGGGCTCGGCAGCGCTGCTTGGGAGGCTCCTGTGCCGCCGTCTCCCTGGCACTCCCCGACGGTGCCAGCTGACCAAGGCGCCGGCACTCCGGGCACAGGTCATCACTTCTGCAGGCCAGGTTGTTTCTACACGAAGCCACAGCACACTGTCTCTTCTGGGTACTCAAAGCTGCTCGCTGCACATCTCTGTGCTGCCCTGTTCTCTTGAAAAATATTAAAAGACAATGTCAGTTGCTGTGCTGGCAGCACAAACAGCTTTTCATTTCCTTTTAACTCTGCTCATGGTTTGTATAGGTAACCACTTGGGGATTGTTCACAGGAACTTCTACGAAGTGCAATACCAAGACCCAAGTTGAGTTTTACCAAAGAAAATCGCAAATTCTTTCATTTCTTATGAATTTTTTTTTTTCATCTTTGGCAACCCTCAGTTCTAAAAGAAACCAAAGTAAAAAAAGCCTTACCTGGAACAAAGACAATCAGTGATGGACTCAAATCAAAAATGCAACTTGAACCCCTTGACACAGTTGCACAGCCTTAAGGGTACAAATGCAAATCCCTCCCCAATCAACAAACAACCTAGCTGTTGGTCCAATTGCTTCCACTGCAATTACTGGCAAAATCCCAGCTGAGGTAAAACTGAGCATGGCCATGACAACCCTAAATTGAGAATGACTCTTCATGAGCGCTGCTCAACTGCAGCGGAAAAAAAAATCATTATATGTTCTATGCTTGTCTTTCCATGATAATTAAGTTGCAGTAATTTGAAGATTTTCTAGTATGGATCCCAAGTTGCTCCCACAAGAGAAAAACACGCAGCGCTAAACAAGAGGAAGATTTTGAGAAGTCCACACTTACTTCTGTCTGTCTCACCAGATGTTCTTCTGTCCTCCTGGCTTCCTGGAATCGCTGGCTCTGGGCTATAATGAAGCAGTTCTGGCAGTACCCCTCGAGCATTGTGCTGCCCAGGGTGCCGCAGTCACGCCGCTGGCAGGACACGGTGTTACGGAAGCCAGCAGCAGAGCTCCCTGTCTGATCTGCTGCCGAAGACTTCCTCTGAGATCTCCTCTGGTGGCGTAGCAAAACACTGTCTGTAATGCAAAGCATGAACACGAGCAGTTTGAATGTGCCCAAGAGATCTGATGACCCAAAGTAGCTAAAAAAAGTTCCCCACGTTAAAAATTAAAATTAAGAAGACCAACTGGCCTCAAACATGGGTTTTTGACAATCCTGAGACCCTCCCCCAGTTGGTACATCTTTCTTCATGCTACATAAATAAGGATGCTAATGCAGCCTGATTTTCATATAAGTGGTTGAAACAGATGATTTGGGAAAAAATTGTCCTAAGTGGGAAACCTAAATCCTACTGAAGTCAAGACAAATTTTACCTTTGACTTCACTTTGACTGTCATCTGTGACCTACCCGTTTCAGCATCCCCCATTTCAGTCATATCAGATAACTGAAGTACAATGGTACAGAGCTTAAGGGGAAAAAGTGCATTATACTTCTTAGTCTCATGAAGCAATCTTATATATTCCACAATCAGAAGGAAAAAAAAATTCACTCTGAGCAATGCTGGAAAATAAGGTATTGCAAGCTGGCACAGAAGTTCCCTAATCTGAACGCTTGTGGAAAGCTCAATGTTGTGAAAGATGTCTCTGCCAACGGCAGAGGGGTTGAATTAGATGATCTTAAAAGAGCCCTTCCAACCCAACCTATTCCATTCCATGTTTCTTTATTTGTATTGGCAAACATACCAGCAATAAAATAGTCTAAAGAGATAAGTAAAAATTCTCTCTTACATATGCCTTTCAGGCTCTACACCTAAGGCTCTTTATCTGTGAAACACAGCAGTAGCATGAAAGATGAAGATTTCATGCTGTGATTTATTCACAGACTATTGCCATTTTTAAGTCTTTAAACAAGCATGCACACACAGGGTATTACTAAGGAAGATTTCAAGGTAGAATATAACAATACACTCCTAAGTTACTCCAAAATACAAGCTAATTACCTACAGTCAACTTCTACTTGCTCTTTTTGTCAAGGCAACTAGAGCAGTTGCTCCAGAGCATTATACTTGTTACATCCAGAACAGATAGAGATCTACAGATTCTTCAAGGCTTTTTAAACACCTTACTAATATAACTGATTTTCAGTACCTTCCATACATTTACAGCATTTCCCTCACTGACCTCTACAACTTATCTAGTTGTGAAGAAAATTCATATCAAACCATGATTGCAGTGGATGACGGGGAGCTATCAAAAGCCACCCCCTCTTGAGTTGGTTTTGCTTCCATCAAAGCTGAAACTAAGTTTTACAAGAGATTTCACAGATTTCTCACACTGCCCCTTTATGGTATGCTGGTTTTGGCTAGGGTAAAGTTAATCTTCTTCACAGTGGCTGGTATGGGGCTGTGTTTTGGAATTTTGTTGAGCACAAGTTTGATAATATTGAGATGTTTTTGTTATTGATGAACAGGGCTTACACAGAGCCAACACCTTCTCTGCTTTCCAGAGTGCCCTGCTGGCAAGGGTGCATGGGAGGTTGGGAGAAGACACAGCCTGAACACCTGCCTGCCCATGGCAAGCAATGAATTAATTCTTTGTTTTGCTTTGCTTGCGTACACAGTTTTTGCATTTCCTATTAAACTCTCTTTATCCCTACCCATGAGTTCTCCAGTTTCTACGCTTCTGATTCTCGATCTGAGCCCGCTGGTGGGAGAGTGAGCGAGCAGCTGTGTGGGGCTTGGTTGCTGGCTGGAGTTAAACCACGACAATGGGATAATAACAGACAGAAAATCACCTTCTCCTCACACTGTTTTCATTACCCCCTGCCCTTTTACTACACAGTACACACAGAACTTCCCAGTTCAAGGAGGCTCATCTGCTGCCAAAGTGTCAAAGCTCACTCCATCTCCACTTACCATGGTTTTCCCTGTACTCAAAGAAACACAGCGTGCAAAAGCCCTCATTTTGTGATGTCCCAAAGAACTTGCAGCCAGGTTTCCTACAGAGGTTGCCTCCCCTGTTCTCCCCAGGAGGCAGTGCTGGCGGCGGGGGCTCCTTGCCATGGCCGTTGGGAGCCTGACGGCAGGAGTGCTGGTGGAGGATCTGTGAGATCTGGGATGGGTCAGATGTTGATCTCTGGTGGCAGGTGGGCAGGAAAGCGGGACTGCCATTTGAGGACTGCTCTGTAGACCTTTTGAAGCAAGCGCTGCATATACCATTGAAGGTCCTCTTGGCCTTTTGACGGCACATTTTGCATGTGGCATAGTCTAAGTGTCTCTGGTCATCCAAATTGTTGCAGGGACTGAGCTGTCTGGAGTTGTAGCAGCGCTCACACAGTCCATTGTGTTGCACATTCAATGTGAAGGGGCAGTCTGGGGTCCTGCACTTCATGGCTGTGGTTTCACTGTACAGGAAAAGGCTCGGAGCAGTCGGAGGTGCAGAGCGAGGCTCTGTTACAGGCCCTTCAGATGTCCATCCCCCAGGTTCACAAATATCCCCACGGGAGGAGCCTGACCCAGCTGCCTTCAGCTTCTCCGGTGCTGCTTTGGAGATCTGCTTTCTTCCTCTGTTTCCTGGGAACCTCTGCTCAAAGCATTCATGGCAGTAGGGCTGGGTGTTCACAGACATGTAGAAAGGGCAATTTGGCGTTTCACATTTTATCTGTAAGAGGGAGAGCTGGGAAAGTGACAGTTCCTGCCTGTTCCTGGAACATGTCTCTCTTCTAGCAGGTTCAGCATTCTCCTGCCACTTCTTGTACTCATGCTGTACCAGTTGAAAGTAATCTTCCACGAGGTTTATTTCTTTGGGTAGGTTGCCTTCATCTAACCTGACAGCCAAAAAAGGAAGATTGCATCAGTGGTTGAAAAGAGCAGATGGTGCGGGTAGAAGCAAATACAAGCAATATGGGAAGGAAATGCAGATTTAATGCACATCCATATTACTCGGACAAAAGATAAGGGATGTTACACTGTTGCTATAAATGGAGATAATCTTAAAAGCAGGTGTTCAGTGATCTCACATCTGAAATAAATGTCCTGACACAATGCTAAGCAGAAGTATCCTCAAAAAGCTTTGCTAAGTGAGGGCTTTCTGTCTAAGAGCTGATTGCACAAAGAATATGGTTAATCTCTCAGAAGCAGAAAGTCACCCAAATGCTGAATTTCTCTGAGGACCAGCGCTCAACTGAGCAGAGTTTAGAGAAGAAGACCCTTTTCTTCACCAACCCACACTAAGAATAAGCCTTTCCTACAGTGGGCTCAGCATTTCATGATAGTTTATCATGAAATCTGCACCTGGTTCTGCCCTGTTGGGTCTGTATCTACCAGCAGAATTCTAATAAACTGTGAGGCTTCAGTTTGGTGCGTGCAATGCTAGCAGCCATCACACCATCCTTATTCTGCCTCCAGCTGCAGGGAAAACCCTACACTGAAGCTTCACCATGCCACAGTTGGTAGGATGAGGGGCTAACATTTCTGGCAATACTCCAGAACACATCTAGGCAGAGCAACTAGGGAAGCTCAAGCACTACCCTTTATGTGTGCATATATCCTTTGGGTAGAAGCACTTCAAACTTCAGGGCCCCTACACCAGCCAACAGCGTAAAGATTCCTTTCTGTGTGGTAGTGGAAGCAAAGATAGAGGGTACAGGGAGTTACTTCCCTCTCTCAGTTCTGAGGGGACTGGCTGGACATCACTGCCAGTGTCCACTGAAGATCAGAAGCTGATGGGTGTTGCCAGCTGCTCCCTGCATGTTACTGATGCCCAACCACAAGGGGGACGAGCAGAGACGCCAGTTTCTCCACTAGCCACAGCTTCCTGCCTTTTGCCCCACGGAACAGCCCAGGCTCTTGAGGCATCTGTGCTCAGAAGATACTGCCAAGTACTTTCCCCAGGGCAGCCAAAATTACACCACCTGCCCATTATGCAATGTGCCTTTACACAAAGCACAAGAGCTTGGGCTAACTAGTTCCTGCATTTAACTACTTTTCAGCCACCCTCCTGTGTAATCCAAAAGTCAGTGAAACTACTTAAATGCATTTTTTCCTTCTAAAATGCTAGTTTCAGTTTGCTAAGTCTGAACATATTTTTGCCTTTAAATTTGAGACCGGCCTTAGCTCATAATACTTCAAAACATATCAACAGTAATGCCAATGTTTTGTTTTTTAGAGAGTAAAAATGGGCCACCTAGGAAGGAAGGAAAGATCAAAAGATCACATTGGGCTGTCCAGCTTGTCCCACCTCTGTAAAAAGATAACTTTGAAGAAATAGGAATGACACTCACTTTGCAGCATTTATTAGATGAGTTGTACCATGATCCCAGCCTTGGACTGGAATTTCTATCACTATCAAGTAGTCTTTTAGCAGCTGCTCTTTCTCCCTCTCTTCTGCATCTGTCAGAAAGTGCACATTCAAATCCTCAAATCTGCCTTGTTCGCTGGTGACCAGAGGGACAGCCCGGATTTCTGTGGGGAAACAAGGTGGATTAACACATACACACACACAGATATGTATATATTCACACATGCATAACTAGTCAATTAGGAATAACCATAAAATGCAACACATTATCATCACTAAATTTTTCAGAGACAGAAGAACAGCTGGGTAGAGCAATCAGTTTCTACATGGTACCACTGGCGGAGGTAGCAGACATCACAAACTTAGTCCCATCCCACAGTAGTTTTAATGTCCCCATAGCAACTATCTTCTCCATGTGAACAGGATTGTGGATCTTTGTTTGTTATGCCTTTTGGTGGGATGATGCTGTAACCTGAACCTAGAGAATTGCTGTCCACTCAGAAGAGATGCATTAAAACCCTTGGTTTATACTCAGATTCACAGACAAAGCTCTTTCTGCTTACATTTAAGAATATAATTTTAAATTAATCTTATTAAACTTTGAAAATGTAAATCTAAACCAAATCATATTTCAAATGCTTTATCAGCACAGAGGTTTTGAAGAAGGAACATAAATACTAAACGAGGTACTTGAAAAATACCTGGCCCGCTGTCCTTCAGAGTCACCAGTGGTGTAAAATGCATGTTGTCGTAGCCAAGCACAACTGGGTATCTGTAGCATTCTTCAGCTGGCCATAGGAGAGGCAAGTAAACCCCACCAACATTCAGAGGAGCAAAACTGGAACCTGACTCTAAACTTCTAACCACTTTATCTGCATAAAGAAGAAAAAGAAAACACAAATAAGTATGTGCTACAGGCAAGAGAAAACATATGCTGGGGATTTTAGAATAATTGTGAAAACACCGTGTTCTGAAATGCATCTACTTGAAAACAACAGTTGTTGACTAAGATTGCTAACACAGCACAAGAATAACACAGTAGGATGACTGGCCAGGCAACTCACCTGCAAGGACAATGATTGGCCTTCTGAGAATGTTAGCAAGGACGAAAATGTGGATTTCCTCCAGTGCATTATAGGGCAGCCTGTTTTGAGCCCCAGATATTTCTGGGGAGGTCATTTCAATGAGGTATTCCCACTCCTCTTCCCAGTTCTGAGGAAAGAAACAGCTGTCACCAATGGTTCAAACACACAAAGGTCAGGAAACAGCTGCAGCACAGCAGTGCTCAAATAATCACATTTTCCCACTTCCTCCAAAGGAAGACTATTTCTGCTCTCCATTAATGACAGAATCCTTGAAGCCACAAAGCAAACAGGATCAGCAAGGAAACGCTGGTGAGCACTCAGAACACAGCACCGTTCCCTCAGGCTGCCTTACCCGGGTGTCATAGTGGAGTCCTGTTTCTACAAACTCCTGGGATTTAACAGCCTCCCGCTGCCAGCGGAGCTTGAAGTTCCGTGTGTCAATCTCCTTGAGAGCACTAAACAATGTTTTCCTTAATACAAGGTCGAGATCTTCAATACCCCACATGTACTGTGATGCAGCATGCATAAGGCAGTTTCCATCACCTGCAAAAAATAGAAAGAGTGCATTATTTTCAAAAGGCTACTTAAATAAAATACCACAAGCCTGTGGGATGTAGAATTACACTGTACATATGCATATTCCCTGTGCACTTCTCCCTAAGCCTCAGACAGAATGTATGTAATAAAGGAGACCAGAGTAATGGTCCCTGTTCAGAGACAGAAAGAAAAAACTTTCTTCCCTACTGGTTTTGTCTCTGTACCAGTCCAAGTTAAGCTGTCATCCAGCAATGCCCCTTACCTATCTTACTTAACTTTGACTGATATTACAAACTAAATTTTGGGGTCAACTACAAAGGTCAAACACAACTGAAACGGCTTTTTAAAACACCAACAAGGTCATCTAAAAATAACAAAAAAAGATGTAAATCTCCCTCATTGGTGTTTATACAAATACACACTCAAGGGCATGAAGTCGAGATTATGGAAACCATTAAGAAAATATTATAGTAACGCCAAGCCTCACATCCCCTGATGAACACTGCTTGGCACTTGGCTGTCTGTGCTTGATGGAGGAATTGTAATAAAAAAGGAGACAGAAAGGGAATGGCAGGTGATTTAGGTAAAGCAATCACAGGAACACCTCTGGCCTTCCCCTCAGAAATGATAGTGTATATTGGGTTGTTACATATATTATTTAGAGGGCTGTGTTTTGAAACACAAAATTAAAACTAAGTCAATGAACAACAGTGATTTGATCAGATTTCCATTTACACAGTCTCCTTTGCATTGAAAAGTTCCTCTTTACAGGTAGGAAGGATTGTGTTATACTGCAGTTTCAGAAGGAGAACTGAGACTCAGTTTGATTAAAAGGTGTGACAAAAAATACATCTATGTTTATGTTTCAAATTCTATCCCTAGCCACCTTCTTCAAAAGGGGATGTCTCCCCTGAAAGGGAGACATCAAGAACATTACTGTCATGTCCTCAAGACACAAGATGAGGTCTGATGTTTACCACAGTGGTAAACAGATTCACCCAATGCTAAGAAACCGCAGCAATTTTCTTGGAATAGAAGATATCAACCCTGGTAAAGCTACTAGATTTTTCTCATGTGAAAAAACAAACAAATGCACCTAAAGAACTCCCACAAAAAGAGTTAAATCTAGTTTGCCACACACATCATGAGTTCAATTACACCATTTGTGAATACTTTTGCTACTTATTCTGTGAAATTGCAGAGAAAAGACTACAACAGACTTCAGAACCTGAACAAGACATAATTTGAAGTCTACTCAATGCTTCATAAATTTCTGTGTGATTGGTGCATATCAGGTTTCTGCAACTGCATTCTGCTCTCTGAATGCTGTCTTGCAAAGCTTACTTCAATTTTGCAGGCTGCTTACTTAAGCTCAAAAATCAGGGAACAACCAAGAAGACGGGAAAATTGACTGAGTTTCCTTCTGACCAAGAAAGATGACATATTAATCTCATTAAAATTTTCCCTTTGCAAAATCTAGAGCAAAGATAAGATTAAATTTTTTCTTCCTCTGAGAGCTCACTTTCGGTTCTTTATTTAGCAGCACAGCCCAAAATTCCTTACACAGCACTTGGAATTCCCCCACACCGTTTGACTAGCAATTAAGCAACAGTTGTACTTTTTGTTCTGCGGGTGCAGCGTAGCCTCCCTCGGACTTTCCCAGGGGGTGTGGCTGCGTGAGCTGGAATGAATGCCAATTCATTATACAAGTGAAATCTCTACAGCCAATAGATGCTGGAATTTTTAAATTTAAAAAAAAAAAAAAAAAGAAAAACCCAAACAGTTTCGATTTTTGTACCTCCTACCGCTTTCCTTCCATCATCCATTCAGATGTCTGCAAAGAAATATGTGGTGATTCAAAAAAGCTTTTTTCATTAAAAAAACCCCACCACTCCACATATTCACAAACATATTAGGTAAAATATACATCAAAAGATCCTGTAGGAGATACTTTCTCTGTTTTCAACAACTACAACCTTAATCAGAAAAAACCCCAGAACTTTCTGAAGAAAGCCCACTGTTGACTGAGAGAACTAACATATTCCTCCCACATCTATGAGTTAAGCAGTTAAATGTTTAAAATATATTTTTCATACCACATGGGAGAAAAAAAAAAAAGTTGTCTGGGGATAATACAGGGCTTCTCAAGGCTTCTGCACCTCTTTCAGAGATCCTCTTCTACAGTTCAATCTACCTTCTTTCTCCTACAAAGGTCCTTCAATGCAACTACTTTGCATAACCCAAGGTTGCCAAAGCCACTCCTACTCATGCACTTAATGACCCTGAAGCACTGAACTGAAGCCAAGTTCTTTGTCTGCTCAATGTATGGGGAGACCACAAACCTTGCTTTGCCTTCCCTCAACCTGCCCTAATACTTCAGCACCTCATATACTGGTACGCCTGCTCATGGGTGAGATCCCAGTCCATGCTACTCCGACGTGTAACACTGGCAGATGGTCAGGAGGCAAAGAAGGAGGTCAGTGTTGCTGAATATAATGTGGTCACCAACAAGGGTCTGTCTGGGCAGTGTTAACCCCTGCAGGATTTGTACTGACTGGAGATGGGGGATTCTAAAACTGTTACTCTTTGTCCTGGGCAAAAAATTGTGCGCACTGTCCATTTTCCTAGAAAATCTGTTCAAGTGAAATTTTTAAGATGCAATGCTTGGAGTGATGTTACCTTCCCAGTACCTGCAAAGCGCTGCCTGCCCTAGCTGCAACTCTGATCTTTCCAAAGCTCAAGACTCCATGACTTCTGTGCACATCCCTAACTGTAGTTATAAGAATTTTACACCAATGCAGAAACAGCCCAAAAAGTCCACCAGAAGGTCAATGCCTCTACAACAGTTACAGAAACACACATTTCCAAAACACAGTCTTTAGGCTGGGCAGTGACATCTACTCAGTGGGTCTATTTTTATGGCATCTCTACAACACAGCTGCGTACAGTCAGACTGAGAAATATGGCAGAACTTGGAAAGGGGAAAATGTGGACTAGGAAGATAAGAGCAATG
Organism: Thryothorus ludovicianus; assembly: GCA_013397245.1. NCBI lineage: Eukaryota > Metazoa > Chordata > Aves > Passeriformes > Certhiidae > Thryothorus > Thryothorus ludovicianus. The sequence goes on from VZTB01001066.1 coordinate 438,764, forward strand.
TGTATACAAGCAGATACGAAGAGAAGTGAAACACAGAATACAACATGGACTTCAACAATGTTGCAGGCCCACCACACCCAGTGCTTCTGTAACTGCTGTGATCTGCTCCTGAAGCAAAGAGTACATATTTTTCATCTTCTTGGAAGTCCTTACTGTCTCAGTCTACTCTTCATGGTTAAGGGCAACCTGTGCTGTAAGGAATCCTGAGTCCAAGTTTGCAGCTGCGTGACCATAAGTCATAGCTATTACCAAATCTTTCCTCCACTGAATGCGAAATGCCCGGTGACTCTTACAGTCATGTACCAAGTTTTCCTGCTCAAGACTGTGGACAAACGTAACCTGTTCAGGAAATCTTGGCACTACTGCTGTGCCTTTTCATTTGTAGCAGTTGATGCAATACACACACAGAGCAACCAAATGCCAAGTCCTGAAATCAGCACTGACCGTTGAAAGAAAAGGGCACTGCAAAATTTGTGTTGCACAAAGATGGATGTCAGTCACACACATACTGGTGGGCCCTACCAGGGAAGGCATGAGCTGGCAAACCCAGGCAGAGAGCTGAGGATGAGGGAGCAAACCCAGAGTGGGGTGCTAACCCCAGGGACAGCAGCGTCAGGTTCCTGGGAAGCTCCATATTCTGTGTGCTATTACTGTCACTGCAGTTAAAGCTGGATCAGCAAGTAAGCACTGCCTGCCAGCTACAACAGCAGGGCTCATTGGAAGGATATTAGCTTCACCTAAAAATACATGGGAATGCATCCCTGGTCAGTGAAAGCATCTGAAGGCTCCTCTTGCCCAGCATTAAAGGATGTTTGGCACTTCCGGTGAGACAGTCAATATGTAGCAGTCAGATTCATAGGAAGGCAGTGGGTTCCAGATCAAGTTTCCCTCCCTGGACTCTGAAGTGCCACAGGTTACTGACATGAAAATATCTGTGAAATTTCCACAATATTCACATACTGTGGTATAGGCAAGGATCTGCTACAGCCTCTGCTACAGTACATCATGCAGAAAGAATCCTAATTTTCAAAACTAAGATTAAAAGGCAGTACATTTTTAAAGCCATGGGCTTCTGTTTCAGTAACGTGAACTCAGATGCTATTAATAAAGATGCTACATTTGTATGATCTGTTTCACTGTGAGTGCAAAGACCTGCTCATAACTTACCATTAGTCTTCAAAGGAACAAGTCTCCGAACTTCCCTGCACCAGTTGAGCTTCCTCTGGCGCTCCAGTGAAGTCTGAGTAGCCTGGTCAGTCAGGGACTTCTGAAGCATTTCCCGAAACTGGGGACAAAACTGGCCCATTCTGAACATTTCTATGGTGTATCTGTGCATAGTCCTGAAGTGGTGAATTATTCCACTGGGAGGTTTGACTAGATCCTCAGGTGTTCTCTCTCTGATCTTCATAGCTTTCAGCATATTGCTCTGATACAAAGCTTGTGGAAGGATGTGTTGGCCAGCCATGTTTCTAGAAGACATCTGAAATGAAAAAGGATCCTTTTATTGGAATGTAGTGGCCTTCTATCACAGTGCTATCACTTCTGCAGAGACTGACAAGGCACTTTAAGGGTGGGATTCTGAATGAAGTTTTGCCTAAAACAAGCACAGAGTGGATGCAGTCCAGCTGGGCCTTTCATAAATAATGTTTTGCAAAGCTCATATTCACTAACTTTTCTGCATTACTCAGATATAGACACTGATCAGCTTATCCCACTCATTTGCTGATATAATTTACTGCGATATTAAAGAGAATTTATGCATAACTAAGGAAACTGCATCATCATTCTAAAAAAGCATTTAAATCAAAATAAGGATAAGAGAAGGCAAGATCAAGGGAAGGGAAAATTATCCTGGAAACTTAACTAATTGATAATTGCACAGTGTAATCCCATATGCACTTGCTAAATTTCAGAACATTTTGTTTTGATAACATGCCAAAAAAAAGGCAGTTAATGATCATTTCAGATCTCCACAGCCCATACATTCTGAGCAGTGATAGTCAGTAGAGTACAGAAAGAGCACAAAGAGTCGCAAGATGAGCTAGTACCAGTCCCATACTTACAGTGGCCAGATATGGTAGATGAGGACAGATTTAGGTTACTTTTCTTGAGTCTCTTTGTATTTTGTGAGTGGTAGAGCTACAGCTCAGAAGCACTTATGCTGTGTGTGGGGGTGCAGACTGCAGTGCCACTATTACTCAGTGGTAAGTCAACAGAGCTGAAGAAGCCTTTCCATTGGGCTCAAAATCCCCAATATATTTCCACAGTAGGACATGTAATGTTTACTGCCCTGCATCCCTTTCTTCAGTAGCTCTGGCCTCACAGTGTACAGCAGGAAAAACAAAACAAAAAAAACCCCATAACTTCAAACCTGCTACACTCTATGAAATACTTATTCCGAGGACACTAACTTTGTGGCTAGTTAGAGCCAAACATAGGGACCACGACCCTCACAACCCCTGCGCACTACAGTAAGAACAACAATAACAACAATAACCTGTTTTTACAGGGACTCTCCATGCTGTCCACAAACATTCTTGCTTTGTTTAAAAACCAAGAAAAATTTGAATCAAGACAAATAAAAGTATGCATGCCTAAAAATCTTTTGAGCACAACTAGTCACATTAGGAGAACCTACCATTGAGATTATGAATCTAGGGACAAGTATCAAGTCATATATGTGTATCAATCTCTGGACATCAAATACAGGGAAACAAGAAGCAATTAAAAATTGTTTATGCAACTGCTAGGAAGCTTTGCCATGGAGATGGCAGTCAGGAGGCACAGAGAGAGGAAGAAGGATTCCAGACTGACAGAATGAGGAAGGCATTCCCAGGTCTATGGAGGCAGAAGACCCCTCTTGCACAGAAGGGCTTCTGCACCTCCTTCCCCACAGGGAAACAGTTGTTCTCTCCTCTTCACCCAGACACTTCCATTGGCAACTTCCACCTCCAAATGCCCATCCAAAGCTTTCAAAAAGACCTTCTCAGGGTGAGAGGGGACCTCAAACTCCAGGTGCCAGGAGCTGACCTCTATAACCTCTCTGAGAACCAGCTAATGGAGAGATAGAATGGACACCCCGACAAGCCGCAAATAGAGGCAGATGAAACAGATGATGCTACGAAGTCCTGCTTTAGGGTGATGTCATTCACACACCCTAAAAGCACTAGGGACGGTGCTCAGAGCTGTCAAATCTTGCAACATATGGAAAAACTTTCCTTTAGGTAATAAAGGTGGCATATTCTTATCATTCCCCGATCAGTACACAGCCTTAAAATGAAAATAACACATTTTCTCATCCACTCTCCTCACCAATATAATTTTACACATGCTATTTATGTAACCCTGTATTTCAATGTATGAATGATTCTAAAAAGGAAATACAAATAACCCCTTACTAATCTGTGTGAGAACCACAGCTCTACTTTGTTCTGAGATGACCGAAATACTGAATCCCTTACTTATATTAGTACAAACATTGAGTCAATGGGATTTTTTTTTACACGAATAAAGACTAATCACATGACTAAGCACTACTGGCATGGACCCTTGAAATGGTTATTTCCAGCTTTAAGCAACAAAAAGTACTGAGTTTACCGGAGCCCTCACTGAAACTGCATTATTCGACACTACGTTCTACCGGCATTTTTTTCCCCTCCGCACGTGGAAATTACTGCCTGTGCTATTTACAGTCATAAATGTCAATCAAGGCAAAAGCCAAGCAACCCTTATTTTCAAAATCAATGTGATGAAACAAACAGAACCCAATAGCTATATAAGCTGGAGATTTAAAAGTAGAAAAACTGAGCTACAGTTATATTAGTTTATAGTCTCCTCTGCTTTGCTTTGTGCTATCTACTTTAACCTTCTGGCAAGTAATGACTAGGAATTTCCAGAAAGGAACAGCTGTAAACAACAATTAGAGACGTGTAATGCTGAGGATGCTGGGCTCAGGAAAGCTGAATACTGCTCTGAGATCTGCCAGTGGTTTCATAAAGTTATTTGCATTTTCTGTCCTCTATCTGAAAAATGGCAATTAATAAACTTCTCCATGAAGTGCAAAAACTTCTAAACTAAACATGCTTAATACCTTTTAAGCACCCCCAGATTTTCCTGCCTGGGTCTTTACTCTGTATAAACCAAAACACAGTACTACTCTTCACCAAATCAGATGAGGACTGAGGCATTTTTAAATCCCACAGGACTGGTTCACACACAGTGTTCCGCGTTCTTAGTTCCCTGACCTACTGCTCCGCTGGAGGCTGGGCAGGCGGGGAGGAAAGCACACAATACGGCTTCCCAGGAGAAGGAGCCCGGAGCTGCAGGGCGGATTTCCCCGCGGCACTCGCAGCCAGCCCAGAGCCGCGGCTGCCGCCGGGCCGGGCCGGGAGCGGCGGGAGCAGCGGGCACAGCGTCACCGCCCGGCCGGGGCCGCCGCACGGGCTGGGGCCG